>JANAVB010035019.1:8416922-8780799 GCA_029216955.1 Iris pallida
TACTTTCACTGCTTATATTCCAGTTTTATCTTATATCTTACCCCATGACATGATATCCAGTTCACTTGTACTATTTTACTTCCAGTCTTGATATTTATTATAATTGTCTCTTATAGTATTTGCCAATTCATATGGAACTGCTGTTGGCATTTGTACTTGATCATATCTAACAGGATAAACCCTGTTGTTTTTCAGAGGGCTTAGATGCAGATTGCTCGACCTTCTATGGGTTTGGCATAGATGGAGACTACGACCAGGACCTGCCTGTGGATCCGTGCTTATAGAGGACGCACCGCCTGTAGTAACTTAGATTAGCTAGGTTTTTTCTGGATTTGTATTACAGCTTGATACTTTATGTCTGTATAACTTATTTGGGATTATTTTATGTCTTTAAATTTTGAACTGGTGTTTGTGACTCCGTATTTATTTCAGTCTATGTATTTCCATCTTTATCATTCATGCTTATCATCCTTAGATTCATGTGATTGAGTTGTGATTATATTCCTCCATATGGAAATAACATGTTATATACATTGCGCCTAGATGTTATATATTCTAGTTGCCCTATACAGCGTTCAACCGCCGATTCTGCGATGTAGGCTAGACGTACCCACGTGCTCGTGCCCCTAAACAGGGTGCGGGTCATGACACATATCCAGTCAGGATTTGAGCGAAGTACATAAGTCCAAAAGTAGTTTCATTGTATGGTAGGAAATATATTACTAGCAATAGAAGAATATATATGACATGCTGTAGTAGAAATACAGGAATATATGAAATACAGATACGAAGACTGAGTACATAAATATAAAAGAGAATATGTAAACTATAATAAATATCAGTGATTTAGAGCACAAAACATTTATGTGATTATTTTAGGTTGTACATGATTATTCTACGATAACTTGATTATACGTGACGGTATAATCGACATAAACATGATTACACTAGAGGGATTTAATCACATAACTACTTCTACTCCTCTGTCCCAATCAATACACAAGGATCCGTTCACGATACGTTACATACATGATTGTTATTTATATATGAAGCACATGTGAGAACATGAGAGTACATAAGAGCATATGAGAGTAAATGAATAATACGAATACAAGGAGTACGCGATGTGATAAAGTACATGAACATGAAATACCCGATGTACCCAATAAGGGGATAACATGTCATGACAAGATCCATATAGTACTAATCCGTGTTAACAGTGTGACAGCATCAAGTAAAGTAGTCTAGAGCATGTAATATAGATATTATCATGATGAAAACAATCAGAGAATGTACTCGCCTGATATCCTAAGAAATAACTGTGTATCAGGTATCTTAACAAGCATCACAAAGACCTATTATGAATTTACAGGGTTACAATGTGTTCTAGAAGTAAACAATAGATTTAAATGCATTATTTATATGCTTCTAGGCCTCCTCTAGGTCAGAGAAGTCAAACTAGGTCAAACTTGGTCAATTGGTCAACTCTCGGTCAAAGACTATTTTAGTGAGCTAGGTTAATGTTGTATCATAATCATATCCCAATCCTAATTCAAACCTATCTATATACTATTCACTCATATAAGATACTAACTTACCCCTACCAATGCCGCCCCATGTTCCAACTGACCCTTTACTAATAGGAACTAAACTCAACCTAGATATCTTAGTTTGTATGAACTGAGAACCATATCACATCAATATAACTAATACAAGGTAATTAGGACTGCACTCTAAAGTAATCTTTAACACCCTATAACTCAAGTGTTGACTGAACACAAAGGTTGGTCAATAAAGTGGACTGAATATGATGTAATGAAAGACTGATACATTAAATAGAATGGGGAAATGATCGTATGAAGTGGGCTAACAAGTATGGTGATTGAATATTTCGATGGTAAGGGAAAACTGAACAAATGGGTGGGCTAAAATACAGATACAAGGCTGATCAATGAAGGAATAAGACTGCTACATTGTAAGATGTGTCAACCACTAAATGGGACTGAAAATAAAGTATCTGAACTGATACATAGATGACTAACAGAAATGAACAACAGTTCAAAATGGACTGAAACTTAAGTCTAAAAGGACTGATACCAATAGGTAAAAGTGGACTGATACTTTAGGAAACTGATCAGTAGCCTATGAACTGATACAAAAGATTCATATAGGTAAACAATAGGCAATGTTTAAGGGCACTGAACAGTCATTGTGGACTGATACAATGGTTATAATTTGGACTGAGCATTAATGACAGTACAAGAACTGATACCCTCTAAGTAGGACTGCAAATGAAGACGACTGACCATTAACTAGACTTAAGGACAAAAAATAGGACTAAACTTTGAGTTCAAAGGGGCTGCTCTGTTTAAGTAATTTCTTATTCCACATTTACACTGACTGAACAAGATATAAAATAGGACAAAACAGATTAGGAAGGGAACTGAACATTCAAATCTTTCTACATGTCATATGGACTGTCACATGTAAAACCCCTTATAATTTAAAAGAATATTTAAATTATTTTTGGATTTAATTTAATTCTAATTTATTTTTATCTTATTTATATTATATAAAAGGACTATAGCCATGGTTGAGTTTGAATATGCAAGACGACTAGAAAGTGTGGCATGCCTAGCGTAGTCGGGTGCTTTAACTAGTATGCTAGCCATGTTAGGAAAGCCATGGTCATATTATAATCTCTTGCATGTTAACCATTCAAATTATGGCACAAGTTATATTTTTATTTAATTAATTAGTTGAGAAAGCCTTTATGACTTTTTAGGAGACCCGGTTGCACCGAACATTCCCAAACCTCTTCCAAGCCAAATCCCAACCCTATGTAGGCATTTTGGGCATTAATAAATATTAATAATTACATTTATTTGTATTTAATTCAGATTTGTAGTGTAATTATATAGATAGAATTAAATAGTTCTATATTAGGAAACCACTTTTTAAATCCTCAATCCAATCAACTTGCCAACTCACCAAACAACCAAATCATGCCAAGTGGACCCCCACCATGCTAATTTTGGCCAAGCAACACCCCCATGGCCAAATGCATCAAATTAAATAGGATTTAAATCCTAGATTGCTTAAAATTCATTAAGGATATATTTAAATATACCAACTTATCCCAAACCTTAACCAAATCCTAATCTTTCTCTCCCTCACCTTTGGCCGACCAAAACCCTCTCCCTCTCCATAATTTCAGCAGCAAAAAACTCCCCATAGCATCTATACATCATCTCCTCTATTGCACATCTCTCCATCCTTCACAAAAACTCATCTCCTCCACCATACATCCCCGAAACCCCTCAAAACAAACCCTAAAAACTCCATCTCCCCCATCCAATCCTCTATAGACATTATCAGCTCTCATATACTCACCAAGAGAGGATTAGCAAGCGAGAATAGCAGAAAATATTGGAGGTTTCGTGAAGAGAAGTCATCATCACCCTTTCTAGCAAGGATCTTTGGTAAGAACCGAAATCTTTTCTTCTAAAAACCATTGCTAAAATTCTGTAGAAAATATGTTATTAATTATGTATAAATCATATTTTGATGGCTTTTTTTAGGTATAATAATCCATAAAGGTTTCATAAAATATATGCGTAATATTCATGTGTCGGTAGGATCAAAATTAACCCCATTGTAAAGGAACTTTGAATTATTGGTGCCTATTTTTGAAACTAAATTTTATGTGTGTTCATATACATAAATTAGGAATTTTTTAAGTATTTTTCCATAATTTTAGCAACTCAAATCTGGTCGAAAAAAATTGTAGGTCAAAACTAGCTAATTTCGGGTAACCGACATGACCTAGAATGTCCCAAACTTGTAGTATAACTCAACCCTTGTACCTCTAATATTATTCTATAAAATAAATTATTTTAGTGCTATTTAAAATATATTTTAGATTATTTTAGCAATTTTGGGTCATTAACTATGTTACGGACGAGTTTCGGGTAGACTAGCTGACTTATTAATCAACTAGTCATAAATGTCTTTAGAAATATTAATTCTGGAATTTCAGAGATAAAACTGTAGAAAATTAGTTTAAATATTATTTTTATGATTTTTTATGATTTTTAAGTATGTTATTGAAGTAGGGGCATAACCGACTAATTAAAAGTTAGAAACCCTAAAACTGTATTTCGATGTCTCGTGGAACCTGTGTGTGATTATACGGATTCTAAATGGTTCCATGAGAGATTGAATATAATTTTAACACATTACTTTGACTAATTAAGTCGTATCGTAAGTTTCATAAGTAGTGACTTAATTTAGTTAATTAATTATCTAGGAGCGTCGGGTTCCGGAGGCAGTAGACGCGGGAGCGGCAGTTTCATATTTACAGCACGGAATCAGGCAAGATACCTTGCCATAATTACTGCTTACATTTAGTTGCATTTATTATTCTGTTATTATTTTTTTGCACTTTTATTTTCAGTTATTTATTTTTTTCTTGCTTGTGGACCTAGAGTTAAGAGACTTCCGTCAATAGAATGCATGTCATTGACTTTGTCACGATTGTATCATGAGTTGTGTGTGAGTTATGAGTATCATGTAGTGGTCACTTGCGTGTTGGCTGATCACCCGTGCGCATGCGTAGGAATAACTGTCAATAGATGCATGTTAGAAGACTTGACAGTTATTGAATATAAACCGTATTGTGGAAACGACACGTGTTGGTGTATCGTGATTACGATGCATGTATAGTATCATTGGGGGGAGGGGACAGCTACTAGCGTAGGGGATACATTTACTTTTTACACATTTATGGGTGATAGTGACTCGGACGAGCGCTACTTGCTACCCGGCCGATAGTGTCTCGAATGAGCGCTACTTGACCGCCACTCTTTATTACTTGCTTGCGTGAATCCGTTACAACCCCTAGCGTAGAACGTTGTCCTCAAGTGCATATCACATAGATGGTTAGGTTCCTGTTGTGTTATAGTTTATAGTATTTTTTTACTTATGCAGTTACATGGCATGTTCTTCCTGTATCTTGTTACGTCCCTCTGAGGACCTGGTTATCTCTCCAGGTGCATGCTTTCATAATTTACTGTAGGTGTTCTAGCCAAGGCCGTGATCTTCTCCCTTCCTTCGAAGAGAATTGTGCTTGGTTCATTTAATATTTTATCGATTCACTTCTTGTACATTTTATTTTGAGATAGTTGGTAGTGGACTTTGTCTCCGTCCAATATTTGTACAAATGACTTTAATAAGTTGATTTTATGATATATTGGTTTGTGGATGAGATTAGCTTCATGGTTACTATATTTTACAGCTTATGTGTACATGCGAGATATCCATATATTGGAGTATTCTTCGTATGTAGACAGCTGGCATGATACGTTTCTAGTCCTACGTATTTTAAGACTGGGGCGTTACATGTTTTTGTGGTAGCCCATGCAGGTCGAGTTTGTCACATCGGTTACGCTACTGTACCGATGTGAACCTGCATATAGGATTAGGATATTGGAATCTCATCCACAAGCTTGACTTCCTCCCTCAATTCCAAATTTCGAACTCTCGTCCGATTATCTTGACTTCCTTCTGCTTGATTCTTTTCACTGCAAATCTTATCTTCTTTCGTGCTGAATAGGGAGGTTAGGAGATAACTCATATGAGTATACGTGTTATATTCCTCAATTACTCTATTAGTTGACTTCATAAGTTGAGTAGTATGACTACAACCTACCACCAGTATCCTTTTAACCTAGTATTAAAGTGTAACAGGGTGATAATGAATATATGCTAGTGTAGGAGAGATGTTTAACTAGAATATAGAGATTTCGTAGCCCATACCCATTGGTCAACTAAGGCCTGATACAAGAACCAGTAGGACGACTGTATACGCAAGCACTCCGGATAAGACTTAGATCCTTGTGAAACTCGAACTATTTATTACTGCTTTCAACGTATTCTCCCGTACTTATACTTTAAACTACCATGAATAACGACGATATTTATAGCCTAGTTTTGCAAGCTTATTCTTTGTCGAGCTTGTTCAGGACATATGTATACTGGAGACGCCCACAAGCATATTGTCTAATTAGAATTAATGTATTATGGTCTGATCAACCATAGTGCACTTGTTCGCTCTTCATATGATTATCCCACGTGGATTGAGATATAGAGGTATCTAGGATCTCATCCGCGATTGCATTGACAATTCCTCTTGAATTACACATCGCCTTTGAATTACGTAATTGTATTCAATGACATCTTTCTTGAACTCTTTATTGCTTTTGTCTTTCACTGATTGGAAAGACGAACGCTCGTATTTGATAGATAAATACAGAGTATCCCCATGGCCATGGTAGTTATATGCACAAGTATAGCAACCATCAGCCAAGCCATATAACTACAACCTTGCCTAAAGTTGCTTGTCCTTCCCTCGACCCCAATAGTAATATCGTGACCTTCTAGTCATTTGAGCTTGAAAGATGAGTAAGATCTTACCCTTGGGTAAACCACAAACCTATGAGACTATCTAAACTCTAGGAATCATTTATTGTGAGTCTTCAAATATTCATCTTGATTCTTGGCTTAACTAGCAACCCGTATGCCTTAACTCAAACCTTACTTGACTAGGACCCCACAGTTTAGACAGAAAAGAATAGACCAAAATAAGGACAAGCATTGTAAGGAGCATGGTAGACATCCATTCCATGATTAGAGATTCAGCAGATGTTACTCTAGGTACAAAATTCTATTATCAAAGAAGTAACATAATATTAGAACAACACATTCACTAGCTTAGCCAAAATCTGTAGCATGATGCCCCGTCATTATGTTGTATTAGTAATCAACAAGTGACGCATGAGCACTATATTTAATACCTCTAGAACGCTTGTGAATATAGTCTGGCAGGTTTGACACAAATAGAAATTCACGACTTAATAGTTAGGGTTCTTTCCCATGACGTGCTTTAGAGTTCGTTATTCCACCGATAGACTCTCGTATACCATGGACAAGCGGGTCATTCCATCTTATCGACTCAGGTACCACTGTACGCGATTATTTGCATTTATTAGGACTCGGGGTACAATCCTCGAAACTGATTCATAACTACCCTATCATGTTATCGATCACATCGTGACATATTATTACCAAATGTCAAGGTACGATAACGTGACTCAAATATTCCTAACCTCATTATTCCTAAAACCATATCCTAGTCTCTAGAGTGAATAGATTGTAAGCCACTCTTACTTTTAGGAATTTTGGGATTGTAACGCCCTAGTCCTAAAATACGTAGGACTAGAAACGTAGACATGCCAGCTGTATTCATACGAAGTATACTCTAATATATGGAAGCCTCGTATAAATACATAAGCTGTAAAATACAGTAGAACCATAACTAATCTCATCCGCACAAAAATAAATAAAATAAAGATGTCATATAATGAGGAAGAATTATTTTGATACAATATGTTGGACGGAGACAAATCCACTACCAACCAAAATAAGGAAAAGTACATGATAGAATAAATGATTTTGGCGAGCAGAGCGAAGACGATCCAAGTGCAATCATCCTCGAGAAATAGTAATGAACACGGCTAGAGCTAAAGCACCTGCGAAAGACAATAGCACACACCTGGAAAGACAACCAGGTCCTCAGAGGGACGTAACAAAACACATAATAGCATGCCATATAAACTGAATAAATATTGCAAAATAAATAAGTCAATCGAATTTATAACATGGTCCAATACGTACCTATTGAACGAGCGTACCATCCCCCCAACCAAACAAGGACAGGAGATGGTAAACTAATTCACGGCGACGTATCTTTCCATGCTATTAATCCAATATGGTATCCGGACCCCAACAAGGTTCAATACCTTCTCATCGAAGTAGTAAGTCACACCTACAACCAAACAAGGACAAGATGTGACGAACTAATCCGCGACAAGTTATTGTTCTAAGCCACGGTCAGATACAAGTACCCAAACCAAAAGTACTCGTACCTAACGGATAGGGTAGCCTACTATTCTAAGTGAAATGTAGTTAAGAACAATCCTTCCTACGCATGGGCCCTGGCTAAATAGGATCGACGTAGTCCCCCTTGGGCACCAGAGGCCCCATCAGGAAGAGCATGACGTTCCGCAGAATCGTCAGTGGCCATCAGTAATCTTGGGTCATCAACCCCGTATCTCCAGCGGAGAGTCCGGGTCACAAGGGAAGTGCATCGAAGCCCATACGCTAAGGAATTGTCCTTCCCGTCCAATGCCTACTGTGTTGTATCCACAACACAAACCACTATAACCGCTAAGTCAAACTAGCATGCAACCTCTATTAGCGGTTATTCCTATCGCACGGCGTATACATACTGGTGGCCAGCCAATCACGTACTTCCGTGTTCTACATGCGACACACAACTTCGTGTTACAACGTGTCAAGGCCAATGAATGCAACACACAAGGTGGTCCCTTAAATCTAGGTTTAATTTGTAAAAAAAATAATACACAGCAGGAAACTGAACAGTAAATTCTAACAGTTATGCTATGTATCACAGTTTATTTTGCATAAATAAAATAATGAACATATATGAAATATGAGCTAAAATAATTAAACAGCAAATGGCAAGGTGTCTTGCCTGGTAGGACACCCGCGGTGGTGCAATGATCAAGGTGGTACGATCTACAACTTTGGTGTAACAACTGCACAAAGGAACCTCTGATGGTGGTACGGACAGTTCCATTGGGTCCAGAAGGGTCAAATTAGTTAGGGTGGACATAAGGTAGTCTCGAAATGGGCGAAGGAATAGGAACAACAGGACTTGGATATGGACAGGAGACAAATCAAAGAAATAATGGATAAATATTATACGAGTTTGGAAAACTATTTATAATACTAAAATATTGTTAGTCAAATTATACTCTTAATAAATTCCAAAAATCGAAAGTCTAAGTTTTGTCAAAGTAGTATTTGTTAGTTTGAAATCTTCTTAAAAATACTATAAGGAAACAAAATAATAAAAGTAGTTAAGACTAAACCCATATTTTGTAAAAATAAAATTTTGCTAAAAGCGATGTTTTTTATTGACTATTTTGAAAATCAAGAAATATTTATAAACATTTTAAAACTATAATATATTATATGTATATATGTGACTCTTCAAAAATAATAGTGTGAGCAATCATCCTAATAATATTAAACCAAAATACTAATAATAATTTTACAAAGATTATACTAATTAACATTATTATTAACCACAGGTACGAATCCTATATATGACTAGTTCGCACAACACTATAATAAAAGTGAACAATAAGAATTGCATATAAAAATAGCAATGTTAATATTAATAATAATAATAATAATAATAATAATAATAATAAACTAATGATATTGATAATGATAATGATAATAATAATAATAATAATAAAATCGGCACTGAAGTTCTCCTCTTGAGAACAGTAAAAAAATCAAAAAAAATAATCATAAAGAAAGAAGAAAGAAAAGTCAGGAGGAAGGAGAGAGAGACTGAGAGGGAGAGCGAGAGCGAGAGATTCGAGAGGGGGAGAGAGAGAGAGGAGCTTGAGGGAGAGAGAGAGAGAGGCGAACGAGTGGTCGGGACTCCGAGTGGGCGCCGGCGGTGGCGGAAAGAGGCGGAGGGAAAGGAAGATCGGCGGAGTTCAGGGGTCGGGAGGAGCTCACTCGCGCGGAGGAGGACTGTGAGGGAGAGAGGCGGCGGAGCTGAGGCTCTGGTCGACGATCGGGCGGCTGAGGCGAGGCCGAGCGCGGCGTGGCGTGGTGGTGCGCGAGAGGCTACGGCGGTCCGGCGGGTGGCGGAGGGTCTGAAGAGAGGGTGGCAGAGGAGAAAACTAGGGAACGGCGGCAAGGGCGGTGGACGTGGCCTCGCGCGGGGGTTCGCCGGCGTGCACGCGACGGAGGGGAGGAAGCTCCGGCTTTACGCGCGGAGGAGGCTCCAGTGAGGCGGAGGGAAACTCGGCGGAGGGCGTCGGTCGGCGGGCGGTGGTGGTAAGTCGGTTTTGGGTTCCCTATTCCTCTTCTACATTGGTGGTGGCGATGATTCTGGTATAGGCGGGGCTGCCACGGCAGTGGCCGCGGTGGCGGCTAGGTTGTGTGATTTTGCTGGTGGTGGTTGTGTGGTGACGATGACATCGATGGTGGTGGCGATGGCTTTAGTGGTGGTGGTCGGCCAAGTGGTAGTAGGGTGGTTGTGCTGGTAGCGGGTGGCCGGGACCGGTGGTTCTGGTAATGGCGTTGGGGTGCCGCGGTGGTTGTTGAGGGACTGGTGGTGGTGTTTGGTGGTTATAGGTGCTGCCGGGGGTGGTCTGTGCCAGGGAGTCGAGATGGGATGTTGGCGAGGGTGGTGGTAGTAGGGCGGTTGACGGTGGTGGAGACGGAAAGAAGAAGGGCGACGATGTCGATGAGACGAGGGCGACGAGTGGGTTAGATTAGGGTTTTCATTTACGTCGGGGTGTGTCCGACACGAGAAAATTGTAGATATAAAAGAACTGGAATAAGAATCTGGGCACGGACACGAGGCACTGCACTTGTGGTAGAATATTTGTGGGAAAAAAAATTTGTGGATGAATAATATGGAGGAGTACCTGCCTATTTATAGGATGTGGGAATTCCCACTTTGGATAGGATTAGGAGAATTTAAAACCCAAGTAGATAAATCAATCTATTAATTAAAATCAATCGAATCAAATCCAATCCAACACAAATCCAAATCTAATTTAAATCAAATCAAATTCCCTTGTTTAAAATCAATTCAAATAAATCAAATTCTAATATGGATATCTATTAAAAAAATCCAAAAATCAAATCACGATTTAAATAGCCAAAATAACTTCCAAATATATTTTTCAAAATACCAATAATAATAATTTCGAAAATAATAAATATTTTTAAATATCTTTTGAATAATAAAATATTAATATTAATAAATCTCGAAAATTTAATTTTTATTTAAAATAAACCAATAAATAATTACGATATATATGTATGCAAAAATATTCTTTACATAATTATGCTTTTCTAGTATACGAAAATATTATTTATTATTAATAACTTTTACAAGTTAGAAATGCTAGCAAAACTATTTATTATATTATTTGAAACTATAAAATAATAAAAAATATTTTTTTTAAAATATGTACGCTCGCACATATTCGCACTCGTCGAGCAAAAATAAGATTTCGTGCGCGACGTAAAATACGACTACGCGACGTACAATAAAATTTTTTAAATCCGTACAAATATTAATAAAAATAATTAGTAGAAATTTAGGGGTTTTACATCCTATCCAACTTAAAAGAATTTCGTCCTCGAAATTAAGAATTAGTAGGGGGTGAGAGGACACAAGGGGGTATCAATGGAGAACAATCAATAAAGCTCAACAAAATCATGTCGTAAGAAGTTGCAATTTAGATCATTGAATGAGGGTCATAGTAGGGTCGAGATGAAGGACGAGGAGTTTAGGATGAAATATCGAGTGATAATAATCATGATATGAAAGCTAGGAAGGTCTTAGTACAACGCCTTCGTCCTTCTAAAATAGGTGAAGGCGAAAGCAATATAGAGTTCGAAGGAGGCGTTATCGAATACGAATACGTGGTTCAAAGGCGACCGATCAATTTCAAAAAGAATTTTCAAGGCACTCATGGATGGAATTCTAAAGGACAAGTTCAACTACATCCCATCCACGTAGATTGATATATGAAAAGGCGAACCAAAGTGCACTTGGTTGATCAGACCATCATGCACCAGTTCTGATTAGACAATATGTTAGTGAGCGGCCGCTCAATAGCATAAGTCATGAACAAACTCGATAAATGGGTGAGTTTGCAAAACTATATTATAGTTGCAACATTAGTCAAAGTGGTAAAAATATAGGCATGAGAGATTTAGATTAAAAGAAGGTAGAATGATTCTAAGTCATACAATTGTCCTATAGTCTCCAAGTCCTTGGTTGGCTAGAAGGGTTAGGTCCTCTAGATTCTAGGATCTAAATAAGCTTGCTAATATAGGTCACTAGGTCAAAGTGTCGCTAGGTCATAAGGTAGTCTACCCAACTTAAAGAATTAAACTAATGGTGTTTTGGGACAACTAACTAGTAGGGTCAATCTCTAGCAAGCACGAAGGAAAGATAAGAATAGGGATGGAAGGAAGCAAGCAAGATGCAATTGATGAGTCAAACGGTAGATAAAATCAAGGAAAAAGGTCAAGTATGTGGATGAGATCCTAGACTTCTAATCCTATACGCAGGCTTGCTTGGTACGGTAAAGTAACCAAACAATTTATCTTGACCTGCATGGGTCACCACAAAAACATGTAACGCCCCAGTCCCAAAATACGTATGTCTAGGAACGTAGACATGCCAGCTGTATTCATACGAAGTATACTCCAATATATGGAAGCCTCGTATAAATATATAAGCTGTAAAATGCAGTAGAACCATAACTAATCTCATCCGCACAAAAATAAATGAAATAAAGATGTCATATAATGAGAAAGAATTGTCTTGATACAATATGTTGGGCGGAGACAAATCCACTACCAACCAAAATAAGGAAAAGTACATGATAGAATAAATGATTTTGGCGAGCAGAGCGAAGACGATCCAAGTGCAATCATCCTCGAAAAATAGCAATAAACACGGCTAGAGCTAAAGCACCTGCGAAAGACAATAGCACACACCTAGCAAGACAACCAGGTCCTCAGAGGGACGTAACAAGACACACAATAGCATGCCATATAAACTGAATAAATATTGCTCAATAAATAAGTCAATCGAATTTATAACATGGTCCAATACGCACCTACTGAACGAGCGTACCATCCCCCCAACCAAACAAGGACAGGAGATGGTAAACTAATTCACGACGACGTATCTTTCCATGCTATTAATCCAATATGGTATCCGGACCCCAACAAGGTTCAATACCTTCTCATCGAAGTAGTAAGTCACACCTACAACCAAACAAGGACATGATGTGACGAACTAATCCGCGATAAGTTATTGTTCCAAGCCACGGTCAGATACAAGTACCCAAACCAAAAGTACTCATACCTAACGGATAGGGTAGCCTACCATTCTAACTGAAATGTAGTTAAGAACAATCCTTCCTACGCATGGGCCCTGGCTAAATAGGATCGACGTAGTCCCCCTTGGGCACCAGAGGCCCCATCAGGAAGAGCATGACGTTCCGCAGAATCGTCAGTGACCGTCAGTAATCTTGGGTCATCAACCCCGTATCTCCAGCGGAGAGTCCGGGTCACAGGAGAAGTGTATCGAAGCCCATACGCTAAGGAATTGTCCTCCCCGCCCAATACCTACTGTGTTGTATCCACAACACAAACCACTATAACCGCTAAGTCAAACTAGCATGCAACCTCTATTAGCGGTTATTCCTATCGCACGGCGTGTACGTACTGGTGGCCAGCGAATCACGCACTTCCGTGTTCTACATACGACACACAACTTCGTGTTACAACGTGTCAAGGCCAATGAATGCAACACACAAGGTGGTCCCTTAAATCTAGGTTTAATTTGTAAAAAAAATAATACACAGCAGGAAACTGAACAGTAAATTCTAACAGTTATGCTATGTATGACAGTTTATTTTGCATAAAGAAAATAATGAACATGCATAAAATATGAGCTAAAATAATTAAACAGCAAATGACAAGGTGTCTTGCCTGGTAGGACGCCCGCGGTGGTACAATGATCAAGGTGGCACGATCTGCAACTTTGGTGTAACAACTGCACAAGGGGACCTCTGATGGTGGTACGGACAGTTCCATTGGGTCCAGAAGGGTCAAATTAGTTAGGGTGGACATAAGGTAGTCTCGAAATGGACGAAGGAATAGGAACAACAGGACTTGGATATGGACAGGAGACAAATCAAAGAAATAATGGATAAATATTATACGAGTTTGGAAAACTATTTATATTACTAAAATATTGTTAGTCAAATTATACTCTTAATAAATTCCAAAAATCGAAAGTCTAAGTTTTGTCAAAGTAGTATTTTTAGTTTGAAATCTTCTTAAAAATACTATAAGGAAACAAAATAATAAAAGTAGTTAAGACTAAACCCATATTTTGTAAAAATAAAATTTTGCTAAAAGCGATGCTTTTTATTGACTATTTTGAAAATCAAGAAATATTTATAAACATTTTAAAACTATAATATATTATATGTATATATGTGACTCTTCAAAAATAATAGTGTGAGCAATCATCCTAATAATATTAAACCAAAATACTAATAATAATTTTACAAAGATTATACTAATTAACATTATTATTAACCACAGTGCGAATCCTATATATGACTAGTTCGTACAACACTATAATAAAAGTGAACAATAAGAATTGCATATAAAAATAGCAATGTTAATATTAATAATAATAATAATAATAATAATAATAATAAACTAATGATATTGATAATGATAATGATAATAATAATAATGATAATAATAATAATAATAATAAAATTGGCACTTAAGTTCTCCTCTTGAGAACAGTGAAAAAAATCAAAAAAAATAATCATAAAGAAAGAAGAAAGAAAAGTCAGGAGAAAGGAGAGAGAGACTGAGAGGGAGAGCGAGAGCGAGAGATTCGAGAGGGGGAGAGAGAGAGAGAGAGGAGCTTGAGGGAGAGAGAAAGAGGCGAACGAGTGGTCGGGACTCCGAGTGGGCGCCGGCGGTGGCGGAAAGAGGCAGAGGGAAAGGAAGATCGGCGGAGTTCAGGGGTCGGGAGGAGCTCACTCGCGCAGAGGATGACTGTGAGGGAGAGAGGCGACCGAGCTGAGGCTCTGGTCGACGATTGGGCGGCTGAGGCGAGGCCGAGCGCGGCGTGGCGTGGTGGTGCGCGAGAGGCTACGGCGGTCCGGCGGGTGGCGGAGGGTCTGAAGAGAGGGTGGCGGAGGAGAAAACTAGGGCACGGCGGCAAGGGCGGTGGACGTGGCCTCGCGCGGGGGTTCGCCGACGGTCACGCGACGGAGGGAAGGAAGCTCCGGCTTGACGCGCGGAGGAGGCTCCAGTGAGGCGGAGGGAAACACGGCGGAGGGCGTCGGTCGGCGGGCGGTGGTGGTAAGTCAGTTTTGGGTTCCCTATTCCTCTTCTACGTTGGTGGTGGCGATGATTCTGGTATAGGCGGGGCTACCGCGGTGGCGGCTAGGTTGTGTGATTTTGCTGGTGGTGGTTGTGTGGTGACGATGACGATGATGGTGGTGGCGATGGCTTTGGTGGTGGTGGTCGACCAAGTGGTGGTAGGGTGGTTGTGCTGGTGGCGGGTGACCAGGACCGGTGGTTCTGGTAATGGCGTTGGGGTGCCGCGGTGGTTGTTGAGGGACGGGTGGTGGTGTTTGGTGGTTGTAGTTGCTGCCGGGGGTGGTCTGTGCCAGGGAGTCGAGATGGGATGTTAGCGAGGGTGGTGGTAGTAGGGCGGTTGACGGTGGTGGAGACGGGAAGAAGAAGAGCGACGATGTCGATGAGACGAGGGCGACGACTGGGTTAGGTTAGGGTTTTCATTTACGTCGGGGTGTGTCCGACACGAGAAAATTGTAGATGTAAAAGAACTGGAATAAGAATCTGGGCACAGACACGAGGCACTGCACTTGTGGTGGAATATTTATGGGAAAAAAAATTTGTGGATGAATAATGTGGAGGAGTACCTGCCTATTTATAGGATGTGGGAATTTCCACTTTGGATAGGATTAGGAGAATTTAAAACCCAAGTAGATAAATCAATCTATTAATTAAAATCAATCGAATCAAATCCAATCCAACACAAATCCAAATCTAATTTAAATCAAATCAAATTCCCTTGTTTAAAATCAATTCAAATAAATCAAATTCTAATATGGATATCTATTAAATAAATCCAAAAATCAAATCACGATTTAAATGGCCAAAATAACTTCCAAATATATTTTTCAAAATACCAATAATAATAATTTCAAAAATAATAAATATTTTTTAATATCTTTTTGAATAATAAAATATTAATATTAATAAATCTCGAAAATTAAATTTTTATTTAAAATAGACCAATAAATAATTACGATATATATGTATGCAAAAATATTCTTTACATAATTATACTTTTCTAGTATACGAAAATATTATTTATTATTAATAACTTTTACAAGTTAGAAATGATAGCAAAACTATTTATTATATTATTTGAAACTATAAAATAATAAAAAATATTTTTTTCTAAAATATGTACGCTCGCACATATTCGCACTCGTCGAGCAAAAATAAGATTTCTGTGCGATGTAAAATACGACTACGCGACGTACAATAAAAATTTTTAAATCCGTACAAATATTAATAAAAATAATTAGTAGAAATTTAGGGGTTTACCGGGATCACCGATTGATTGAGGTAAATTGGTTCTCACTAGGATGATAAATTAGTGACTCGTGAACTCCCACTTTCTTTTAGATCTTTTGGTGTCCCTTACCGTGACTTTGATATTTGAAGTGTAATACTAGCTGTTACCTTCCAACAAAATTTATATGCAAAACTTAAATGAGTCCACCTTTAAGTAGACATATCATGTCCCACACAAACACATCTCCTTGGACTCTATTATTCTAATACGACTTTCAGGTCAAAACGGACTAGCGATAGCCCTTACCATAACACCGATGTACTTTCGGACTGCAGTTAGAGATCCAACCTTGACTCAAATCTTTTGGCCCAATATATGGTTGTGATCTACTCGAAGCCCTCTACACACATGCTACTAGTGTGCCACTCAATAGAGGCCTTGTGTGCTACTTAAACAAAAAAGTCATGGAAGGCGCATCTCACGACTTACAGAACCTATTCTACCAACCCGACGAGAAATTTGCCCAACCATTTGAATTTGAACCTATTCTAAATTATCCTAACCTAATAGGGATGGTTTAAAATTCCACAAAATTTTGTCCAGCCACTATAGATTAAAATCTAAAGTTCATGCAATCAAAGATTAAAGTCCAATTAGGGAACCTATTGAGACTCAGTTAAACCCATCATAGCCCATTGCCATATTGGGACTATAAAACCAAACTTGATGAAATAGGCGCTCACCCCTATTATGTAGGTCCCACCTCTTGGCTCACTAATTCTCCTTCCATAGATTTCGTAACTGCATCTCTTCGTAGCCTATGTTGTGCATCTCTCGGTACCAACTTGCTTCCGGATATACTTGACCAAGACCTCTCATACTGTCTTGACCAAACATAATTAATATATGGGCCATATTAAATAGATAATACCTAGACTTCCTATAGAGTCTGTGACTATGATTGGAAATACCTCATACTTTCTATACCTCCTTGAAATTTGACCTTCTTAGAAGCCCTATTACTGTGCTTTCCCCGATTAACCAACTTCTATAAGTTGGGTAGAGTCTGGAAGGAAGCATACCCCATCTTGTAGAATATGAGGTCAATTGGGATTCCTATGACAACCACCACTCCATCCTTTCAAAAATTGAGCTAAGATTTGACGTACCTACTCTCCCTCCGTATAAAATCTCGCAATTCTTGATATTATGATTATTTTCAATTTCGAGGACGAAATTGTCATAAGTTGGGTAGGATGTAAAACCCCTTATAATTTAAAAGAATATTTAAATTATTTTTGGATTTTATTTAATTCTAATTTATTTTTATCTTATTTATATTATATAAAAGGACTATAGCCATGGTTGAGTTTGAATATGCAAGACGACTAGAAAGTGTGGCATGCCTAGCGTAGTCGAGTGCTTTAACTAGTATGCTAGCCATGTTAGGAATGCCATGGTCATATTATAATCTCTTGCATGTTAACCATTCAAATTATGGCACAAGTTATATTTGTATTTAATTAATTAGTTAAGAAAGCCTTTATGACTTTTTAGGAAACCCGGTTGCACCGAACCTTCCCAAACCTCTTCCAAGCCAAATCCAACCCTATGTAGGCATGTTGGGCATTAATAAATATTAATAATTATATTTATTTGTATTTAATTCAGATTTTGTAGTGTAATTATATAGATATAATTAAATAGTTTTATATTAGGAAACCCCTTTTTAAATCCTCAATCCAATCAACTTGCCAACTCACCAAACAACCAAATCATGCCAAGTGGTCCCCCACCATGCTAATTTTGGCCAAGCAACACCCCCATGGCCAAATGCATCAAATTAAATAGGATTTATATTCTAGATTGCTTAAAATTCATTTAAGGATATGTTTAAATATACCAACTTATCCCAAACCTTAACCAAATCCTAATGTTTCTCTCCCTCACCTTTTGCCGACAAAAATTCCTCTCCCTCTCCATAATTTCAGTAGCAACAAACTCCCCATAGCATCTATACATCATCTCCTCTATTGCACATCTCTCCATCCTTCACAAAAACTCATCTCCTCTACCATACATCCCCGAAACCCCTCAAAACAAACCCTAAAAACTCTATATCCCCCATCCAATCCTCTATAGCCATTATCAACTCTCCCATACTCACCAAGAGAGGATTAGAAAGCAAGGATAGCGAAAAATATTAGAGCTTTGGTGAAGAGAATTCATCATCACCCTTTCTAGCAAGGATCTTTGGTAAGAACCCAAATCTTTTTTTCTAAAAACCATTGCTAAAATTCTGTAGAAATTATGTTATTAATTATATAGAAATCATATTTTGATGGCTTTTTTTAGGTATAATCATCCATAAAGGTTTCATAAAATATATGCGTAATATTAATGTGTCGGTAGGATCAAAATTAACCCCATTGTAAAGGAACTTTGAGTTATTGGTGCCTATTTTTGAAACTAAATTTTATGTGTGTTCATATACTAAACTTTGAGTTATCGATTCACTTCTTGTATATTTTATTTTGAGATAGTTGGTAGTGGACTTTGTCTCCGTCCAATGTTTGTACAAATGACTTTAATAAGTTGATTTTATGATATATTGGTTTGTGGATGAGATTAGCTTCATGGTTACTACATTTTACAGCTTATGTGTACATACGAGATATCCATATATTGGAGTATACTTCGTATGTAGACAGCTGGCATGATACGTTTCTAGTCCTACGTATTTTAGGACTGGAGCGTTACACACATATGAACTGATACAAATGGACTGACTTATCAATAGGAACTGTCATATTCTCTAATGACTGAATAGAAGGAAGTAGACTGAACATACAATGGAAACTGAACTATAAATGATATTGAACATGTGAATTATTGTAGGCAATCAGTGGGGGCTGATACAAATGGCAGTAGACTGAACCAATATATAGGAATGATACTAAAGTAAGCCTACAACTAAGCATTTGAAAAAAATGGATAAACACGGGACTGGTAACTGTAATTAGGAATGAACATTTAAATGAATTTGGGACAGAACAGATAGCATTATGAAGGACAGAACAAAGCTTTATGAATGGACTGATACATTATATAATATCTGAACATTATACTAAGACTGAAAATTAAAGGCAGAACAGGGGACTGAAATATTAATGCTAACTTGAGCCACTACCCTTGACTGAACCAATAGGAATCACAATAAGGACTGAACTCAAGGATAATATACTGAAGCATGAGTAATAGAGGACTGGTCATAAATTGATGGGGACTGATACATGCTAAGGGCTGAACACAAATCCACATGTAGGACTGAACATTTGAATGAATTTGGGATAGAACATAACATATAGGGGCTCGACTGAAACATAAGATATATAGGGTCTCAGATACCTTATAGCTAACCCGAGCTCATACTCTAACCAACATCTCCCTTTACTCTTGACTGTGTCACGACCCGCACCCACTGTGAGGGTACGAGTACGTAACAGCGCCCAGCCTACGCCGCAGTGTCGGCGGTAGAACGCTGTTCTAAGTCTCTAACTAACCATCAACTCATGCAGTATATAATGTACTCATCATGATCAACTCCGAACGGAGGACAAGTATAAGATAAGGTGTATCTCAATCACAGTCTAAGCACGATAAGATAACACATAATTGTAACTAAGAATTTGAAGACAAATAAATACTGAAATAATAACAACATCTGAATAATCTCAAATACATCTCAAGTCTCAATTCTATACAACAAGCTCTAAATGAAAAATGAAAGCAAGTCTACTAGACTAAATCCCGATCACTCCTGAGTGTCGGGGCCAAAGGTAGCTAAGCCATCTCCTCAGTAAAATGTAGGGCAGGTGTCCTCAGGGCAATCATCTGTAAAATTTTTAACAGGTCCAGTCAGGACAGGAACGAGCACATCTCATCTAGAAAACCCAAGTAAATGACAGAGAACTATAGAGCAGTTATAGACAGTTGTATTGATGAAATTAGCAGTTTATATTCAGGTGATGGTAAGAAAGACAGATAAAGTGCAAGGAAAGTAAATACTAAACAAGAGAAGAATCATAGCAATGAAGACTGTAAAAATAGAACTAGCTGAACCAGGGTAATATGATATAAAGTCCAGACAACATGTAGACCAGTGTAACTCCAATGTAAGTCCAGTACAGGATGAATCTCATACAAGATGAATCCAGCAATGGACGATTCCAGTCATAGTGATCAATGATTCCAGGGTGAGTCCAGCCTATACTCTAGCAGTGTGTTTTAAAATACCGAGCTCGACATGTAAACGGCTGTGGGTAAATCCGGCACATCACACACCTGGCCGGGTGTGAGATGGTTATCATTCCAGTAGATTCCAGTAGGGGTGATTCCAGTAATGGGGTATGTCTACATGTCTTACTCTAGTATTTCCCCTCCCAGCAAGTGAATCCAAAATTTTGACACAATGATTCAAGATGAGTCCAGCCAAGTACAATGATACCAGTAAATGATTCCGGGGTGATTCCAGTAAATGATTCCAGTAATAGAAGCCGGAAATGATGATACCAGTAATAGAGGCCAGAAATAAATGTGTGTCGTATACATGAATCCAGAAATAATAGTACGTGTTTGTAACAGAGAATCACATACAGCTAACTAGAACTGAAATACAGTAATTGACAAATAAATGAGAGAACTATCAGAGAATGTACTCGCCTGATACTCTGAAAAGAGTAATGAAATATCAAATGTCTGCACCGGAGTCACAATGTCCTAAATAAAACAGTACAGGTTATAATATGTTTAAAATAAGATGAATGGAGTCTATGATGCAATCTACATAATTTCTAGGCCAATCTAGGTCAAAGTCAACTCTAAGTCAACTCAAGTCAATTATACTAGCCAACTAGGTCAATCCTAGTCCAGTTAAGTCTCACTAGGCCTAACCAAGCCTATACTAGCAACCACACACCAATTCAAATCACACTAGTCTACATAACCCAACACTCATGTGTATATATTCCATGTACACAGACTACACAAAGGACCCCCATAGGCTATGCTACCTAGACTATATGCCATACACCCATATAGGCAAAACACACATATTAACTACCATATATATATACATACATTCTAATTATATGGACAAAGTAAAATATCTATATTATATATCACACAAGCTATATATATCATATATATACATATATATAGATATATGGACATTTAGACACTAGTGATACCCACCTACATTCCTATAATACCTGCAACCTGAATGTACAGGGACCTGTACAAGCATCATGCTGCTGCAACGCAATGCAGGGCAAGGCATGGCCTGCTGCATTGCTAAGGCTGTTGCTGCCTGCTGCTGTTGCAAGCTTGGCCAAGGAAATCCAAGCTCAGCTCAGGGAGCCAAGTCCCTGCTACTGCTTGCTGCTGCCAATGCAAGCTAATGCCAAAAGCCAAGCCAACACAGGGCAACCAAGGCAACAAGCTGCTGCTAAGCCACTGCTCCTACTGCTATTGCTATCCTAACTCACTAATACCACTGACTACTGATACATGATTCTAACTCCTAACACACATAACATTAGACACTCTAACAATTTGAAAATTGCTAATTCCCTCTAGCTCTCAATTCTGGAATACTAAGAACACCAACATATCCTATCCACTGATGCTAAGCCAATATAGGACACTCTCACACTATGATGGATCATAGGTTTATGACTCATGTGGCACCAGCCAACATAGCCAAGAGTGGCCCTTGCATATGTAAGGCCAATGGCCTAAGGCCATGGCACACTGGCCTCAAAGCTAGGCAAGGCCCAAGCTACTGTGCTTGACAATAGCAGGCCAAGCCATCCATGGCCAAACCACACAATATTTCAATCCTGACATTCCATCTCTGAACTCTACATCACAGTCTAACAATAAACCCAATACCTGTGTATGCATAACAACCCCAAAACCCAAAATCCTAACTCTAAAACCAATCCAAATTCGAAGCCCTTTCCAATCCATTTTAAACTAACATGAACCCCTAAAATCTCAGTCATGACAGGAACCACATTTCAGTTTTAATGTAAACATCAGTCATATAGGTTAAACTAATACAATTATATTTATATAACAAACCAAACTCCCAATCCAATCCAAGACAGTCCCAAAATCAGTGATGTGTATGTGACATGTGTCTATGTGTGTACATGCTTGTGTGTGTGTGTGTCAAGTGACAAAGGTGAGTGGTATGTAGAGGAACATGTGTGTGGCAGGAAATTGTGTGTCCTAGTGAACTGTAGGGTGCCTAAGTGAACGAGTGCAATAACAGTGCATAATTACAGTGTCAATGTAATCTCAGGAAAATAGAGAACTAACTCACCCCCAACTCATTCAAAATCACACACTGAACCCATATATATATTCAGGTTCTCAGGAATGAATTTAACATGGTTATTAATCTATCATGGTGATTTAACATTCGAAAACAATTTAACAGAGAAAATAGAGTTCAGGAATTCAATGAACACATTACAGTCCTCAACCAATATTGATATTCCAAACTTAACACAAATCAAAAATCAACTTAGCAAGTCCCATTACAAATGTAGGAATCATTAAGTGGTTTAAAAACAGTATTTAAATCAGTTTAAAAGGGAAACAAAATTTAGAATTTGAATTAACCTGAACTGTGTATCAGAAAAATGGGAAACTCGACAAACTCAACCCATTTGAAAACGAAAAAAAACCAAACGATCATCAATTGATGTGTGCAGAGGTTAATACATGCCATACGTGTCATGAGGGATGTGTTCGTGTCCAGGAAACTGGACACGAACGTATCCAAACAGTGTCTAACCCAAGTGTCAGTGTGTGACTGAACTGTGCATAGGCACAGCCTCGTGCACGTGTGTTGAGTCGAAATGGACTCGACACAGTGTGCGAGACACCATGGGCACGTGCACAGGGATAGAGGAGTCATAGGGCTAGGTCCTAGGGTGCCTGAGTCGTGTCCCAGTTGTGTCGTGTCCGAGTTTCGAAGCCGTATCAGTGGCTCGAAATCGTGTGTGCGCGTGTCAGGGCAATTCGATGTGAGCGCGATAACTTCCTCAACTCGCAACCAAGTGCCACGAAACTTGGTGAGGGTCGAGTCAGACATGGGACCCATCACCTCACCAAATTACACGTGTCCTAGTGGAGTGCTGTGTCCTGTGTCAGCCCCGAAATGCAGGGGACTCGCACAGTGTGCACGAGCAGGCACGAGACAGTGCAGCCTAGATATCTTCGCGCACAGACAACGAGGACCCACGAAATTTTGTGGGAGTCCTCTCAGTCAGTGCCCGCACCTACACACCAAATTCCATGTGTCGGGGTACTGTGTCGTGTCCGCTAGGACACTCGTGCAGCAGGACAGCCGCACGAGGCCAGTGCACAGTGTCGTGCGTGCGGTGCGTGTCCGATTTGGACACCAAAAGTGCATAAAAATCAACTCAGTGCTCAACATAAATAATGTACACATCAAAAGCTATCCAAACATATAAATTGTTTTGAAAAACATTAACATTCAATCCATTGAGGCATTCTATCGAACACCTACACAACACTACGACACGTGTCCGATACGGACACCAAACGGACACGAAAATCACCCAAATTTCAGGGACACCTAGGGGACTCCTAGATCTAGCCCTATATGCAAAGAAAACTGAAGTTTGAATCAATTTGGAGAGTTTTACCTATAGGTGCAAAAAGCATGAAAAAGCTCCAAATGGGGGATTCTTCCTCTTGGTGCCAAATGCTCCAAATTATCCCAAAGCTGGGATAAAACTCAGAAATCAGAAAATAGGAGAGTGTTAGGTTCTAATGCAAGAAACTAGGATCAAAAAGGAATTAAAATGGATTTATGGGGATTTTTGCAAGAGGGACAATACCTTTCCTTCTCCAATGTTGAAATAAATGAAAGAAGGAGGCAAGCCCTAGAGAATAAGTGTTTATATAGGGTGGGGATCCCTATGGCTGGTCATTTAGGGTTTGATTAGGGTTAGGGCTTCTAGTTATGGGCCATGGGCCAAGTCATGATCAAAATAAATCATTTAGCCATAAGTCATTTCATGAAACTATGAACCATGACTTAAATCCACTAAACCAAGTCCCCTCATTCTAAAATTAGTTCCTAATGACTAAATGTAGGTTACCCTAAGTTAGACTAGGGTCACCATGACTAGGGTTAGGTTCTAGGCTAGTCCACTAGGTCTCAACAAGTCAAGTCAACCAGAAATTTACCAATTCAACAAATTACCAAATAAATCAAATAAGTCAAAATGACCAAAATACTTCTAGGCTAAAAATAACAATTAAATCATCCTAATGACGTGGTTAGGCTCTAGGTCATGCAGTCTCTCAGGTTTCACTAGCAGCACATCAAAATCACAAGTCATGACTTAAACTAGTTTTTAAATAGTTTAAAAATAATTGAAAATCACCAAAAATTACCATATAAAATAAATATCAATAAATAATAATTATAATTACAAAATTTCAAAAATACCCTCATCTGAAAAACTGGGTGTTACAATCCTACCCAACTTATAAAAATTTCGTCCTCGAAATTAAGATGATCGCACCTCTCCTAGGTCAAACCCCTAAGCAATCAAAGTCGAAGCAATACAATCCTACTGGTCGTGATTCCACAGTCTCGAATAGGGTAGCTACACTATCTAGCAATCACAAACAATATCCTGGCAGGTACTAAGGAAAATCACACATAGAAGTGGGGAGGAAGAACAAGAAGGTCAAACTTGCTAATCCATCACCTGCGATGTCAGTCTCCTCAGCTGCCATCGCAAAAGCTCCACCCCTCTGATGCTGAGCTACAGGTGGCCTAGCCCCCTCAAAAGGAGGTGCAATGGGACAATCTATCTTCTGGTGGGCAGCTGACCCACAGAAATAGCAAACCTTCAACCTCTTCCTGCACTGCTCCCAAACGTGTCCCGGCTTCTTGCAGTAGGAACAACTGATCGCCTTCGGGTCCCGACCCCGATACTGATGCTGCACCTGCTGAACTCCCACTGGTGCCTGTGTCTGCTGAGTCTGCACAGGAGGCCTCTTGGCCTGGCCTCCGCTGCTGCTGGTACCGTGAGCGTCCCATCCCCTCTTGAGCCTCAGCTCAAGGTCATCCTCAGCTAATAAAGCTCCCGTCAAAATTTCTTCGAAAGTGGCATCCCTGTTGCCCTTGGTCAAGGACTTGACTTCCTTGACCAGACCCTTCCGGAACCTCTGGGCCTTCGCCGCCTCGCTCAAGCCCTCTACGAATCTGCTGAGGCGGCCAAACTCCCCAGCGTACTCCTCCACTGACAGGCTCCCCTGCACTAGGCTCTCGAACTGTGACTCCAAGGCTCTGAGCGCTGAATCTGGAAAGAACTTCTTCTTGAAGAAGCCCCTGAACTCCTCCCAAGTCTGTCCAGCTACTCCCACCCTGGGGTCTGACTGATACCAGGTGCGAGCAAGATCTCGCATCCGGCTAGCTGCAGCCTCGATCTGAAGATCTGCTGGTATCCTGGCCAGGCGGAAGATCTCCTCTATATGCTCGATCCATTCATCGGCATATAAGATCCCCTCTGTCCCCAGAAAGTCTCTGGGGCTCATCTTCTGAAACTGCTCGATCCCCGGTGTCCTCGGCTGCTGAATCACTGGTCGAGCTGCGACCGTCGTAAGGGCCAAATCCATGCTCTTGTCCTGTCGGGCCTGCTGTCGGTCCATAAACTGCTGAAAATAAGCGAACATCTGTGCCGCATCCACGTGTCCTGTAGGCGGCGGCTGCCGGAACTCCATCTCTGGGATGACAGGGTCCTGCCCCCGAGCAGATGGAGGCACACCCCCAGCTGCTGCTGCTGAAGTCTCAATATGGGCAGAGGTGGCAGTCCCCTCTACAACGACTGCTGCACCCGAGCGATGTGATCGTGTCTCCACCATCCTGAAGACAGATCGAACAAGGAAGTCAATACTGAGCAGGAATCGATATATCAAAGGAGGACAGTTATTTCAAAGAAGGCAAATCAGTACGATATGTAGATGGCATGATTCAAAGTAGAATTTTCCTAACTGTGATTGAGTGCCTCTCCGGTAAAGCCTATCTCTCAGTCCTAACGCAGGCTCGCAGCAGTACAACTAAGTCGCCGTACTACTACGATATCGCACTAATGCGACTCTCGACCTGCATGGGCCACCACTAAAAACGTGTCACGACCCGCACCCACTGTGAGGGTACGAGTACGTAACAGCGCCTAGCCTACGCCGCAGTGTCGGCGGTAGAACGCTGTTCTAAGTCTCTAACTAACCATCAACTCATGCAGTATATAATGTACTCATCATGATCAACTCCGAACGGAGGACAAGTATAAGATAAGGTGTATCTCAATCACAGTCTAAGCACGATAAGATAACACAGAATTGTAACTAAGAATTTGAAGACAAATAAATACTGAAATAATAACAACATCTGAATAATCTCAAATACATCTCAAGTCTCAATTCTATACAACAAGCTCTAAATGAAAAATGAAAGCAAGTCTACTAGACTAAATCCCGATCACTCCTGAGTGTCGGGGCCAAAGGTAGCTAAGCCATCTCCTCAGTAAAATGTAGGGCAGGTGTCCTCAGGGCAATCATCTGTAAAATTTTCAACAGGTCCAGTCAGGACAGGAACGAGCACATCTCATCTAGAAAACCCAAGTAAATGACAGAGAACTATAGAGCAGTTATAGACAGTTGTATTGATGAAATTAGCAGTTTATATTCAGGTGATGGTAAGAAAGACAGATAAAGTACAAGGAAAGTAAATACTAAACAAGAGAAGAATCATAGCAATAAAGACTGTAAAAATAGAACTAGCTGAACCAGGATAATATGATATAAAGTCCAGACAACATGTAGACCAGTGTAACTCCAATATAAGTCCAGTACAGGATGAATCTCATACAAGATGAATCCAGCAATGGACGATTCCAGTCATAGTGATCAATGATTCCAGGGTGAGTCCAGCCTATACTCTAGCAGTGTGTTTTAAAATACCGAGCTCGACATGTAAACGGCTATGGGTAAATCTGGCACATCACACACCTGGCCGGGTGTGAGATGGCTATCATTCCAGTAGATTCCAGTAGGGGTGATTCCAGTAATGGGGTATGTCTACATGTCTTACTCTAGTATTTCCCCTCCCAGCAAGTGAATCCAGAATTTCGACACAATGATTCAAGATGAGTCCAGCCAAGTACAATGATACCAGTAAATGATTCCGGGGTGATTCCAGTAAATGATTCCAGTAATAGAAGCCGGAAATGATGATACCAGTAATAGAGGCCAGAAATAAATGTGTGTCGTATACATGAATCCAGAAATAATAGTACGTGTTTGTAACAGAGAATCACATACAGCTAACTAGAACTGAAATACAGTAATTGACAAATAAATAAGAGAACTATCAGAGAATGTACTCGCCTGATACTCTGAAAAGAGTAATGAAATATCAGATGTCTGCACCGGAGTCACAATGTCCTAAATAAAACAGTACAGGTTATAATATGTTTAAAATAAGATGAATGGAGTCTATGATGCAATCTACATAATTTCTAGGCCAATCTAGGTCAAAGTCAACTCTAAGTCAACTCAAGTCAATTATACTAGCCAACTAGGTCAATCCTAGTCCAGTTAAGTCTCACTAGGCCTAACCAAGCCTATACTAGCAACCACACACCAATTCAAATCACACTAGTCTACATAACCCAACACTCATGTGTATATATTCCATGTACACAGACTACACAAAGGACCCCCATAGGCTATGCTACCTAGACTATATGCCATACACCCATATAGGCAAAACACACATATTAACTACCATATATATATACATACATTCTAATTATATGGACAAAGTAAAATATCTATATTATATATCACACAAGCTATGTATATCATATATACATATATATAGATATATGGACATTTAGACACTAGTGATACCCACCTACATTCCTATAATACCTGCAACCTGAATGTACAGGGACCTGTACAAGCATCATGCTGCTGCAATGCAATGCAGGGCAAGGCATGGCCTGCTGCATTGCTAAGGCTGTTGCTGCCTGCTGCTGTTGCAAGCTTGGCCAAGGAAATCCAAGCTCAGCTCAGGGAGCCAAGTCCCTGCTACTGCTTGCTGCTGCCAATGCAAGCTAATGCCAAAAGCCAAGCCAACACAGGGCAACCAAGGCAACAAGCTGCTGAAGCCACTGCTCCTACTGCTACTGCTATCCTAACTCACTAATACCACTGACTACTGATACATGATTCTAACTCCTAACACACATAACATTAGACACTCTAACAATTTGAAAATTGCTAATTCCCTCTAGCTCTCAATTCTGGAATACTAAGAACACCAACATATCCTATCCACTGATGCTAAGCCAATATAGGACACTCTCACACTATGATGGATCATAGGTTTATGACTCATGTGGCACCAGCCAACATAGCCAAGAGTGGCCCTTGCATATGTAAGGCCAATGGCCTAAGGCCATGGCACACTGGCCTCAAAGCTAGGCAAGGCCCAAGCTACTGTGCTTGACAATAGCAGGCCAAGCCATCCATGGCCAAACCACACAATATTTCAAACCTGACATTCCATCTCTGAACTCTACATCACAGTCTAACAATAAACCCAATACCTGTGTATGCATAACAACCCCAAAACCCAAAATCCTAACTCTAAAACCAATCCAAATTCGAAGCCCTTTCCAATCCATTTTAAACTAACATGAACCCCTAAAATCTCAGTCATGACAGGAACCACATTTCAGTTTTAATATAAACATCAGTCATATAGGTTAAACTAATACAATTATATTTATATAACAAACCAAACTCCCAATCCAATCCAAGATAGTCCTAAAATCAGTGATGTGTATATGACATGTGTCTATGTGTGTACATGCTTGTGTGTGTGTGTGTGTCAAGTGACAAAGGTGAGTGGTATGTAGAGGAACATGTGTGTGGCAGGAAATTGTGTGTCCTAGTGAACTGTAGGGTGCCTAAGTGAACCAGTGCAATAACAGTGCATAATTACAGTGTCAATGTAATCTCAGGAAAATAGAGAACTAACTCACCCCCAACTCATTCAAAATCACACACTGAACCCATATATATATTCAGGTTCTCAGGAATGAATTTAACATGGTTATTAATCTATCATGGCGATTTAACATTCGAAAACAATTTAACAAGGAAAATAGAGTTCAGGAATTCAATGAACACATTACAGTCCTCAACCAATATTGATATTCCAAACTTAACACAAATCAAAAATCAACTTAGCAAGTCCCATTACAAATGTAGAAATCATTAAGTGGTTTAAAAACAGTATTTAAATCAGTTTAAAAGGGAAACAAAATTTAGAATTTGAATTAACCTGAACTGTGTATCAGAAAAATGGGAAACTCGACAAACTCAACCCATTTGAAAACGAAAAAAACCAAACGATCATCAATTGATGTGTGCAGAGGTTAATACATGCCATACGTGTCATGAGGGATGTGTTCGTGTCCAGGAAACTGGATACGAACGTATCCAAACAGTGTCTAACCCAAGTGTCAGTGTGTGACTGAACTGTGCATAGGCACAGCCTCGTGCACGTGTGTTGAGTCGAAATGGACTCGACACAGTGTGCGAGACACCATGGGCACGTGCACAGGGATAGAGGAGTCATAGGGCTAGGTCCTAGGGTGCCTGAGTCGTGTCCCAGTTGTGTCGTGTTCGAGTTTCGAAGCCGTATCAGTGGCTCGAAATCGTGTGTGCGCGTGTCAGGGCAATTCGATGCGAGCGCGAGAACTTCCTCGACTCGCAACCAAGTGCCACGAAACTTGGTGAGGGTCGAGTCAGACATGGGACCCATCACCTCACCAAATTACACGTGTCCTAGTGGAGTGTTGTGTCCTATGTCAGCCCTGAAATGCAGGGGACTCGCACAGTGTGCACGAGCAGGCACGAGACAGTGCAGCCTAGATATCTTTGTGCACAAACAACGAGGACCCACGAAATTTTGTGGAAGTCCTCTCAGTCAGTGCCCACACCTACACACCAAATTCCATGTGTCGGGGTACTGTGTCATGTCCGCTAGGACACTCGTGCAGCAGGACAGCCGCACGAGGCCAGTGCACAGTGTCGTGCGTGCGGTGCGTGTCCGATTTGGACACCAAAAGTGCATAAAAATCAACTCAGTGCTCAACATAAATAATGTACACATCAAGAGCTATCCAAACATATAAATTGTTTTGAAAAACATTAACATTCAATCCATTGAGGCATTCTATCGAACACCTACACAACACTACGACACGTGTCCGATACGGACACCAAACGGACACGAAAATCACCCAAATTTCAGGGACACCTAGGGGACTCCTAGATCTATCCCTACATGCAAAGAAAACTGAAGTTTAAATCAATTTGGAGAGTTTTACCTATAGGTGCAAAAAGCATGAAAAAGCTCCAAATGGGGGATTCTTCCTCTTGGTGCCAAATGCTCCAAATTATCCCAAAGCTGGGATAAAACTCAGAAATCAGAAAATAGGAGAGTGTTAGGTTCTAATGCAAGAAACTAGGATCAAAAAGGAATTAAAATGGATTTATGGGGATTTTTGCAAGAGGGACAATACCTTTCCTTCTCCAATGTTGAAATAAATGAAAGAAGGAGGCAAGCCCTAGAGAATAAGTGTTTATATAGGGTGGGGATCCCTATGGCTGGTCATTTAGGGTTTGATTAGGGTTAGGGCTTCTAGTTATGGGCTATGGGCCAAGTCATGATCAAAATAAATTATTTAGCCATAAGTCATTTCATGAAACTATGAACCATGACTTAAATCCACTAAACCAAGTCCCCTCATTCTAAAATTAGTTCCTAATGACTAAATGTAGGTTACCCTAAGTTAGACTAGGGTCACCATGACTAGGGTTAGGTTCTAGGCTAGTCCACTAGGTCTCAACAAGTCAAGTCAACCAGAAATTCACCAATTCAACAAATCACCAAATAAATCAAATAAGTCAAAATGACCAAAATACTCCTAGGCTAAAAATAATAATTAAATCATCCTAATAATGTGGTTAGGCTCTAGGTCATGCAGTCTCTCAGGTTTCACTAGCAGCACATCAAAATCACAAGTCATGACTTAAACTAGTTTTTAAATAGTTTAAAAATAATTGAAAATCACCAAAAATTACCATATAAAATAAATATCAATAAATAATAATTATAATTACAAAATTTCAAAAATACCCTCATCTGAAAAACTGGGTGTTACAGACTGATACCCAAGTGAACCATGGTTAGAAGGGGACAGAACATTTAACATAAATTGATACATGGATGAGTCAAAACTAAACAAAAAGAATTGAAGACTGATCTTAGGTTGTATAACAAAACTTTGAAGTGACTGAACAAAAGCTTATTGATACTCTATGACAGTGGACTGAACCACAATCCAGAGGTTGAACAGAACTGATCCCAGCATAGTCCCATACTCGAGCCTCCCTCCCCTTATCCATTAACTAATACAAAGGGAAATAGATAGATGAAATTGAACAGTAGTTAATGACTGAACCAAAAGGAGATGGATTGAACATTATATTCAGTGTAAGGACTAAATATGAAATGGACTAAAACTATATGACAGTGTCAACACAGTACACCAATCACCAAACCATGGCTCATATTATCCCTAACTCCCCAAGCAATAAACAACACACTAAAACTCCTTTAAATCCCTAGATAAACATACCATAGATAACTTATAGCAATGCAAACCCAAAACAATATTCAAAACTGAAATTTAGAGCATTGGTGCTCTTTTGGTTATTTTGTCAAACACTTGGCGTGCTTATCGAACACGTAGTGACATATCCATGATACGCACTCCAAATGGATTCAAACTTGACCCCAATCTCACCCACATGTCCTAAATCATTAGCATGACCTAATTTACCAATTTCATAAACCCTTTAATCCTATTATCGGATTTCTCCTAATTTGAATCAAAATGTAAAAGAAAAATCCCTCAAACCTGAAGAAGAGAGCCTAAACTCCATTCTAATGGCAATCCTAATGCATGGGGGTCCCTAATGAATGCCTCTACACTAATTTAATAGAAGATTACGGATATAGATTGCGTATACCAATTGGGAGATGGATTCCCAATAAACAAATCCTAAAGTCTAGAGGTCCTTCAAGCTCCAAGTGCTCCAATCCCTCCAAGCTTGCTTCTAGAGCCTTCTTCTCTCCAAGGGGAAGAGAATGGGACTAATTTGAGAGAATTTAGGTGTACGAACAATTTGGGTAACCTTGCTAATTTAGGGTTTGGGTTTTGAATGAAATAGGTTGCAAGATGATGAAGTGGGGCTATATATAGAAAGTGGACTGCCCCTTGAGGTTAGGGTTAGGATTTTGGGCAATAAGAAATGTCTACTAAGACCTTCTCTTTAGTCATGACAAGATTAGGGAATAATCCTTTATCCCTTGTTTGCCATGAAATATAAAAGAATAGAACAATTATCGGAGGACCGGACTTTTACTTCACGTTACAAACTCGCTTGTACAAAGAAAGCCAAGGGACAAAAACCTAGGTACAGCAATCTAAGTATAATTTTTTATTTTAGATTCTGGGGGGTGACAATAGAGGTTCGAGAAAGCGACGACAGCTCTGCCTTACTCCTTGGACGATCGGTATGCAGCCTTGGCTCCAGAAGATTGCTTAGCGTTGGAAGAAATGCTCTCTCTGCTTCTTCTCTCCAAGTATTCTGGTGCTCTTCCTCTCTGTATGTGCACTCTTTTCTGTATCTCTCTGCCCGTGTGTCTCCTCTCTTTCACAGGGGAATGACACCCTTGCTATTTATAGGAATGAGATGTGATCATTAGGGTTACAAATGATTGTTTCTTGGAGATGGCGGTGGCCTGTGGATTGGTCAATCTAGGCCATTCGTTTTGATTGTGACGAATCCGGACCATTAAGTATAGATTACACCAAATCTCATCAGCAATTAATACTGACTGGAATAAATCTTCCTCATAATAATCTTCTGATGTCTGCGAATAAATTTGATTTATTCTCCTGCCACGTGTCCCAGATTATTGAGATTTGACCCAATCTCTGATTACAATAAATCTGGAAGATTGATCGACTTAGAACACGTGTCCTAGGAGCCACTGGGGGATCTGAACCGCATGACGATTGAGCCGCATGAGATTTTAGGTCGCATAAGGTTAGGGCCACGTGTCATGGCTGCTCGGGTAGTGGCTTCCCCCCTTCGAACCCCTGAACCGCATGGAGATGATCATTGCGAGCCGTATATGGATGCATCCGCCTAGGCCGTATGGAAATGGTCCTCTTGAACCGCATGGGAAGGCCTCTGCTTGAGCCACATGAGGCTGTCTCGGACTGAACCTCATGGAGCGGCTTCATTCTGAACCGCATGGGAAGTCCTCGCTCGAGCCGCATATGATCGTCCACGTGATCAAGGCCACGTGGCATTTTATGGATCTCGGAGGATTTGTGTCAGAGACCTTTTTCTCTTCCCTAGGGGGCTGTCATTATGACGGGGTCGTAATTACTTCTTTTGTATCAAAGCTGTCACTTTTTCAGAATTGTCAGTCGTCACAGTAATTAATGCAGCATGGGTCGAAGGGGAGCGCTGTTACGCCACGTATCTTCTGAGCCGCATGAAATATTTCTGACCGCATAGTTCCTGAGCCGCATAGTCCTTCTGTGCCGCATAGACTGTCTGAGCCGCATGGGGTTCCCTGGCCGCATGGGTCATTTTTCATGCTTCTACAAGACCCCCTTCAAAGTTTTCAATTTGCAAAATTGAAATACTTTGAATAAGAAGCATGGTCGTATTCTTCTGGCCGCATATGCTACCCTTGCCGCTTGAGTGTTTAAGCCGCATAGATAGGTCTGTCGCATGAATTGACTTAGCCGCACAGATGGTTCAGCCGCATAGAACTTTTTGCCACATCATCGTTGCCACGTATGGCAATCCTTTACATTAAATGCTGTTTGATTTGCTGTCAGCTTTAAAGGCCACTTTTCGGTGCGGGGTCCGAGGAGCTTGGCCTCCATTTTCGACAGCTCATTTTGATAATCGAAGAGTCGGTCTGCGTGTATGCACGGGGATCGAAATGCTTCACTTTTGTTTATAAATATGGATGAGTATGCTTGGGGGAGTTCTTTACTTTCTCCTTCGTCCCACTATTGCTATCTTGCCTTTCTATCCTCATTTCTCTTCTCCGATCATTGGCCATGGCTCCTAAATCCTCTAAGGTTGCTTCTGCCGCCGCGAAGGACAAGAAGGCGCCTTCTTCGTCAGCTGTTTTGCCCACAGTACACCCTGATGTCCGTCCTGCCCTTAATGGTAAGGGTAGTATTTGGATTATTTCTGAATCCTAAGCATTTATGGCTCTGTTGCATATTTATGCACAAGCCTTCACCCAAGTTCGAGCATGATAGAGCCGCATATGCTGCGTTACCCTCTCATATCCGAGCCACATAGACGATGCCTCATATTTGGACCGCATAAGAAGGATTTGAGTTTATGGATATAAACCGTATGGGGTCTCCCTTGAACGGAACCGCATAAGCTTCTGACAGACTGATCCGCATAGCATGTTGCCTGAACTTTTCGGTTTAGAACCGCATATGTCTCATTGATCCGCATGAGCCATTGAACCAATATTATTTGGAATTGCTGATTGCCTTGGGCCGCATGAGGCTGTGTTGGCCGGGCCTCATAAACTCTCTTGGGGCTGTGTCATCTGGAACTCAATCGAATTTGAGCCGCATAGGACTTTATTTGATCTGAGCCGCATAGGCTCGCAAGAACTGAGCCGCATAGGGCTTCATTTGATCTGAGCCGCATAGGCTCGCAGGAATTTGAGCTTAGTAACCATCTTTTAATCCTTTTTCTCTCTCTTTTTTGTCCTTTTTCAGTGAACCTCCCGACCAACCCAACAGGAGAACTTCTTGTGGGTTCGGCTCAGTTCGCCGTGGGCGTACGGCTTGATGACTTAATCCGTCGTATAGTAGATCAGCTTCCCGCTAATGAACCTTGGGAGAGAGTGGTTGCCGTTAATAACCAACCTTTCCACTTTCTTTGTTCCATGATGAATTCGGAGAAGCTGTATGGAGAATATCTGAAACCGGCTTTTCTCTTTGGGGACGTCTTTTCCATAAAGAACTCCCGATTGCTGGATGTTTCGGAGCACTGGGATTTTTCTGTAGACGGAGTAGAGATCCATATCCCCGAGATGGAGCGGCATTATCCTCTCTCATGGTTTAACATAGTACCGTTGGGCAGGACAATGGTGGGCTCCCTGACTCCCACCCAACCGGGAATGTTTGTGAGCAACATCCACTACAACAGGCGCACGGGTTTAGTATGTACGGGCAAGGAATCAGTGAGTCGGACTATGATGGGGCTGCTCCCTGGCACTTTTGTAAACATGACTGGCCCTAATTTTACTTTCACTCTAGCTGATACCTTTCTGAATCAACACGCTCACAAGGGGTCTTATTCCGTGGGCAGGTTGTCGCTGCTGAACTGGATCAACCCCATTCCCACATGGGCTAATCTTACCTCATGGATCTTGAGGTAGTATGGGGAATATCTTCAGGAAATTGACCTCTACTATGCCGTCAGGGGTACCTGCTACGGGTTGCCCATTTATAAGCCTTTGTTTATGGCTCTTTTGGAGCTGTATAATCGGCGTACAGGGACTTTCTTTGCCCCCGGAGGAGAGCTGGGGCTTGCTCTCCATGAGATGCACGCTGTTTCTAGACTGCCACGGGGAGGTGAAGCTTTTGAAGCATATACACCGACGAACAAAAAATTCGAAGACCTGGATCGACGATTTCCTAGTTTCGTCGCCGTGTACCAAGAACTGTTATGTCATCATAGCGCCTGCCACCAGATGGCTATCAAGAAAGAAAATAGTTCAGAAGGGAGCGCCCCTCACACTACGGCTTGGGTTTCGTATCTTTTTAAGTTGCGTCCCTCCGGCCGAGTTTCGTCTCGAAGTCCTCAAACCTCGGATGAGGTGAAGGACATGATGTTGAAGGTCAAAAGGTTGAGGTCCACCCGTGACCGGTTTAGGACTCGCATTGACTCCCTCAGTTACTTCCACTATGGTACCCGGGAGATGTCCGATAAAGCGATCTTAGCTGGGTTCTTGATGGTGTGGCTACGCAATTGCGTAGTCTCGGGCGACGCAGGTTCTATGGAAAGGATCAGCCGCCATTTCATTCTTTCTGCTGTAAAATTGGTCTTCAAGGTAAGACTGGCGCTCCTCCCAGCCATGGTGTGTAGCATACACCACGACCTTCACGCCTTTTCATCCAAAGTCATTACTCATGATGCGACGATGGACTTTGAACGGATAGAACTACCATACCACTACCTCATGGGGTGGTTATTAATGCACTACCGATCGTTGATGAGGCCAGGAACCGAAGAAGATGTTACTACTGACGACGCCTTCATTTTTCAATAACGTCATCAGCCTTGGGAACACGATACTATATCAGCCTGCCGGAGGGCGTTGGCGAGGGTTGACGGGCCCGAGTTTTTTGTCTCTCTTCCTCAATTTATCCCCAGGGAAGTGAGGGGAGTACATGTTGACGGCGTTGATCCTCCCCAACTTTTATCTGAGAAGATGCTTCTTTGGTTACGCAACATCCGTCCTACGCACCTGGTGTACCGTTACCGGAATAAAGTATACCTGGAGCCTTATCTGCCCAGTAGATTTTCCCGTCAGTTTAGGTATAGTCAATTGTTCCTGGATCGTCCTAGCACTTGCTTGAGCTTTGAGGGCAGTGTACTCGATGGCGTCCGGGCTTGGCATTATTATAATGTGGTCCATACCCGGGCCAGCTTCTCAGTCTCCGATGCCAAGATGGCAGAGGATATTTTGTATATAGGGCCCTTTATTATGTTGCAGCGAGCAAGCCTCCTGTCAATTTTGATATAAATACTAGCTTCATCGCTGGCACCGGTTTGGCTGAGAAGCCAGAGGGGTCTAAAAAGAGGAAGAGGGGGGCGAACAGGGTTTCTGCGCCGGACTCAGCGTCCACTAGGGCGGATGAAGAGGATGACGAACAAGACGTCGATGACTCATCGTATTCTTCGGACGAGGAAGTTGGGAATCAACCCCCTATCATGTCGGATGAAAGGGCTGCGGGTCAACCGTCTACTTGGTCTGACGAGGTGGTGGAAGATCAACCATCTGCAGTACCTGGACCTTCGCATAAACGAAGTAGGCGCGTGACTACCGCTGATGACCGAACCTATTCTACGAAGCACGCTGCGGTAAGACGTCGCAGGCTGTTTGTTGATGATGTGGACGTTGTTCCTGAGAAGATTTGGGCTTCAGCTGTTTCCTTTCTTCTTCTTCTATGTTATGGCATAATCATTTGTTTCTTTTGCTCTTTATAGGCGTCGGATGAGCTCGCTCCTCAGGACCCGATTACCGAGGCTGACCCGGTCCTGTCTTATTTAGTCAGTGATGTATGCACCTCTATCATTGCTGCTGGGGTGCTTCCGGTTGCGGTCGAGGATTCCCACCTTGCTGGGACCTCAACCCAGGGGGATGGAGGCTTTACCGCGCCCGTCTCTGAGACATCTGAACCCCAACATGATGACTTTGTGGGTGGAGAAACTACGCCAGCTGTGAACGAGCCGTCGCCTCCACGCTCTTCCCCTGGCAATACAAATCAAACCATAGCTCGTGAATAAGCCTATGTATTCTGTCATCTTATCTTTCAGATTATGTCGACTAATGGTTGCTTTGGATGTTCAGGTCCCAACCCTTCATTGCCAGTGATGGATATTGCTGGATCGAACCCTACCGGGGAGGGTCTGACGGAACCTCCCTGTATCGAGGGACCTCCGTCTGGGTCGAGCTCGGGGTCCCATGTAGCAGTGCAGCTGGGACAAGGGACGATGCTCCATGTGTCCTCCTCTGCGAATGTAGTTTTGGGGGTCAACCTTTCCTCTCTGCCGAGCATCCAGGCTTTTCGGGCGGCGGAAGAGGAGTTAGTCGCCATTCAAGTATCTTTTCGTATAGAATTTGCTTCCTTGGTGGCGGGTGCAGTAACTTCTGAAGCTGCTCCTTCGGTACTATCTGCCACTCTCCCTCTGACGCCATCCTCTACAGAGGTCTTGGATGACGCATTACAGGACGTGGTTGCCAGTTTCCATCGCCACCTGAAAAGGGGGATCGAGGCAGCAGTGGAAAGAGGGACTCCCTTTACTCTGGCCCGTCGATGTGCCGGTGGCCAGATTAATATCCTTAAGACACCCCCTGGCGGAGGGGAACTGGCTGCGCTTCTGGAGCCTAAGCTATTAGAAGCTGATCGTCTCGTGGCCTAGTTTCGCTTGTTGCAACAGACTGATTTACTCGCGGTCATAAATCAAGAGCGCAACTTCCTTATTACCACAGTGGAGAAGGTGATGGCTGCCCGAGAATTGCTCAAGCCGGCTATATTGAAGGACCGTCGGGATTTGACCCGATTGTACGATCAGTGGAGCCATCGAGCTGACGATTTTGTAGCTCGGGAAGCGGCTGCCTCTCGCAGGGTAACCGATACCCGGGAGCAAATCCTCGAACTCCAGAGAAAACTGGCCTTCTTGGAGTCCGAGCTGGAAGCTGCTTATACTGAAAAAGGAATTGCCATCCAGGAAGCTGACAAACTTAGCAGGGCCTCTGCCAATCTAGAACTTGCCCTGAAGAAGATTGAGACCAACTGGCAGGCATATATGTATCTGAATGATGTGGAGCAACTATCCCAAGAGGCTGAGCGCCGAGCTAAACAGAGGCTTGAGCGGGGGACTGTCTTGGTGAGGGACTGGCTCCTGGAATTGTGTAATGCTGAGCTGTAGTCGGCCTTTTCTTCTTGTTTTGTTTCTGTTTTCTTTCTTTCTGAAAGGGACGTGCTCCCGAAATATGTAATACTTTTTTCTTCCTTCAAATAAAGAGTACTTTCCCTTCTATCCTTCATTTGCGTTTGTTTGTTGTACCTGCAATATTGCGGTGATGTTCTCTCCCGCATAGGGGATATATTTGTGGACCTGTTACCCATGGCATACCTTGGTTTTAGGTACAGATAACAAGTTTTGGTCAGGATACCTGAAGCAGCCATGGCAAAGTGGTCATGGGTGCTCTTGGTATTGGAAAAAGGAATGCCGCAGAGCAGCTGGGCTCCTGTGGCATGATGAGATGGTAGGTTTGTGCTAAAAAACTTAGCTGAGGATATTTGTGGGCCTATTATCCTTGGTGTACCCTGGTTTAGGATACGAATAATAGGATAAAGGGGAACCGACATACTTGCTCAGAGGTAATAAGGATATGGCAAGTAGAGTCTTCCTACTCAGAGGTAATGAGGACATGGCAGGAGCGAACTCGACGGAGGATATTGGTGGTCAACAGAGGACATTTGTGGTCAACAGAGGACATTTGTGGTCAAGAGAGGACATTTGTGGACCTATTATACTTGGCGTACTCCGGTTGTGGGTACAGATAATAGGTCGAAAGGGGATCATCATACTTACTCAGAGGTAATAAGGATATGACAAGTATGAAGGTTTCTTCGACGGAGCCTTCCCATTCAGAGGTAATGAGGACATGACAAGAGTGGGCTCAATGAAGGAGGGCACATAGAACGACTCAGAGGTAATGAGGACATGGAAGTTCTATGTAAGGGGTGATTGGTTTTTGGCGGAAGTAGAACGACTCAGAGGTAATGAGGACATGGCCGTTTTGGAAATTTGTGGATCGATTACCCTTTTTGTGTACTGGAAGTGCGGGTATTAGATTATGGGGGAGGATCTCCTTCAAGAAGAAAGTTCAGAGGTATGATCATACATGACTTGCTACCTGAAAGAGTGACCGAGATGTGAGTTCAGAGGTACCAGCGGGTACATGACTCGAGAATCTGGAGAATGGTGAGCGTGAATTCAGCGGTACTAGCGGGTACATGACTCGAAAATTTGGAAAACTATGAGGGTGAGTTCGGTGGTACCAGCGGGTACGTGACTCAATAATCTAGAGAATGTTGTTTAGACATAATATTTCTTCAGGAACTTGCCATTGACGAGCAACATGAGCAAGTCTCCGTTTTGCTTAGCGAGGCGGTAAGCACCGTTGGAGAACATGGCCTCGATGACAAATGGACCTTCCCATTTTGGCTGGAACTTGCCGGCGGTCTTGTGAGTCATGACCATTGGCCTCCGGACTGCCAGAACAAGATCGTCCACTTGGAATGTTCTGATTTTGACCTTCTTGTTGAAGGCTCCTGAGATGCGTGCTTGGTATAGCTCAATCCTTTGCTGAGCTAGGAGGCGCTTTTCATCTAAGGCCTCCAACTCTTGTAGTCGACGTCGGTAGTTTTCATCCGTCGTCAATTGATAAGTGAGGGCGACGCGGAGTGAGGGTATTTGAGTCTCTAATGGGAGAACTGCCTCACTCCCGTATACTAGAGAGAATGGTGTGTTCCCGGTAGCTGTTCGGACTGTAGTACGGTACACCCATAAACACTCGTCGAGCTTCTCGTTCCAGTCGTGTTTGTTGGAGGAGACAAACTTTTTGAGGAGTTTGATGATTGTTTTGTTGAATGCCTCTGCCAACCCGTTCGCTGCCGGGTTGTACAGTGTCGAAGCAATATTCTGAATACGGTGCTTATCACAAAATCGATAGAAAGAGTGGCTTGCAAACTGCGGACCATTATCATGGATGATCCTTCAGGGCAGTCCAAAGCGGTAGATGACGTGATGCTTAAGGAAGCTGATCACGTTTGAAGTCTTGACTTCTGCGAGTGGGACAGCTTCTGCCCATTTGGAGAAGTAATCAGTGATCGCAAGTATGAAGCAATATTCTCGAGAGGAAGGTGGGGTGATTGGACCAACGATATCCATTCCCCATGCTTCGAATGGCCAGGATGCCACTGTCGGATGTAGAAGTTCGGATGGCTGATGAATGAAGTCCGCATGGACTTGGCAGGCTTTGCATTTTCTAGCATAATCTATCGCATCTGCCATCATCGTAGGCCAATAGTAGCCCATTCGGCGAAGACGATCTTGCAATTTAGGACCGGGCTGGTGGGCCCCGCAGACACCGTCATGAGCTTCTCGTACGGCTTCTTTGCCTTCTGCGTTTGACAGACACCGAAGCAGTAATCTGTCGTAGGAGCGGCGATATAGCATTTTTGTCTCTGTATCGTAGAAGAATCTGAGAGAACGCCGTCTGATGGATATGGCTTCCTTTGGGTTCTCGGGCAGGATGTCGTAGACGACGAAGTCGATGAATGGTTGCCTCCAGTCTGGGGCATCATCGATCGTCTGGGCAGAATAACTTACCACGAATTGTACATTGTTCTTGGGACAGACCAATTCGTGGCCTACCACATCCACTGATTGGCAATCATAGTTCAGAACTGCTAGGGAAACGGCAAGACCAGCTAGGGCATCAGCTTCGATATTTCGGAGTCTGGGAACATGTTCGATGAAGAACCCCTCGAATGACGAGATAATATCAATCGCTATCTGGTGATAAGGGATCATGTCTTCGTGGCGGACCTCGTATGAGCCCCGGATCTGATTTACGATTAGTTGGGAATTGCCGTATGCTTCAAGGTATTCTACCTCCAGCTCTCTTGCAAGTTGGAGGCCAATGACCAGAGCGTTGTACTCGGCCACATTGTTAGAGCAGGGTTCTGTGAGGGAATAAGCACGGTTAATCACCAATCCGGAAGGGAAGACCAGCACTACCCCGACTCCGACGACGATGTTGCCTTTAGGTCCGGTCCTCAAAGCACCGTCGAAGAACATTCGCCATATATCATCGTAGAGGTTGCATGCGAGTCGGCGACCTCATCTGGGATTTTTTCATGTATTCTGGAGGACTCCGAGCCTGGGTAGACTGCTAAGAAGTCTGCCAGGGCTTGACCTTTGACTGCCTTTTGTGGGACGAAGATCATATGATAAGGGGACAGTAATATTGCCCATGTAGCAAGGCGAGAGCTGAGTGCCCCTGGTTTAGTCATGAGGACCCTGAAAGGGTTGACTTGTGAGATCATATGTATCGTTTGTCCGGTGATATAGTGTCGCATTTTTTGAATGGCGAACACCAGGGCAAGGCATTCCTTCTCCACAGCGGTGTATTGGTGCTCTGGCCCAATCATCATTCGACTGAGGTAATATATGGCTTGTTCATGGCCTGCATCGTTGTTTTATGCCAGCAGAGCCCCGAGGGAATGTTCCATTGCTCGTACATAGAGCAGGAATGGTTTTCTAAAAACTGGGGCCACCAGGACTTGAGGGTTCGACAAATATTCTTTGATGCTATCGAAGGCGCGCTGGCATTCTTCATCCCATACGAATGAGACGCCTTTCTTCATGAGATGGATGAATGGTCGACATCGCCCGGAGAGGTTGGAAATGAATCTCCTGATGTAAGCTAGCCTCCCTTAAAGGCCTTTGAGTTCGCAAAGATTTCTCGGGGGACCCATCTCTATGATTGCTTTCATCTTCTCAGGGTCTACATGGATACTCTGTGCAGTGATAATGAAGCCCAAGAACTTTCTGTTGGATACGCCCAGAAAGGACTTCGTAGGGTTCATTTTCAAATTGTGCGCTCGCACTAGGTCGAATACCGTCCTTAGATCCTGCAGATGGTCTCCCTTGCAGCGACTCTTAACGGCTATATCGTCAACATAGCACTCCACTGTCTTGCGTAAGTGGTCTCTGAAGATGATGCTCATGGCTCTTTGATATGTGGTGCCGGCATTCTTCAAACCGAAAGGCATGACTGTGTAGCAGTACGTGCCAATTGGTGTTCGGAATGATGTATGCTTTTCGTCGTCAGGAGATATTTTGATTTGGTTGTACCCCGAGAAGCCATCCATGAATGACATACGTTCGAAGCTGCAGGTATTATCGATCATGATGTCTGTAATAGGAAGGGGGAATTCATCTTTGGGGCATGCCTCGTTCAGATTACGGAAGTCGATGCAGATTCGAATCTTCCCATTCTTCTTGAGGACGGGCACTATATTGGCGACCCAATCGGGATGTTGCTCCTCACGAATGAAGTCGCTGGCTATCAGTTTGTTGACTTCGGCTTCGATCGCGTCCATGATGCCTGAGCGGAAGCGTCGCTGTTGTTGCTTGACTGGCTTCGCATCTGGCCGAATGTTGAGTTTGTGAAGAGCAATGTCGAGATTTAACCCTGGCATATCTTCATAGCTCCCGGAGAACACATTAATGTATTCTCTGACAAGATCTAGCAGTGACTTCCGCTCTTCGTCTGCTAGGCTTTTACTGATGAAAATTGGTTTTGGAGAAGATTCGCTGCCGAGGTCAACCTGTATGACTTCATCTTCAGTAGGAGGTTCTCTCAGTTCAAACTGTTTTTCCTATTGTGCATCCAATTGCTGGGCCCACGGCTCTAGCTCGAGGATCTCGGGGATGTCTTTGTCTTCTTCGTAAGCGTCGGCGAATGCCATGTTGACTGACAAGACTTGTCTGAACACGTCTCCGATGCTAGTATCCGAGTCAGAAGTTGGTGACCCGGTTGAATGTGACTTCCAGTCGCATTCTTCATCTGAACTCTCAGGGGTCGTAGTAGGCGTTATATACCCTAACCCGCATCGATTTTTGCTATAGTAGTCTCGTGGTTTGCCCATCGGGACTGGCGGCTTCAAAGGTAATCGTCGCCTAGTACCGTAGTTTAAACCTGGCATCGTCTCCAGATCATACCCCTGTCTCTGCATGAGATATTTGGATTAGGGGCTATAAAGATACAGAGGCAGTCTTCCGGCATCTGATCCGAGGTCGGCTTCCTCTATGGTGAAGGGATGCGGGTCGTTCTTCCGGCCGAAGATGATTGGATGGTCCCCTCCCTCGATTATTCGATAAGCGTCTTCTACTGGAGTAAGCTGGATCGCGGTGTACACATTTGTCACCTGTGTGTGTAGGTGAGTGCCTATACCGTGTTCCATAGCATAAATTGTACATAGCTTATTGAGCTCGGTGTGGTTCAAAGATAATCCTTTATTGATGAAGTAAGGTATCTTTTCTAGGGGGATTACATCATCAGCGGAGGGAACATCAGTGTGGGCAGCCAGATACTTGGCTAGCTCCGGTTCCTCTTCGGCTACCCCCTGTGTAAGTAAAGACTGAGGGGACGACCTGGGTAGCTTGATCGTCAGAGATTCAGCTGATGGAGCAGAGCGTGGAGTTGTTGGCAGTCTAGCGACCCCCAGTTTGGCATTTGATATGGAGCGAGGAGTGGCTGGTTCGCTAGAAGTGTCAGACCTTGTATCGAGGTGATGACCCTTCTTGGGAAGGCGTATCGTCAGTGGCCTGTCGGAGGGATTGAGCTTCTCCGTTTGGGGTTGACCGACTCTCGGTAGTCTGATTGTTAGTGGCCCCGTTGTGGGTCTCGGCACTTGGTCGGACCTTGGAAGCCGGCTTATCATCTGCTCCTCCTGCATCGAGAGGCTGATCGCGTCCTTCCGCAGAGTGGCAGTAAGGGGTACGGACCTGCCCGATTTACGAGCTTGGAGGTAGATCGTCAGAGGTTCTTCTGATCCTGTAGCTGTCTCGGTATGAGCTTGTACATCTCCTTCATCAAGGTGCCTCTTTGACTTTTCGTATAGGCAGGAGTCTGAGTAGTAGGATTCGACCCCTTTGAAGGGATCGATATCAGCAAATTCTGTCTTCACGAAGCCGTATTTGTCGACATATTTGAAGCACTGGTACAGCGTGGAAGGCACGATCATATAATCGTGTATCTATGGGTGCCCCAAGAGGATGGTGTAAGAAGTGTCTACATCTATGACGTAGCAGGTGACTTCGGATTGGAGATCGCCAATCTGACACTTCAGACGAATCTTCCCGATTGGGTAGCTCATGCCTGAATTGAAACTGCTGATGGCGGTGCTTGTGGGTGTCAGGCGATGCATTGGGATGCGGAGATGATATAGCAGACCCTTTGGGATGATGCTTATAGAAGAGCCAGGATCTATGTGCATCCGGTCCACCTTTACGTTGCCGATGTATCCAGTATAGTATAGCGGGCGATCGTGCAGATTAGTTTTGATGAGCATGTCCTGCGGAGTGAAGACGATGTAGGGCATTGCTCCCGTGCAGGCGCTGTCTTGGAGATCCGCAGGCGGGTTAACTTGAGCCAGGTATGCGTCGACATTTTGGAGTGCATCGCTCAAAGCTGTGCGAACATCCTTGGAGAGTCTCAGGAGCTCGTATAATGATAACTTGGCCGATGTGTTGGCCAACTGCGCTAATATGTCGAAGTTGTAGGGCTTCTCCAGCCCCTGTGATGTCTCTTTTCGGAGGGATTTGTCAAAACGAGTCTCCCTCGGCCTAGGCTTGTCGGTCGTCAAAGGCTGAGTCGGTCCGGGAGCATCATTTGTACTGGGTTGATGATTTTCAGCTGGGTTGTCAACCACAGGTTGGAATTGTGCTCCAGACCGCGTGATGACGGCTGTAGCTTCTTCGATATCTGCCGAGATCGTGTGGCAGGATCTGACTTTTCTACTCTTTTTCTTGCAGGTAGAAGATGATATGGGCCGAGTCACTTCCGATACCAAATCTAGATGGATCCACATGACCTCCCCTCGTGATGTGGTAAGGGGCACTAGACCAGCAGCCTGATCTCGGGGAGGTAGAAGATTAGCAATCTCCATTGTCGCCAGAGGGATGGGGACCACCCCATCTTGAGTTTCCGTTGGAGGAAAGCTGCCGAATTGTGCTGACACCATATTGGCTGCCACCGTTACCTCTTCAAAATTGATGGCCAAAGTGTTCGAATCGATGAGGTTTTGGATATACCGTTTCAGCTGGTAGCAGTCGTATGTAGTATGGTTGACATAGCGATGATAATGGCAGTACTTTGGATTCTCCATCTCTGTCGGCTGCGGTTCTCGTCTTGGTGGAGGAAGCTGAATTCTGTCCCCTTGTATGAGCATGTCCAAGATGGGCTTGACGTGACCGTCTTCGAAGGAGTACGTGATCTGCGGCCATTATTTGTCTGCTGGCTTTGGCTCAGGTTTTTGTGCTGTGTCGGCCACCATAGCCTGCTTGCCCCTGCTGTCTCGATTGTTGGAGGAATTACCCCCATTGTCGTTGTTGGTGTTAGGACGTCTGTCCTTATTCTCTCCGTCCGAGATGTACAACCCCAATTGGCGTGCCTTTTTCAATCGTTCTTCCGCGCTTGTAGCGCTGATGATGAACGTCTTCCAATCCTTGAATTGACTTTCGCCCATCCAGAGAATGATCGTTGGAAGCAGTCTCTTTTGGAAAATTTTAATCAAGAAGGAATCCGAATTTCCGGAGGGCAGCTTCATGGCGGTTTGGCGGAACCGCTCAATATAGTTCATTGTCAGCTCCTTCTTCCCTTGGACGACGTCCATGTGGGTGGACATGGTGACGTCCTGCCCTACTTCGTAGAATCTCTCCAAGAACATGTGCTTGAAGCCGGCGAAGGAGTGGATGCAGTTGTCCGGCAGATTGCGATACCAGTCGAAGGCGACTCCTTCCAATGCCCTGACGAATAATCGTGTAAGAATAGCATCGTCGTGGGGCAGATGGTCGGTGGTGACCTCGAAGTAAGTGATGTACTGACTTGCTGAGGTCTTGCCATCATAGGGATTGATATTGAACGGCTTATATCTTGGTGGGAATGGCACATCCCTCCATGTAGCGGGGTATAGTTGCCGTATTCTGAGGTCTTGAGAATTCTCTCGGGCGTGGAACATGGCTCGGAGCTCTTGGACCTCTCTTCTTACTTTGCGGGCTTCGTAAACAGGCGGTGGGGGCCGTTGTTTCCGGAGGATTGTTGTCCGGGTTCGGTACCGTCGAATTCGAGTCCGCATTGACCGCGGGACCCGTACTGGTTGGGCCAGGCATCCCTCCTTGCAGAATTGGAAGGGTCGCTTTAATCTCGTCTATAGACTTGACCAAAGCAAGCAATATGGCTTCGAGACTGTCGATGCGCTGGCGATCACTGGAACCACCTTGGTTGTTGTCTGTCATGAATACCGTTTTTACATGAGAGAAGATAGACAGAGCGGTGGAGGAAGCGCCCTCCGAATCGTACCCCTGTAGTGAAAAGTCATTGGGGTATGTGGGTATGTTCCTTTCTGATTCAGACTCAGAAGGAACAGTACCCCCAGTCTCCGAGTTCGCCTCGTCATGGGAGTTGTAGATGTCATCGGGGACGTCGAGTTTTGCTACATCTGATGGAAGAGTTGTCTCCTCCGGCTCGTCTTCTTGGAACATTGGGTTGCTGTGGAGGCTCGGAGGGGTGCTACCCCCAGCCTCAGCAACCCCCTGCGTTATGGACGACGAATCTTCCACTGTAGCAGATTTTGTCTTAGAGCGAGTACCTTGGAAAACTCCGGTGGTGGGCACCCGCATAGACGACAGTCTTTTAGTCGCAGTGGTTGAGATTTTCGGGCTGGGAATTCTTGTCTTCTTCCCCCTTCTATCAGCGGGGACTTTTCGAGCAGAGTTACAAGATACGACGGGAAGTGCCTCGTCTTCTGAAGATGGCTGTCGCAGTCTTTGAAATACGGACTGTCGACTTTTTTGTGTCGTTGTACTGTTGAAGCAGCAGTTGACGATAACGTGAGTGCAGTGGTGTCCGTGAGAGGACTTTTTGTACCCCGATGCGTCTTCTCTTTCCTTGCGTTTGTGGAGGATAGCCTCACGCAAGTTAGATGGGTCGGGATCGACCATCTCTGCTTCCAGAATTTTGGAAGACTTTTGTGAACCCCTCTGTCCGTCCGCCGCCGGGGGCTGGACTCGAGTGGTTCTGTACAACTTTCCATCTGAGGCCCGTATAACGGTATACGGGATGCTCGGATGGTCGGAGGTCAGATCAGCGGATCGAACTCGCCAGGCTCGCGCTGGCTTAGACTTCTTCGCTCTAGTGCGTAAGGGCACATAGTAGGAAGAGTCTAAGTGATACTGGAGAGAGTCAGACATGTCTTCTTGGGAGCACAAGTGATCAGGACCATAAGGGAGGCGGTCGAAGACGGAGCCGCGTGGAGTAGGCATCATGCGGCTATCTTCGGTGGTCTGTATGCGGTTGGCAAGCGTAGCCGCATAGGCCTTCTTCATGCGGCTGGGAGTCTCAGCCGCATGATTCCTCTTTATGCGGCTGGATGATCTGGCCGCATGGATTTTCTTCATGCGGCTGGTGGATCCACCCTCATAAGCCTCCTGTATGTGGTTGGCAGGAGAGTTCGGCTTCTTCTTGGGACGCACAGAGTCACTCTTTGCCCCTACAAGTCCAGCATCATAGTGTTTTCCTTTGCCGGACTTGGGAACAGCAGAGTTCTTTATGGCTTGAAGTGGAGCCGCATGAGAATCGCCCTCGCCGTAAACAGAGAGTATCCCGTCTAGAGCTTGTGGAGGAGCGAATGACTTCGACCTCCACTCGCAGCGAGCTTTCTTTGTGCGGGTTCCTTCTGGATCGGGCCAGCACTTCCTTCAGAGAGCATCTCTTCGAATGCCTGTTGGTCGAAACGGACGACCATCTTCTGTTGCGTGGAGCCAAGCTTGGCTGCATCCGACTGTGTCATTAACTCTTCAGCCGTGGAAAAGTTTGTCTCCAGCAGAGTCGCCATCGTGTTTGCCATGAAATATAAAAGAACAGAACAATTATCGGAGGACCAGACTTTTACTTCACGTTACAAACTCGCTTGTACAAAGAAAGCCTAGGGACGAAAACCTAGGTACAGCAATCTAAGTACAATTGTTTATTTTAGATTCTGGAGGGTGACAATAGAGGTTCGGAAAAGCGACGGCAGCTCTGCCTTACTCCTTGGACGATCGGTATGCAGCCTTGGCTCCAGAAGATTGCTTGGCGTTGGAAGAAATGCTCTCTTTGCTCTCTCTGCTTCTTCTCTCCAAGTATTCTGGTGCTCTCCCTCTCTGTATGTGCACTCTTTTCTGTATCTCTCTGCCTGTATGTCTCCTCTCTTTCGCAGGGGAATAACACCCTTGCTATTTATAGGAATGAGATATGATCATTAGGGTTACAAATGATTATTTCTTGGAGATGGCGGCGACCTGTGGATTGTTCAATCTAGGCCATTCGTTTTGATTGTGACGAATCTGGACCATTAAGTATAGATTATACCAAATCTCATCAGCAATTAATACTGACTGGAATAAATCTTCCTCATAATAATCTTATGATGTCTGCGAATAAATTTGATTTATTCTCCTTCCATGTGTCCCAGATTATTGAGATTTGATCCAATCTCTGATTGCAATAAATCTGGAAGATTGATCGGCTTAGAACACGTGTCCTAGGAGCCACTAGGGGATCTGAACCGCATGACGATTGAGCCGCATGAGATTTTGGGTCGATAAGGTTAGGGCCACGTGTCATGGCTGCTCGGGTAGTGGCTTCCCCCCTTCGAACCCCTGAACCGCATGGAGATGATTATTGCGAGCCGCATATGGATGCATCCGCCTAGGCCGCATGGAAATGGTCCTCTTGAACCGCATGGGAAGGCCTCTGCTTGAGCCGCATGAGGCTGTCTCGGACTGAGCCGCATGGAGGGGCTTCATTCTGAACCGCATGGGAAGTCCTCGCTCGAGCCGTATATGATCGTCCACGTGATCAAGGCCACGTGGCATTTTATGGATCTCGAGGGATTTGTGTCAGAGACCTTTTTCTCTTCCCTAGGGGGCTGTCATTATGACAGGGTCATAATTACTTCTTTTGTATCAAAGCTGTCACTTTTTCAGAATTGTCAGCCGTCACAGTAATTAATGCAGCATGGGTCGAAGGGGAGCGCTGTTACGCCACGTGTCTTCTGAGCCGCATGAAATATTTCAGACCGCATAGTTCCTGAGCCGCATAGTCCTTCTGTGCCGCATAGTCTGTCTGAACCGCATGGGGTTCCCTGGCCGCATGGGTCATTTTCCATGCTTCTACATCCCTAATTAGGTGTTTAGTCAAACTTCCTAATTAATATTGTTAGTCTAGTTAGAGGCTAACTAAAGCTCAATTGGTCTAGTCCTAATCATTTAGTTAGGTGGTCATGTCAAGTTGGTTTAGGTCCTCTAGGGTCACTAACAACTATTCTAACTAAAGGCTAACCATATTCAATAATAACATATGCACAATATTAAATATTGTAAATAATTAATCCAAAAATATGATTACTAGTTTTGTAAAATAAATTTATCATTCAATTATAATTTGAAATCATAATAATAACTAAAAATAGGAAAAGTCAAAAATATCCCTCTTCTGGAAAAGTGGTAGTTACATCGAGACTTCCTGAGTTCAAGTCATCCTACCGTTCCTTAATCCATACCATGTGTGCGTCTAGCAAATTCCCATCGAATGACTCTATCCTTTAACGACACTGAACTATACTCAAGTATCTTTTTAATTTTCGTGTCACATGCGCTTGGACAATTTCATTGAATGACTCTTCCACTCAATTCGAGGTGACGATACTCACTCAATCATTGCATTTCTATGACTTGGTCGCTATTGCGTCCTGGTACGGGACTATAATGGCCACATAAGGTACATTATAATTTATCATACACGAGAGTCTTAGGCCGAGGCTAACTTACTTATCAATGCGTATTTCAACATATCCACTTGTAACTGCATTCGAGTTCATCATATCGCTGAGTCTCGATCGTGCACATATTAAAGGTGTCCTCCAAATAGATACACTTCAACCAAGCTTAGCGATAGCGAAGTCGGATAAGCTATTCGTGATAGTTTTAAATTGTCGATCATTTTACTAACTCGACTAAAACTGAACTCCAATTCATTTCTTATCGTCTATCTTGATCCTCGAAATAACACGGTTCATTTCTTAAGCGTTCTTATCTTATGAAATCAATACAATACTTCTAGCGAAGTCGACCAAAATCCAAGTCATTCCAGTCTGATTCAAGACCAAGCATTGCACTACCATCAAGTACGTCCTCCAAGCAATAATTCAATTCATTTTCCCAACTTTACTTGTGCATCACTAATTTCTATCATTTACTTTGTTCGGGTCTGATATTTATGTTGCTAGCGCACACTTCTAGTTCCAAGCTCTAACTCTAAGTCTTTTTGCCCCAGATCTATTGTCCACTCGAACGATACTCTAAATTCGGCCACACAGGTTCAATCACTCGGCACAGGTTTCTCTGCCCATCGCTAGGTCAACTCACAAGGTGATAGGTACAACTCAAGTTTATGGTTCATCGTGTAAACTCGTTGTGCGACGCTCGCCCCAATCCTAATGTCAAACCATTGTTCGTTCGTACGTGATTTTCTATCCAAGCTCGCTTTACTTAGATTTCTAAACATCAAGCAGTGGATGGTTATTTCACTTATCATTATTTTTGTATTAATGATAATTAAGGTTTAGGGTTTAATTATATCAAAATGTATTAATCAGGGGTTAGGATTAAATGATGATTTGAGGCTGGGCCTAGGCCAGATTGTTTTATGAGTCTTATTTTCTTTTAATGTATATCGGACTATTTTTGGACTAAATTTGCATTATTACGATTTGCTTAAAATTTATTTGCAAATTAGTTAACTATTAATAAGGATTTTGGTCATATTTTTGTTAATCAATATTTAGTTAGTAAATTATTTTGGACAATTGATTAAGTAGTAGCATTTTATTATATTTGTTTAATTAGCAAATCATTTTTATAGGAGTTTTGACTTTATATGTGTATTTAGATATTTTTCAAAGATGATTTTGACTCTCTCTCTCTCTCTATATATATATATATATATATATATATATATATATATATATATATATATATATATATATATATATATATTTTATATATATATATATATAAGATATATATATAAATATATATATATTTTATATATATATATATATATATATATAAAATATATATATATTTATATATATATCTTATATATATATATATATATATAATATATATATATATATATATATATATATATATATATATATATATATATATATATATATATATATATATATATATATATTTTTTTATATATATATATATATATATATATAAATAAATAATATATATATATATATATATATATATTTTATATATATATTTATATATATATATATATATATATATATATATATATATATATATATATATATATATATATATATAAATATATATATATATATATATATATATATAAATATATATATATATATATATATATATATTATATTATATTGCAAAAGGGATTTGACCTGAAGAACGATCTTCAGAATTTTTCAAAATATTTATTCCTTGATTCCTTCACATGTTGGTCACACGGATTGGTATTGTCTGGATCCCGTCATGAGATATTATTCCATGTATATCTTGGAATATTGTGCAAGTCTTGTCCTTGTTTCTTATGCATTGTATAGACACGATTCCTATGAAGTCTCGCGACCTTTTCAGAGAATCCGTGTCATAACGTGTCATATTTGGATCCATTATATCAGTCGGAGGCGGGGAGTAGTAGTATAGATATGTGGTCAATACCCTCCTTGTGTATGTATAGCTCCTTGTGAGTGTTAATCATACACCTCACATATGGTTAACGAGGCCGGTAGACCTTGTGCAAGTTCCCAAGCTGACCACATGTCGAAGCTAGTACTTACTCACATAGCTAGTATAGATTCTTGACTCTTGTACATGATATAACCTGTTTTACTCTTCCTTGCTCTAGTTTATATTTTTTTCATGCCATGCTACTTTCATGTACACTTTACTTATTCTCGTATGTTCTCTCTATTAACTGTTACATAGTCTTTATCATTTACTGGAAACTGTTGTTAGTGATGTGCTTGTTCCAATCCTTACTGGACAACTATTTTTAGGTCATGTTATGCCCCATACTTTGGACTTCATGATGACAGATCTCGATCTTCTCTTGGATCGTGAGTTGACCTCTTGAGAGCTCTAGACCATATATTTTTTGGATTTATGCCTTTTTCATCGGATATGTATCCGATACATTTTTTTGATATGTATGATCATTTTATCGATTCCATTGTTGTCTTTCTTTCATATCTTCCTTAGCTACATGTGATTTGAGTACATGATGTTTTAGTGGATCATAGAGTTGTTCAGATATTTTATTGGGTACTTAACAGCGTACTACCGTCGATACCGCGGCATAGACTGGGCGTGACCCACGTACTCGTGCCCGAATATTCGGGTGTGGATCGTTACACATTTTTATGGTGGCTCGTGTAGGTCAGTCTTTGCAACTAATGCAAAGTCGTGGTAGTACGTAGGCATAGTTGTATTACTGCGAGCCTGCCCTAGGATTAGGATTGAATCATAGAATATTTTAAGAGATTTGGTTCTCAATCACATATTAGGGACTTTGATAGATTCTAGGGATGACCCTTGAGAATCGTACTTCGAAACTCTTTTGAGTCTATTTCTACTTGCTTTTGCGTCCTGATTTGAATATATGTCCTATATCGAACCCTATTCTTGTATTAGGATAAATTTTATGGACCCCAGAAAGAACTAGAAAGTATAAGTGAATTTCTATACCATTTAGGAGGAGGAGAGAAAATGATTAGCCAATCTTATATATGAAGGTTGGGAATTATTTAGATTATATTCGAAGAATTTTGACCAAGATAGTACCTTTGGAACGACCCCTGTTAATCTCACTCTAAATCCTACCTCGAAATTTATTTCCATTTTTTTCCATTTACTCTTCCTTGGTTCATTGTTGAATTTGATTCTTGATGTTCGTTGTTGACTTTGATTTTGTATCGAGATAAATTTTATGGATTGAATTAAGGTATAATCTGATAACATATTTGATGAGTACAGTGAGAAAGGTAAATATCTTCTTTAGTGTTGTATTCTAGAGTTTATCGCACCCATACTAGCTAGCATTATAAGGACATAGAGCCTGATTTGGGATGTACTTATCTTAGTTATGGAATTTAAATTTTCTTGCAGCCATACCAGTTGGCGTAGTAAGAATTCTAGATAACATGAATATAGGGTATATACCTTAGTTATGTACTCTATCGTGTATTGTAGCTATGCTTACTGGCGTGGCGAAACTCCTGGGTAACATGATTTCGGATAAACATGTATGGTTATCAGATCATATCTTAACTTGGTTCACCCCGTTATGACCAGATGAGCAAGAACAAATTTCTATCTTTATTTTTCGTCCTATCATTATTTTTCGTCTTAATTAACTCTGTCCTAATTTCATCGATCAACTATCTCGTATCTACTTCTGTCAGCTATACTTTGAAATCTTTTTGAATTCTCGTATCTCTTTACTTTAGAAAGGCCGAGGAAGTATCGTAGTCATCTAGCTTGAAAGGGACGAAATTTGCTATCATGTGATAATCTTGGTGGAAATATAAAATATTGGACATTTTGATAAAATTGTAGGATAAGGATATGACTAAAATTGGAAACAAAATCAAGGTAGCCGATATTATCAAACTGGAAACAATTGCACTTAGAGAAATATTTTGAGTATGAATTATTTTGGAAAGAATGTAAGAGGTTTTCGAGTAAGAAGGGAAGTAGAATATATATATTAATGGTTAGAATGGTAATATTTCATAAATGTATTTTAGAGCAGATAAGGATAGAATGGTAATATTTTATAAATGTATTTTAGAGCTGATAAGGATGTTTGAGGTTGACTTGGTTTTTGAGAACCAAGATATTTTTAGGTTACTGATTCTTGAGATATTTCATATTTGAATTAGAGCTATGATACTAAATATAGGAATTTAAATAATGGAGAAGAGATTTTAATCGCATGCGGTGATGATACGAAATTGAACAAAGATTGGTAAGAGAATGGCTAGGAACAGGGAGAACACAAAATTTTTGAGTTAAAGGAAACTCTTAGAGATTTTTATGAGAATTCTAAATTTAATAAGGATAATGCTTGAAGGTATAAGTTGAAGGAATTGTGAAGGCTAATTTTTATAAGGAAGGATAAATTTTATATGGTAGTAGTGACATTAGACTTAAGCAATAAAAGAGTATCAATTGGAACAATGATTAAGGATTTATTATCATTGATTCAGGAATTTTGGATCCAGGTTAAAGAAAAGACGAAGGAATTTGGACTTCAGATTGACTAAGTGGATAATGAACTGCAAAATCAAGGAGAGTAGAAAAAAAGAGGAGTTCTAACAAGAGCATGCTTCATGGGTACTGCCCTTGTAATTAAGGTCAAGCCTATAGTATTTATAGAACATTTTAATCTTTATGACCGAAGATTTTGATTTTTGGTAGTAGTCATATAGGGGTTGATTTTTCAAAATTGAAGATCTTGATTTGGTAGTGGTATGTCTGGACTTGTGAGATAAAGGTATAATTGGCAAATGATGATCAAATAAACTTAGTAGTAGTAGAGTGAGATGATTTGACTTTCTTCTGCAATCATATCTTTGATGTCCTATCCTAGAAAAAGAAATTTGATTTTTCCCTATCCTTGAATCATCCTTTAAGTTTCAATATCACTAAATTTTAAGTCCCTTTGATCATGACCAATCGACTCTGATCATCTCCTTTATCGTACCAATATTCTTAATCCTTGATCGTAATCAATTGATTTAAATTCAATCGTGACCTGGATCTCAATCAATATGTTTCTTATGCTTGGACTACGATTATATTCTTCATCGTGTCTAAATACTGTTTGACCAAGGCTAGACTGACCTTATCTATGATCGTGTCGAATTTCGATTATGATCATGTTTGGATTTTAACACTCGTGCCTAAACTCTTTCCGACCATGATTTGAAGTCCTGATTATATCGAAAATTGTCGTGATTGAGATCGTGCCTAAATTTCGATCCTCTAGTCACCATGCTCCTATTTCATTCCTAATCATGACTAGGTTTTAAATTTTGTTGCCTCGTTCTAAATCGTGCCTAAGAGATTTGAGTCATTCCGAAATTCCTCAGCACGTCCAAACCTTCATTTCACTCGTGACCAGATGGTTGATCCTTGGTCACTGATAGTGCCAAACATTTGATTATTCCTAACAATGTCCAATCGTGTCATTTTCGTATTTGATCGTGCCTATATAACCTTAAATCTAACTTCATCGAGCATGGGTCCTATTAATCAATATTTTGGTCTAATTCTAACTTGATCGTAACTAGACGATTTTGATTTTTCCTAGTCGCGACTTCGTGCTAAATAACTCAAAATTTATTTCTGAATCATGCCTAAGAATTTTGATCTTCGATCACGACTATTTGGTTTGACTGCGAACTTAGTCATGTCAGAATTGGAGATTGATCATGTCCGAATAAATTCTCTATCGTGCCAAAATGACTTGAGTTTCTTTCTAAATCGTACCTATAAGACCTTGTTCTTGAACTCTTGATTATGTCGAAATTTTATCTCCATTAATAACTAAGTTTGATCTCGATCGTGCCTACGCGATCTCGAGCCTATTTTTCATCAAACCTAAGCTACCGATCATTCTATACTCGAATTTCGATTCTACCTTTGATTCTCTTAGTCGTAATTGAGATTGTGACTAAATAAACTTGAATTTATTCCTAAATCGTGTCATACCACGATTTTATCGTGCCAAAAATCATTAGTTGTGCCTAAGGGATTTTGAATTTGATTATCGTAATCGCGTCAATTCATCGTTCTTTGATCGTGCCTGAGTTATTGACTAACTTCCTATCGTATTTTAATTCCCCTGCCAACTTTAAATTTCGAGGACGAAATTTCTTTAAGGAGGGTAAATTTGTAACCTCCGTTAATCGATTTCTTTGGTTTTTTTGAATTTTTTTGAATTTTTTGTTTTTTTTCAAATCTCTGGATTTTCTGAATCTTTGAAAATTGTGCAATTCTAATATTGAGAAATATTTTCGACCGTAATTGCTATCGGTGCTTGTTGGTTATTGGTTTTTGTAAAAACTATTTTATGAGCGATGTTACGCTAATTAAATTTTCTGTCCACTTCGAGAAAATATATAAGTTATAAATATTTATTTTTATATAGAGAAATATTAGGGAAGTTATGTTTTATAAATAAAAATAGTTATTACTAATTATTTTAGTTTAAAGGTTTTTGACAATTTGTTGGTTATTCGTTTTCCCTCTCGTCGGGTTAGGACCAATATTGGTCCTAATGTTAGCCTACCAAGATAGGACTTGGGTTATGGGCTACAGCTCGTAGTTAGCTAGTATCGGAAAGTTGGTAGCTAAATTGTAATTAGCTAGCAATTATTAATCTAATAATTAATTAATTAATTAATTAAACTAATTGCTAGTAGATAACAAATTGTTAGTGGTTAGCATGAGGTTAGTAATCTGTAATTTTCCACTAATTTCTCTAATTCTATTACATTTACATTTAGCTTTTAGGATTTCCCCTTTCTACTATAAATGGCACACTTTCCAATGTGATAAACCTAGGAAAATTTCCCAAAATTTCTTTCCACACACAGCCGCTACAATGCCATCAACCCACAGCCTTCTGTCCTTCTTCCCATTGCGACACCACCACTGCCATCCCTGACCTTGCCGCCACCCTGGCCACCTCGTCGACCTCCTCACCTAGGTTGCTAGAACCATCCCCTCCACGCCACCACATTGCGATACCACTACCGCACCAAGGGAACCCGAAAACCACTCTTCCACCTCGACCACCATCATCGTATCGACACCGCCACCACAACCAGCAATACAGCCAGCCCGTACCACCATCATCGTCATTCAATACCGCTCCTCCCTTTGGCTTGTGGCCGACCGCCGCCTACACCACCGCGGCCCCCTGCAACCAAACACCACCACCACTCCACTGTTGGAAATTATTCCAAAAAATATGCAAACAAAATAAAATAAAGTAAATGTTACCGGCCTCCGGAAAAGTCGTGCACGAAGCACTACCCTAAGAGTTGATTTGGGTCTATGTGCAGACTTGTTCCGAATGCTCCTAGTGGTAAAACTCCTGCTCTACCGGTATCTCCTCGTCGCACACAACTCAGAAAGAGCGACCCCGAACTTAGCTTTTGTCCAAAACAAATAAACAAAAGAGTAGAAATTCTTGTTGGAGATGAGGAGAGAAAAGAGTCTTTAGTAGAGGATATTTACTAAAGCCAATAGAGCACTATTCTAAGAGGAATTGAGTAGTATATATATAGTGATAAAGTACTACAAAAATAGCCTATAGGCATCCTACATAACCGGATCCAAGAATTCTCCAACGTTAGGGAGAATAGAACCGGTCAATAGGGGAAAAAGAGAGTGAGAAGACTTGGTTTTTCTTCTAATAATAGACAACAATCCCCCGCAAGAAACCAAGTTTGAAAACAGAAAGAACACAAGAACAAGAGCAAGAATTTTGGACAAATATATACTATACATAGATGAGATGGGCCGCAGCCTTGAATATCACTTAGTGACTATTGTCTTTGTATGAAGAAGTGCTTGATGGACTACGTCTTGAATCAGACTTCTTGAACCAGATTTAGAAAAAGCACACATAGTATGCTAGAGGTTCTTGGGTCTATCGGGTGGCTCTTTTGATCGGCCATGCGCACTTATTCTATATACATGAGAGTTGTCTAGGATCGCCCTATCCTATAGTCGCGGCATTCACGACCTCTCATATAGGTAAGTCCTCAAGGGTTGGTGATAGGTATCAACCCTGCATATCATGCTTGGACTTATTAAGAGTTTAAACTCACCCTAACCATATCACACCGGAATACTGTCACCATAGGATGGGATATCAATGTACACATGTACATCCTCCTAGGCTTTTATTTTAAAGAGAATTTAATCTCAAGGTCAGTGTTCCATATTAGTCACCTAGTCCAGTTTGTTCCTACCCATTGAACCGGCTTCTTGGGATCTCTAGTCAGACTCGGTTGGGTTGCCACTGCTGGTGACTAAATTATGTGCTTAACCCCATCCCCCTCGATGATTCTAGGATCAATGTCCTAGACAGACCCCTTGTCAAGTGGTCTGCAAGGTTCTTTTCTGACTTTATATAGTCAAGAACCGTATATTTGTCCAATAGGCTCTTGATTGACTTGAAGCGCAGCTGCAGGTGCATGTTCATCTTAGCATTCATAGAATCATGCTTTAGTAGTTCTAAAACAGATTTATTATCACAGTTTATAGAAATAGAAGGAACAGGAGTATTAGAAATAGGTATATGCATAATCAAATTTCTAAGCCATTCAGCTTCTGTACAAGTAGTGTCCAAAGCTATCATTTCGGAGTCTATAGTACTCCTAGCCATGATAGTTTGTTTACATAAACCCCAGGAGATTGCAGCTCCTCCTAGGGTAAAAGCATATCCTGTTGTGGATTTCACATCATGTGAATCAGTTACCCAGTTTGCATCTGAATAACCTTCTATAATATCAGGGTGTCTAGAATAATGAAGTTTATAATCTAGAGTACCTCTAAGATATCTAAATACTCTATCCAAAGCAGTCCAATGTGACTAATTTGGGTTACTGGTGTATCTACTAAGTCTCCCAATAGCAAATGCAATATTGGGTCTGGTTCTATTTGATATGTACATAAGAGACCCTATCATCTGTGAATATCTATGTTGTTCTATAGGTGATCCTTCATTCTTCTTGAGACCAACATTACTGTCATAAGGAGTAAGGATAAGTTTTTTGTCAAAATACTCAAACTTTTTTAGCATTTTCTCAATTGAATGTGCTAAAGATAGAGTATACCCTCTTTGCATTTGGGAACTTGTATTCCTAGGATCAAGTTGGCTTCGCCTAGGTCTTTGATATCAAACTGGTTAGATAAATAATTCTTAGTGCTATTTATCAGTTCCAGTGAACATCCTAAAATAAGGATATCATCAACATACAAGCATAAAATGACACAACTTCCATCAGAATTTTTAGAGTATATACATTTGTCATACTCATTTGGCAAGAAACCATATTCTATAATCACTTTATCAAATTTGTTGTGTCACTGCTTGGGAGCTTGCTTTAGGTCATAAAGTGATTTTACTAATATGTAAACTTTCTTTTCTTCACCTTTAGCAATAAAACCTTCAGGTTGCTCCATGTAGATCTCTTCTTCTAGATCTCCATTCAAAAATGCTGTCTTTACATCCATTTAATGGATCAGCATATTATGAATGGATGCTAAGGCTAGAAGGGTTCTAATAGAAGTAATCCTAGCTACAGGAGAATAGGTATCAAAATAATCTAATCTCTTTTCCTGAGTGAAACCCTTGGCTACTAATCTAGCTTTGTATTTCTCTATAGTACCGTCAGCTCTGAGTTTCTTTTTGAAGATCCACTTACAACCTATAGGTTTACTACCTAAATGTAGGTCTGCTAAATACCAGGTACTGTTCTCCATAATGGAGTTGTACTCATTGTTTATGGCTTCTTTCCAGAAAGGAGCATCAAAAGAATATATTGCTTCTTCGTAAGTTGAGGGATCACCCACTATCAAATAAGTGAAGAAGCCTTCCCCTAAATTCCTTTCAATCCTTCCTCTTTACTTCTTCTAGGTTCTAAGTCTTCTTCAGGTTGTGACCTTGATGAATGGCAATGGGAACTTGTAGAAGGAGCTAGGGAAGAACTTGAGGGGTTGGAAGAAATTCTATCCTTAAAAGGGAATATATTCTCAAAGTAAACTGTATCTCTAGCTTCTATAATAGTATTGTTAGAGATTTCATTTACTTCAGAATTAGTCACTAGAAATCTATTGGCATTGCTATCTAAGGCATATCCTATGAACACACCATCTACGGTCTTGGGTCCAATCTTTCTCTTTTTTGGTTAAGGGATTCCAACTTTTGCTAGACATCCCCAAACTTTAAGGTAATGGACTCTAGGAGTTCTACCTTTCCATAATTCATAGGGAGTCTTATCCTTAGATTTACTGGGAATCCTATTTAGGATGTAGCAGGCTGTTAATAAGGCTTCTCCCCACAGATTATCAGGAGCACCTGAGCTGAGAAGCATGGCATTCACCATATCTAACAGAGTGCGATTCTTTCTTTCAGCAACTTCGTTGGACTGTGGTGAATAAGGAGCAGTCACCTCATAAATTATTTCGTGTTTTTCACAGAAGTTAGTCATTTAGTTTGAGGTATAGTCTCCGCCATGATCAGATCTAAAGATCTTAGTCCTTTTCTCTAATTGGTTTTCAGCTTCTGATTTGTAAACCTTGAATCTATCTAGAACTTTATCTTTGGTTTTGAGAAGGTAGGTATAGCAATACTTTGAACAATCATCTATAAATGTGACAAAGTATTTCCTACCGCCTCGAGTCAAAACCCTATTTGAATCACAAACATCACTATGAGCTAGTTCTAGAATATCAGAATTCCTTTCTACGGATTTGAATGGTAGTCTAGAATGTTTGGCTTAAACACAAATCTCACACTTGTCTTTATTATCTATAGGAGACTTGGGAATAAGATTTAGGTTCATCATCCTTCTAAGGGAACCCAGGTTCACATGACCTAGTATACCATGCCAAACATTGGAAGATTCTACATTGGAAACAAAAGGAGAAGGATCCAACATTTTATTTATAGTATTAAGAATAAATAGACCATCCTTTACAAATCCTTTACCAACAAAAGACTCATTCTTAGAAAAAATAACTTTATTGGCTTCCATTACGATCTTGTATCCAGATGCTACAAGAAGAGAACCGCTAACTAAATTTTTCCTAACAGTCGGCACATGAAGAACATCATAAAGAGGCAGAATTTTTCTTGATGTCATCTTCATATCTATTCTTCCTCTTCCTACAATTTGTGCCTTAGAGCCATCTCCTAGGGTTATGCCTCCTCCATATGATTCCTGATAGTTTGAAAAACAAGAACGATCAAATAAAACATGAACATTAGCTCCAAAATCCAACCACCAGTCATCATAATGGTAAGAAATATTAACTAAGGGTTGGTAAGTCACAGACCTGAAGGAACCAGAAGATCCATTCAGAATCATGTTGGTTTCTGGTTTGGTTGGGCCTTTCCCCTATAGGAAGTCTTGATTGGTTCCTTCTTCCTTTGGAAACAGGTTATGGCCATGTGGTTTGTTCTACCACACACAAAATAAAATCTTTCTTGATTCTGAGTCTGACCAAAGTTTTTAGGTTTTTGTGGTTGCTTGTGTTGACGATTCTGGTGGTTCTGGTGATGAGGCTGAACAATATTTTTCTTCTTGAAGATATTCTTCTTGGGTTTTTGAGGATTATTAGGCTTAGGTTTGCTTTGGGATGACACTACTAGGTTTACCTTAGCCTTAGTCTCAGTCTTGGAGTTAGACCTTAGCCTAAGTTGTTCTTCAACTCTAATTTGCTTCAGTACTTGGGCAAAAGTAAGGTCACCTTGGGTACGATGGAGGTCCTTTTTTACATCAGACCAAGGGGAGGGAGCTTATCTACCAGGCAAGCTATCTTATGTTCAGCTGAAAAGGTTGTACCTTTAGCTTGAATGTGCCTCACAAATTTTTAGAATTCATGGATTTATTCATTCATAGGTTTGTCATCTACCATGAAATACTTATTAAATACGGAAGAAGTGAATCTTTCAATTCCAACATCATCACAACCATATTCATCTTCTAAAGCATCCCAAAGTTCTTTGGCGCTTTTATATTCAAAGAATATATCATAAAGTGAATCAGATAAAGCACTTAGAATTCGATGGAAGCAGTGAAAGTCTATTTTCTTAGGGGTTTTAGGTTTGGAGGAACTGGAGGGTTTGGACATTCCTATGTCAGACTCAGTGTCGTCAGAATCATTTATGATGGGTATGGAACCATCAATGGTTGAAATCAGTCCTAAAGTGGTGAGCCAGAAATTCATTTGACTCTGCCACCTCTTAAAAGTGGGTGCTATCAAACTTGGCTGGCTTAGCAGTCGAAGTCTCGTCTTTGGTAGACATGATTTCTAAGGTCTAAAAATAAAATAAAATATTTACTCAATAAGATGGATTAAGCTAAAACTTACCAATTTAAATGATTTTAGTAGACCTTTAAAAATTAAGTTGTTCAAGTTTTGATAAGGTTGGATTAGCTGTAGGGGCCGGATCCCAGCAAGCGGAGGTTCACTAGGAACACTTAACAACCGGTCGCTTAGACAATTTACATCTTTTTGACAGAAGGACCCTTTCGGCTTGTTCCCAAACAAATCTCTACTTTAGAACTTTAAAATTAAAGGAATTTTACTAAATCAATTAATTGTTTACTTTATCCTAAATTTAAATATTGAGTAAATAAAACTAGAATTGACAAGTATAGCAGTATAAAGTCTGCAAGAAAAATGATGCAACTACCCAAAAAAAAAAAATAACAGAGGCTCTAGAGAAATGGTTAAATGAACTATCCCTTGAACTTAAAAGATTTAAGGATACCAACTTTGTAGTTGTAACTAGCACCAGTCTTAACACAAGCTTACAAAACTAGTTTGTAGCACAAATCTAAGTTTTGAACTAAGCAAAAGTTGCCAGTAGTTAAACTAACAACACACAAAAGTATTTGCTAATAGTTTTCTAATTAATGTCTAATCAATAATGGTTTGTTAAGAAACAAATAGTCAATATAACAAAGAATGTTACAGTGTAGGAAGAAATGTTCCAACGTTTTAGTGCTTAATATTAACAAAAGTATATGTTTCTACAGAAGGTTTAGCCAAAGCATATGAACTCAGATATGTTTGTAAAAATTGAACGACCAACTGTAGAAATTAATTAATAAAATTATGTGACAGTGCTGGCACAAGTAGACTGTAGTGTGATTAACAATATTAATTCACAATATTAACAAAATTATTAAATTTAAATATCAACTCTTAGATTGTTGGAAATTGTTCCAAAAAATCTGCAAACAAAATAAAATAAAGTAAATGTTACCGGCCTCCAGAAAGTCGCGCACGAAGCACTGCCCTAAGAGTTGATTCGGGTCTATGTGCAGACTTGTTCCGAATGCTCCTAGTGGTAAAACTCCTGCTCTACCGGTATCTCCTCGTCGCACACAACTCGAAAAGAGCGACCCCGAACTTAGCTTTTGTCCAGAACAAATAAACAAAAGTGTAAAAATTCTTGTTGGAGATGAGAAGAGAAAAGAGTCTTTAGTAGAGGATATTTACTAAATCCAATAGAGCACTATTCTAAGAGGAATTGAGTAGTATATATATAGTGATAAAGTACTCCAAAAATAGCCTATAGGCATCCTACATAACCGGATCCAAGAATGCGCCAACGTTAAGGAGAATAGAACCGGTCAATAGGGGAAAGAGAGAGTGAGAAGACTTGGTTTTTTCTTCTAATAATAGACAACATCCACATCTACCACCGACCACCATTAGCCACCACCTCTGCATACATCGTCAGCTCCACCACAGCCCCAGGGCCATCACCGGCCAGCCGCCCCCATCCTCCCAGTCAACTACTACCGCAACACCATCAACACCCGACCCCTCAATGAAAACACCACTCAGAGAGAGAGAGAGAGAGAGCCTCCGTCGCACCCGGGAGTCGACCCCCGCGCCGAATCTGCTCCGCCCGTGGCGAGCTCGGCCAACAATCGCTCCCTCCCAGTTGCCGCTCCGCCGGCAAAACCTAGCGTCGCCCCATCCGGACGTCTCCGCCACCGACGCCCCAGATCGGGCACCTCCCCTGCTTCGGCGACCCCAGCGCCGACGTTCTACCGACGAGCCAAGGTGAGCGTCCCCCGGCCTCTCGAGCTTACCCCTTGCTTTTCCTTCCTCTCGAGCAAAATTGAGATTTGGGGGAAGGAAATGAGCTCAGTTAGACCCCTGTGACCATTAATATTAGTTGAGTTCTTAAATATTTTATTATCCTTATTAACTACTTTTGTTATTATTATAGATAATGAACTGGTTAGCAGAGTTTCTCCCCATTTTGTTTTATAGAACTATGAATAGTTGAAGTCGGAGAGGCTATGACCCCCCCCCCCCATTTACTTGGGATTTTGAGAGGTACAACAGCTCATGACCCCTTTCTGATTTTAAGGAATTAGTGGATGGTTATTTCCCTTATCATTATTTTTGTATTAATGATGATTAAGGTTTTGGTTTTAATTATATCAAAATGTATTAATCAGTTATTAGGGTTAAATAGTGATTTGAGGCTGGGCCTAGGCCAGATTGTTTTATGAGTCTTATTTTCTTTTAACGTATGTTGGGCTATTTTCAGCCAAAATTTGCATAATTATGATTTGCTTTAAATTTATTTGCATTTTAGTTAAATATTATTTAATAAGGTTTTGGGTCATATTTTTGTTAATCAATATTTAGTTAGTAAATTATTTTGGGGAATTGATTAAGCTAGTAGCATTTTATAATATTTGTTTAATTAGCAAATCATTTTTTATAGGAGTTTTGACTTTATATGTGTATTTAGATATTTTTTAAAGAAGATTTTGACTATATATATATATATATATATATATATATATATATATATATATATATATATATATATTATATATATATATATATTTTATATATATATATAAAATATATATATAATATATATATATATATATATATATATATATATATATATATATATATATATATATATATATATTTTTATATTTATATTTATATTTATATTTATATTTATATTTATATTTATATTTATATTTATATTTATATTTTTTATATATATATTTATATATATTTATATATATATATATATATATATATATATATATATATATATATATATATATATATATATATATATATATAATTTGACCTAAAGAACGATCTTCGGTATTTTTCGAAATATTTATTTTTGACTACTAGTTTTCGATTATCAATTATTATCCAATGATGGCTTTACTTATGAAACATAGTTTTTAGATATTATTAGTAATCTTGTCATAGCTATATGTATTTAGTTATATGTTCTCCCCTAAAAATATTAATCGCGACTATTATAGTCATTTCCCTTCTTGATTCGATTATCGTGCCAAACTATGATTTTGGACTTCTATATACCAAACTAGGCTATTTTGACCGTTCTGAACATTATGGAACCACTTGTGCCATCATTTGGGGACCATCTTGTGGAGCACAGCATCGGTACCTATCCCGAGTTGACACGTCAATATCATGCATGTCGACTTCAACCAAATCGAGGCGAGTACATTCTTTGATAATTTCCTATTTATGTTATTTTTTATTTTTCGTGTATTTAGTGTAGATATCCTTGATTCCTTGACATGTTTGGTCACACAGATTGGTATTGTCTAGATCCCGTCATGAGATGCTATTCCTTGTATATCTTGATATATCTTGTGCATGTCTTGTCCTTGTTTCTTATGCATTGTATAGATACGATTCCTGTGAAGGCTCGTAACCTTTTCAGAGAATTCGTATCATGGTTGGATCCACTGTATCTGTCGGGGGCGAGGAGTAGTAGTGTAGATATTTGGTCAATACCCTTCTTGTGCATGTATAGTTCCTTGTGAGTGTTAATCCTACACCTCACGTATGATTAACCAGGCCAGTAGACCTTGTGCAAGTTTCCAAGCCGGCCACATATCGAAGCTAGTACTTACTCATATAGCTAGTATAGATTCTTGACGCTTGTACATGATATAACCTGCTTTACTCTTCCTTGCTCAAGTTTACAGTTTTTTTCATGCAATGCTACTTTCATGTACACTTTACTTATTCTCGTATGTTCTCTCTATTTACTTTTACATAGTCTTTATCATTTACTGGGAACTGTTGTTAGTGATGTGCTCGTTCCAATACTGACTGGATAACTATTTTTAGGTCATGTTATGCCCCACACTTTGGACATCATGATAACAGGTCTCGATGTTCTCTTGGATCGTGAGTTGACCTCTTGAGAGCTCTAGGCCATATATTTTTCTGGATTTATGTCTTGTTCATCAGATATGTCTCCGATACATTTTCTCGATATGTATGATCATTTTATAGATTACATTGTTGTCTTTCTTTCATATCTTCCTTAACTGTATGTGATTTGAGTACATGATGTTTTAGTGGATCATAGAACTGTTCAGATATTTTATTGGGGACTTTACAGCGCACTACCGTCGATACCGCGGCATAGGTTGGGCGTGGCCCACGTACTCGTGCCCGAATATCCGGGTGCGGGTCGTGACAGATAAGTCCACATTCATACTATTCAGTCCATTCGTAAAGCTCTGTTCAATCCTATTTTTAGGCTATACAGTCCCTAGTCCATATCCTTGTACAGACACAATGTGGACTGGGTATCACACCCTACATTTAGTCCACGTGGGTTAGCATTAGTTCAGTCTCATTCTACTATTTAGTCCCTGTTTGAAGTCTAAGTTCAGTCCCCATTGATGGCCTACACCATTACACATGTTCATATATTCAGTTTGGTAGAGTCCTCTGATGCATCAATAAATTATTATGCCTTTTTGCTCGATCCCTTGGTTTGACATTGTTCTCAGTCATCATGTAGTTCAGTCTTTATTTTGAGTACAGTCCAATGTCTCCCTTGTTCAATTTTCCTATAACATATTCAATCTAATGCCTTTTAGTGCCAGTTATTGCTTAAGTTCATTTCTCAGTTAGCTGAACAGTCCCAGAATGTCAGTCCAGTTTAGATAGAACCATTAATGCTCAGTCCTTGACCTATATTTCAAATGTATTAGTTCCTTTTTGTTAAGGTAACAATTTAGGAACCTTGATATCAGTTGGCACTAGTTCGGGCCCTTATTTTGTTTTAGTTCCAGTTAAGGGTTATTTAAAATAGGGGTGGGTGATATGTAAATTCATATAGCAGTATATGCTATATGCTTAGACTATTATATTTAATAGCTATGCCAACAATATGAAGATAGTACAGTCCTACTTCATATGGCATTAGCTATTTGAGTTCAGTCCTATTTTAGACTGTGTAGTCCCTATTTTTAGTTGGTATCAGTCAAGAGATAGAGAGGCTCAGGTTTTAGACGGATAGGTAATCAGTTGTTGCCATGTGGTATTAGTCCATAATTTGTACAGTCCCCTTTTAATTATTGTACAGTCGTTGATTGTGTCACGTTCAGTCGTATAGTAGTAGTTTCATTCTTTTTATTAGACCCCACCTCATTTTGCTCTGTCCTCAGTTTTCTTAGTTCAGTTCTTATACACATGTGTTCAGACATATTTTGTATGATCAGATATTCAACTGATCAGTCCCTTTTTGTTCAGTATCATATTGTTCAGTCCATGTCAAATATTCAGTCCCACTTAGTATGATCATGTCCTTTACTTATTTACATTGTTCATTCCCTTACTTGTTCAGTTAATAAACTGAGTGAAGGGGGGGGTATTATTAGTTGTTTAGTCCCATGTCCCATTTATAATTAGTTCAGTCTCTATGTTGAACTTAATAGTTCAGTCCACTATTAGATTGGTTCAGTCCCATTCCCTTATGGCTTCAGTCGTCTTAGAAATGTCCAGTCCTTGTTCTTACATGTTCAGTCTCCTACTTAGTTGTATCAGTCATGAGAGGCTATGGTGTCAGCTAATGTATTATGGTATCAGTTTTAAAGGAGGAAGTGATGGTTCGAGTTTAGAATAATTAGTTCAGTCACTATTGCATGTGTCAGTCCAAACTGAACTTAGTATCAGTTGGCTTGATACCTGGGTCAAAGCAATGGATAGTGTGTGTGTGTGTGAAGTGATATTGATAGCTAGCTATGGAGGGATACTTATATAGTAGATGGATACAATTTGGATAGACAGTGAATGAGAATGGAAAAAAGGAAGCTTAGTAGTAGCAGTAGTGGTTGTTTTATTCAAAGCAGCAGTAGTAAGCAAGTCACAATGATAGCATGTATTTTTGTGTATGAAAGGTGTATGGCATATGAATTAGGGGGTTTGCCTATATCAGTTTTTTAGAATATCTTATGGTTCACTCCTATGCAAGTTAAGGAGATGGGAAGAAGAGATGAAGGAAATAGGGAGTGGATTAGATAATAGATAGATATATAGGTATATAGGAAGCAGGGGTTTAGGACAATCAATAGCAACAACAAGCATACTGCTGGCAGCAGTCAAGTGAAGACAGGGGGAGGGTTTTGGATGACTGACTAACAAGTATAGGACAAGGGTTATAGGCTAAGCAATAAAGGCTAGTAGCTAGGATAACGTTAGGGTATTAGATATTAGTAATACATGTTAGATATTAGATATTAGTATGGGTTTGATACTAGGTATAAGTATTACCTTGAGGTAGCAAAGGTATTGGCACATGCCTTGTAACAGGAGTATTGGGCCTAGTATAGGTTGGATTACCTTGGTATGACAATGTATGACCTAGAGTTGACCAATTTGACTTAGTTTGACTAACCTTGACTTAGTTCAACTTCCATAACCTAGAAAAGGCCTAGAAGCATATAATTAGTGCATTTGAATATACTGTTTACTCTAGAACACCAAATAACTCTATAATCTCGTATATATGTTTGTGTGACACCATTTTGGGCATCGATCCTCATTTACTGCTCAGGATGACAGGTGAGTACATTCTCTGATAGTTTTTATTATCTGATGATTATTATGATTCAACTTTTAGTATAGTATTATCTGATTCTCTAATATGACACGGATTAATATTTTTGGATTCATTCACTTGCGACACATGTACTATACTTGTCTGGCCTATGGAATCACCCACTGGAACCATCTACTGGAACCACCTACTGGCATCATATTATTTTTGGCTAGACTTGTACTCGATTTATGTATCGGGATATGGATTCACTTGTACTGATCGGGACGAGAAAATACTCGAGTAGACATGTAAACATTCCCAATTATGCTGGAACCACCCCTACTGGTCTACTCTGGAAAGATAGACGTCGCACGCTTGCCAAGCGTACGATGTGCTGTATTTAGCCACTAGCCGTTTACATGTCGAAAATAGTATTACAAAACACACTAGTTTAGTGTCTACTACTGGATTCATAATTGACTCTTATTATACTGGTTGGACTCACATCATACTTGTTCTGGCCTAGTTATCTTTATATACAGTCTTTATTACCATGTTCTTCTGATTCACCGTATGTAGTTTTCTTGTACTTTAGTTAACTGCAATTCTATTTCATTTTCTGACTCACTCTTTCCATGTTCATCAAGTATTACTTGCTATAACTGTTTTTATAGTCTTCGCATTTAATTGAAACTGCTAGAGGAGATGTGCTTGTTCCTTTGTGACTGTATATATTTTTTAGATGATTGCTCAGGGACCTGTTCCCCATATACTACGGATCTGAGGAGGGGATAACTACCATGGGTCCAGATTCTCAGGAGTGATTACCGAGAGATTTAGTTCTAGTTTTGGCTTGTGTTAGATTCACTGTTAGAACTCTTGGCTTGTAAAGATAATAGAGATTTTGTTATTGTATTTGAGACTTGAATTCTGATATTGTAGTTGGATGTTGTTGATGTTTTCAACTTTGTAGTTTATTAGACTTCTTGATATTTTATCGTGCTTTAGATTGTGATTGAGTATTCAATGTTATCTTTATACTTGTCCTTCATTCGGAGTTGAGATCTATGACAGGTACATTATATCATTGTGTGAGATTGTTAGTTAGTGACCTAGACAACGTTCTACCGCCGATACTGCAGTGTAGGCTGGCCGCTGTCACGCTCTCGTGCCGCTATACCGGGTGTGGGTCGTGACGTAATACACCTATCCATCATATCCAAGACAAGTACACCATGACACAATTTGTCACTAAACTATAACTTTCATACCATATTTCCTAAGTCGTTTAACACAATTCATGTATTCAATCACAAGGTTGTCTATCATAACAATATGTCACACCCCAATCTTCTGCAAGTCCGATTATCCATGTTGGACATGAAATCACCATTCCAACGCTCCCGTAGGATAATCGCCATCATCGGGGCGTAACTCTTGTGTTGAGTTTGGACTAATTTATTCTCGATACGCACATTAGATCTACTCAATCCTCAAACTTTCTTTATCATCAATCACAAGTCCAGACAATCCTTGAATTCACCTTCGCATCAAACCATAAGTCAAAATAATGACATACCCTGATCTCCCGTAAGTTCAATTATCCCTGCTAGACATGAATCACCATGCTAGCGCTCCCGCAAAATGATAGTCCTAATCTGGCGTGACGTATGTACGAGGCTGGAGATGCGCTCGCACAATACAAGAACGTCAACGTTGTGGTAATCATCAAAGCAATCAAGACACTTTCATTTTCATCCGAGTAATACATCAATCCCTCCTCGGACATTTCCTTATTTCCTCAAGTTCTGTTTCTATAGTAACCGTTCATGCCATCCTCAACATCCTCAAATATGTTTATATAACAATCACCTTGCATAACTCGTTTTGCGTTTTATACGAGTACTATCTTCCGAAATAAATTCAAGGTCACTTGTCCAAAACTCAAATTATATTCCTTATTCCACAATTCAAATCATCGAACCACAAAGTTATTTAACTTGCATCAATCGTGCTACCTTTTAGGCGTTAATGTCGTATCAACTTATTCGAATCACAACATCTATATTTAAGCTAAATTCTACCGAGCAATATCCTACTCAATCTAGTTTCCATGCATACTTTCCTCCAATCGTGCTATCTTCGATCTCATCCACGAGTATTTTACCTCAACTCAAGTTTCAATCCATTCGACTAAATCCGAAATCGCACGTACGATCCAATAAGTTTCTTCAACTAAGACATCTATTTGTTTCATTGTTCCGGATCCTTAGTCAATAATGTTTCCTAATTTGTACTACACATTCACAATCCGAATAACATCTCGTTCAAGACCCTCAAAATCACGACCAACTAAGTCTTACTCATTCTAAGGCTTTGTGCGATCACATCGCTTGCTGATATACTCGTTGCTGCCCCTAAATCCTCAATTTTGCTCGAACAATTTTTAAGATGATCCATACCTCATGGTTCGAGCCACTTGACAAATCGTCAAAACCCAATCTTATTCCCCTTTGAGGCTATCATATACACCACTCAGGAACTAAGTCATTCAGTCTAGTCTTCAATCACGTTCACCTCATTCGCTTTTGTCTTTCTCCAATTCGTCCCTTAAAACTCCAGCGTGAACCCTTACGTTGCCTCGGTAATCTTGGTCTCGTATACCTCTATCGATAGTCCATCATGCAAGTCATATTTATGATTCATACACCTCGACATAATTAACCGTTCGAACTATTCCTCCAAACCAAAACACCATTCTCTGTGTTCGCCTTAGCGTTGATCTGATAGCACCTCTATCGATATATACGCTCAGCTTAACTTATTCTCGTCCAAGCGATATTCAATCTCGCTTGCAAACTCGCTCGCACCAGAAGGTCTAAGTGCACGATACTCAGCAAAACTTAGCCAAAAGGATGTGTACATAGCCATCCATTCGAACTATACAATGGTCTCACACACTCATTGCTAGTATCAGCGTAAGGTTATTTAGGTACGCATACCACTTGCTAACTTTAGCATGTCCTTTCAACTCAAGTCAGACACAGTTCAGCACAAAGGCCTTCGTATATCGATCTCTTTCAACTGAATACTTGTACGAGCTTTTGAAAATATTGGACATTGTATGGAACATCCCAAGGGACAATGAGAGAAAGCATATACCTCTTTTTACTGGGGAATAAGCTTTCAAAACTGAGGGAATCGACATGAAATCCAAGGACGTAAAGTCATGCTCTGATACCAATCTTCCACGACCCGCTCCCGGAGGAGCGAACGTCATCGCTTGGGCCTGATTTCGTGCGAGCCTAAGTTGTACTCGCATAAGGCTAAGTCCTGAAACGGCCGATTGAAGCTAGGCCACAGAGTCACACAGAGTGTCCCTATTGCAGCAGAAAGTAAATGAATACAAGTTGAAAGAAATCCAAGCTCTTTATTGATATGCAAGAAGTTTACAAGTGGTGCTAGGTCGAGATTACAAATCATTCAAGCTCTATCTCCTGAAACATAAAAAGGCATGCCAAGCGGCTTATAATATATGATGATACATGACGATGTTCCGATACATTATGTCTCGTATATGGTGCTCTAGTTCCGTTACAATGCTCCAAGGCTCCAGAGTTAGCTTCGTGCCTTAGCATGCACGAGGGAAGACTCCACACCAGAGAAGGTTCTCCCACACCCTGCAAGCAATCTAGGTGGTTATCAGTAAATTGAATGCATGGGTGGGGAGGCTAGCTCGCCCGCTCGCTATCATTACCAAACACGTTCATTTAGTTTTGTGCAATATCTATCATTTGTTGCCTTTCTAATCTTGCCATAGGATGAGTTTTATGGCATATAATGTAAAACCTTTCTCGTGTTACATATATCAAGTGTCGCATAAGGATAACATGCGCAACTTACCACACTTACCATATGATCTTCCATGTCCAAGGTAAACCAAGTTAGCCAACATATTATACATAATAACTTGACTGATTACATAAGAAAATAAGAACGTCATGGGCATTTCTGCCACAGGTGGATGAGGTACTCAAATTTTTAAGATATAGTATACTCAAGATTTTTTTCAAATGTTCATTCAGTTGCCCAATTATTCAGATTACTCAAATTATTTATTTCAATGCAAGGACTCGCACGTGGATTGCCGCAAGCGAGCCAACTTAATCTATATGCACCGGTCGCTGGCATCATAAGCCATTTGCACTATACATATAGGGTATTCATGGTGACATTACCTACCATGCATGATGGCCGGTACACCCAGATAGGCTACACAATATCGGCATTATATCGCTTATGTAGCCAGACCTACACCCAAGTCACTAGTAAGCCATGAATTCCTCCTAGGCCGGCACAATCCCTGGTAACCCAGCTTCTGATCGTCCGAGGAATCCTTTATCCACATCCCTCGTGCACAATTTGTATGTGACTATTTCGTATTCTCTTTTAATTTTTAACTTAACAGGCTCTCTGAGCCATAACTGATTATCGACTAGGTTAGCAGCGACATCCGTGCAGCACAGGTAGCAAGCCCCGTTGCACGTCCCCGACATACTTGTCGCTAATCATACTTTTCTTCTTTTCTTCTTTTTTTTCTTTCTTCCTTTCTTTTATTCATTCATTCTTTTCTTTCGTTCTTTCATTCATTATTTCCTTTCTTTCTTTCTTTAATTCATTCACTTATTCATTCATTCGTTCATTTATTCTTTTGTTATCATTATGCAGCTCCCGGTACGGGAACTACCTTGGCGACCCAATGGTCCTGAAGCCTTTCCAGGTTTCCATTACTCGGCTCAAAACAACTATTTCGATAGTCTTTCTACCTCAATTCAGTGAACCATTTACTGTGTTGTGCCACATGTTGTGGTATAATCCAACTGACAAGCAATTCAGACATAATTGAGTGCATAAGTAAATCTACTCGAAACGTAAGTTGTGCCATGGCAGGAGCATGGAGTGCAGTACGAGGGTTCAAGTAAAATTTTAAGTTCATTTCCATGTTCTACGCAAGCGATACAAGATAAAATTATTTCCTTAGCTAGATGCATTAAGTTCTTTTATTAGAATACAGGGGGTTATCGCCTAGCGATCTAGCAATACCGTCTATGTTATTACGTGTCCAGGCTAAGAAAAGACGGGTTCATCGGAGCCACCCACCTTAGCGATGATCGTATTGGCCGAGCGAGACTCCGAGCACGCCTTTTGAAAGTCCAGGTCTGGATTCTTCTGAAGGGCCAAGTCTATTGACTTTGCCTCGAGCGAGTCGTTTAGCCGAGCAAGGCAGGATTTGAGTCGTTGCACTTGTGCCATTTGAATCGTCATTATACTTGTGCGAAGCGGGTCGTTACAAGCATAAGTATCGAGGTATGATTGTTAGTTTATTATATTTAACTGCTAGTCGACCTGATATTATGTTTAGTATTTGCATATGTGCTAGATATTAAGCTAACCCTAAGGAATCACACTTATGCACAGTTAAGCGTATCTTTTGATACCTTAAGGGTCTTCTATTGTCGGCTTATGATATAAAAAATAACATCATTTGATCTAATTGGGTATTCTGATGCTAATTTTGTTGGAGAAAAGTAGAACATAAGTATCAACCGTACGTGTCATTTCCTAGGTAAAGCTCTAGTCTCTTGGTTTAGTAAGAAATAAAATTATGTTGCATTATCAATGATTGAAGCCGAGTATATCACTGTAGATCGTTGTTGTGCACAAATTTTTTTGATGATGCAAACTTTAGAAGACTACAATCTGCACTACACAAAGTTTTTCATTTATTATGACAATACTAGCACAAAAAATTTGACGAAGAACCCTGTATGTCACTCACGCACTAATCATACCGAAATACGTATTCACTTCTTACGTGATCACCAACAACATGAGGATATTTGTTTAGAATTTATTGACACAGATCATCAGTTAGCAGGTATTTTCACAAAACCATTAGCTGAACACCTATTCAACTTTATTCGTTACGAGTTAGGTATTCTTGAATTTTCAAAAATATTTTATGTTTAAGAAATTGTTTATACTATATTCCAATAATTTATTTTAAGTCAGAGTTATTTTAGGTACAAGCCGAAAGGGCCCTTCTGTCATACAAGTAGAAATAGCCTGAAATGACATTGTGTACTACTCTTTGGACTACCATTAGCTGAGATTCGGCCTCTATAGCTAACCCAAAGTAATGAAGATTTATTTAAACAAATGAATATTAGTTCTAATATAATTTCTATTCATAAATCAAAAACTTTTTTCAAAATATAAGCCTACCGAACTCGGACCGAACTCTGGCAGAGTTCGGTCACCCATCGACAGAATCGACCTATCATATGTTAGCCCACTTTCTATTTATACCACTTCGTCTTTTTTTCCTTCTACACGAACACAGCCACCCAAAACTGAAAAACCCTAACCCTAGCTCTTTTTTTTCTTCCAAATATCTTGGTGTTACGCTCTAAAACTTCTCATCTAAGGGTTTTGGAATGTTCTCTTCCACTCGATGCTGCTATTTTTCAGTAGTTCCTACACTTTTCTTGTCAATTTTCGATGGCTCCTAGATATTCCAAGAAAAAGAAAAGAGGAGATGGTGCTTCTACATCAAGTCCATCATACACGTCTCTTAAAAGTCTATTTATCCCACTTCCACCATCTGATGAGGATGACTTTGATTCTACCTTATTCGTAGACTTAGAAACCTCACTCGCTTGGTTTCATGACTTTTACAAACATCCCATATGTCCGGATAATTCTATTAATTTTAACATTTTTTCAAAATATTGCTCGAGTTTCCAAAATGTTAAGCTACGCAAATTTGTAGAAATTTCCAATTCGATATATGGCAACGTCGTTCAAATTATTTTTTTTAAACTTACAATATTCGTATGGTATAATGTATTCCTCAGTCTGTCGGACGAAAATGGAATTTGATGATGACGACTTAAGCGAATGGCTCTAGGTCCCCTACACTAGAGATGCTTTAGTACATGGAAGATATACAGTGTGAGGGCTTCATTGAATGTGTAATGCGGCTTGGGTCTCGGAGCAGTTGAAGCTTTTTGTTTGGGCTGGGAAGTAGCTACTGAAACATCTACTGTAAAGGACTCCTTCTCTTTGTTAGTTTTCCCATAAGTATTATTATTCTAGGGGCGCTTCACTTTATCTTCTAGTGACTTAAGTCCAATTAAATGCAAAAACTAGACAGATTGTTCAGCCTTCTCGGTAATAGCAATAAAAGCTAGCCAATCATTATAGTCGCCAGGACCAATACAGAATCTGACTGTAGGTAAAAAATTACCTCTGCATGTATCAGTCAATACCAACTGAGGAGTTTCAAGGTACAACTTTATTGCTAGTCTCCTGAATCGTTCAATAAATTCATGACCTGGCTCTTTGTTATCTTGCTTTGTTGTAATGAGCTTCGACATGGAGATATCACTTGTCCCTATGTAGAATCTGGTAAGGAATAATTTCTCTAAGTCTTTGAAGGTTTTAATACAATCATCAGGCAGATTACAAAGCTATTCGAAAGCTACTCCCTTCAGGGTACTGATAAATAGTTTAGACCAAAGTGCGCTATTCTTTGGTATATGAACGGTCTGGAAGTAAAAGTATGCCAAATGTTGTCTGGATGAACCTGTTTCGTCATAAGGAATCAGTGGTTGGGGTTTGTACTTTGGAGGACAAACCACATCATCCTATTCTGAAGGATAAGGGCGTGACATTTCTATTTGATGGAGCTTCTCCTTTGAAGTCATATCATCCAAACGAGCATTGATGCCACGAATAGCTTCTAGAGTATCAATTGGCTGATATGTAGAGGTGGACTGTATAATAGTCAGTTGTGCATGTTTCATTACTGACATGGGAACATTTCTAACTACCGGTGGTGGATTAGGGTTTAAAGATACCCCAATTGTGTCTTGATCGACAGAAGATTGGGTTGGTGGATGAGATTGATGCAGGGTATTTACATGTTCATTGTTGTCTGCATCTGCTGCATCATCGTCATAATATTTTGTAGCATATTCTTGAGATTATCAATTCCCTGTTGGTCACTACTACCTCCTTTTTTATTACATGTCACATACACATATGTTGTATATGGACTACCAGATAGAGAAGTATGCAAGGAAGCATTACAAGAATTAGTACTGCTCGACCTTGACTGTGAGACTTTATCGTCTCTATATTCACCAAGAATACTTTCTTCTGAAATTCGAAGTACTCTGTCATCAGACTGGGATGTAGAATTATTAAAGACTGAGAAAGTGCTACCCCCAGTATTATCTTGTTCCCGAACTTGAAGCATGCTAGAAGAATGTCTAGATTGGAAACGAGTTCCCTAATAAGGACCTTTGGTGAAAGGGCTCTTTGACCTCCCCTAGATGAAGAGGATGAAGATGCCTGATCATCTCCTCCACTTGATGTTGCATAAACTGAGGCCACCAATAACTTATCTTTATTATCATAAAGTGGTCATCCAATGCACGACAAATATGGCAGATTTGGTTGCAATCTTTGAAAGACAAATCGTCTAGCTGGTTGATCAACTGTCTTTGAGCAGCAACCGTTGATAATTTTTGTATAGAAATGTCTTTGACAAGATACGACTGTGTTTGATGACACCTCCGTTGATTTACGTTTGTGCCGAAGCATATCATGCAGATCAACATAAAGATGTATGACCTTATTTCCCTTCTTATGCGCCTGGACAGAGTCCGTGCATAAAAAAGTTGGTTTATGAACTCGTCGATCTATTTTATGTACTTGGAAGAGCCCAGCACTTAGGTCTTGAAAAGTTTTGCCATGTGAACTCATTTTATATACATTGGAAGGTAATGCACGTAAGTTCATAGCATATAGAATAGAAGGGCATGGGAAACTGGGGCGCATAGATTTCAGTTTTTATAACTTCCTATCGCCTGCGTGTATAACACGGAGAGGCGCATGAATTGGAGCCTCTTCGTGAGGCATGGAATCTGTCGAGAAAGATAGTCTGTGGTAGACAAACTTCTTTTCTCTAGTCATGCGTCTAGAGTTCTGTATTGAGGCAAAACTGGTATCCTGGTTGACCAAGTGTGAGGCAGAAGTTCCAACATTTAAATTTTTGTCATCGTAGTGTTTTTCTCTGCCCAAAATAAAATGTTGTGTATTTTTGAAAGTTGGAGCAAGTAGCTCTGTCACGGATGACAGCCTTGTTTTTAGATGCGTGATTGACATGTGCCTTTTTGGTATTCTTCTTCCTATGGGAAGCAAATGATTTGGTTGATGGCTCACTGGTAGAGCCCCTCCTAGATGCATAATGTATTATGCATCTCAGTAGTAGAAACCCCCTTAGACACAAGTATGGCTGATACTGAGCCATGCGACTCCGAGCTGTTGTTTTGGCTAATATTGGCTAGAGTCTTCCCCTTGCCATAAGTGGTGTTAGAAAGAGCACAGAGAAACTTTGGGTCCCAAGCTTTACGAGTATGTTTAGATTTCTATCCCTTGTTGTCGTAGCAGTCTTTGTCTGACCGCATCACTTCATACGCTTGTTAGTCAAATAGCACGACCAAAGCTTTGTTACATCAAATTGTGCCATCACTTTCTCATTGGTGAAGTCGTCCCCAGCAGAGTCGCCATTTTTGTTTCAACACAAAAAAGTCCAGAAAGACTGAAACCTTTGTATTATTGTAAAAAAGAGTACGACAAGAATCTTTAACAAGAATGAGTACAAAAAAATCTAAAAATTGGGGCTATGGAGATTAAGTCTACTTCGACTTCTTTACTCCGTTGACGATCTGATGCAAAAGTTGATGAAGCTTGTTTGTTGATGACTCTTGATAGTAAGAGGGAACTCTATCGCTGAAAGATCTACATCTCTCTCTGAGAAGTTCTTAACAAAGATGTAGCATATGTAGCCTTTCTGTGTGTACCTTGTGCGAGAAAGACACTGTCCTCTATTTATAGATTTTCTTCATTGGAACAGCTATGCGCGTATGTGCAAAAAATATACTATTTTTTTGCCTCAGAGACACATGAAACTGGGTAGGCGCATGACCTTAGGGATTAGTGGGGAGTGAACATGTTCGAGAATCACTTATAGCTCGTCATGTGTTTTGAAATGTGCTGCACAAAATACTACCATGTCAGCACACGATCTCTTTAATATGGATTAGCTCTGCGTCAAATAACTTTAGAAGCATAGTACTTGACTGCTTAGTGCAAATAATATCTCTTCATAGAATAACTATGTGTCAAATAACACTTGAACGCATAGCTTTTTACTGCATACTGTAAAAAACTGTCCCAGAAGTAGTCGCATAAGACTGCTCTTTTTACAGCTGTTGAAGTATAATAATGATGGTGACGTAATCACTGACATCTTCCTCGTAATCTGACCACTACATACTGTCCAAGTTTTGTCTTTTCATATAAGAGACAAAAAAATGCCATGCGTCAAATAGACCATGCGACTCTCTGACTCGCCTTCGACTATGCGTCTTTTTCAGTCAACATTCAAGAGGCCACAGTGCTTCAGGGACTGCTTCAACTTGGAAACTTTTTATATTTTAGGCGCATAAAAGCTATGTTCCCCTTCTTATATTTTTCATGCTTCTACAGGGGGTTACAGGTCCTCAAGGGTTCGTGATAGGAGCCCTACATATTATGCTTGGACCTATTAAGACTTAAAAGTCATCCTAGCCATATCATACAGGAACACGATCACTATAGGGATGGGGTACCCATGTACAACCTCTTAGGCATTAGTTTAAGAAAATTTAATCTCATGGTCAGTGTTTCATAATAGTCGCCTAAGTCCAACTTGTTCCTACCATTAAACCAGCTTTTTGGGATCTCAAGTCAGACTCGGTTGGGTTACCACTGCTAGTGACTAACTTATGGGCTTAAACCCATGCCCTTTGATGATTCTAGGATTAATGTACTAGACAGATCCTTCGTCAAGTAGCCTGCAAGGTTCTTTTTCGACTTTATATAGTCAAGAACCTTATATCTACCTTATAGGCTATTTATAGACTTAAATCGCAGTTGTAGGTGCTTGTACATCTTAGCATTCACATAATCATGCTTTACTAGTTCTATAACAAACTTATTATCATAGTTTATAGAAATTGCAGGAACAGAAAATAGACAAGGTATATGCATAATAAGATTTCTAAGTCATTATGTTTCTGTACAAGTAGTGTCCAAAGCTATCATTTCAAAGTCTATTGTACACCTAGCTATGATAGTTTGTTTACAAGAACCCCAGGAGGTTATAGCTCTTCCTATAGTAAAAACATATCCAGTAGTATATTTCACATCGTGTGAGTCAGTTACCTAATTTGTATCTGAGTAACGTTCTATGATATCAGGGTGTCTAGTATAGTAAAGTTTATAATTTACAGTACTCTTAAGATATCTAAATACTCTATCCAATGCAGTACAATATGACTAGTTTGGATTACTAGTATATCTACTAAGTCTTCCAATAGCAAATGCAATATCAGGTTTGGTCCTATTTGTAATGTCCATAAGAAAACCTATCATTTGTGAATATCTATGTTGTTCTATATGGGTGATCCTTTATTCTTTTTTAGAATAATACTAATGTCATAAGGAGTAAGGGTAGGTTTCTTGTCAAAATACTCAAACTTTCTTAGCATTTTCTCGATTGAGTGTGCTATAGATAAAGTATAGCCCTCTTTGCATTTGGACATCTGCATTCCTAGGATCAAATTGGCTTTGCCTAGATCTTTCATATCAGACTGGCTAGATAAATAATTCTTAGTATTATTTATCAATTCTAGTGAAGATCCTAGAATAAGGATATCATCTACATACAAACATAAGATGACACAACTTTTATTTGTATTTTTAGAATACAAACATTTGTTATATTTATTTGGCAAGAAACTAAATTCTAAAATGACTTTGTCAAATTCGTTATGACATTGCTTCAGAGCTTGCTTTAGCCCATAAAGAGATTTTTACTAATATGCAAACCTTTTTTTTCTTGATCTTTAGCAATGCAACCCTCAAGTTGTTCCATATATATTTCTTCCTATAAATCTCCATTTAGAAATGTTTTCTTAACATCCATTTGATGGATTAGCATATCATGAATGAATGCTAAGGCTAGAAGGGTTCTAATAGAGGTGATTCTAGCTACAAGAGAGTAGGTATCAAAATAATCTAATCCTTTTTTCTGGGTAAAACCTCTGGCTACTAATCTAGCCTTGTATTTTTCTATAGTTCGATCAGCTCTAAGTTTATTTTTGAAGATCTACTTACAATCTATGGATTTACTACCTAAAGGTAGGTCTACTAAAAACCAAGTACTATTCTCCATAATGGAGTTATACTTATTGTTAATGCCTTCTTTCCTTAAAGGAACATCATGAGAGCATATAGCTTCTTCATAAGTTGAGGGATCACCCTCTACCAAAAAGGTAAAGAATCACTCTTAGATTCTTTTCAATTCTTTCTCTTTTACTTCTTCTAGGTTCTATATCTTGTTCAGATTGTGAACTGGATATTTGAACATAAGAACTAGTAGATAGAGTAAGAGAAGGGTTGGTGGAAGATGATAAAATTCTATCCTTAAAGAAAAATATATTAACCTTAAAGTAAACTGCATCTCTAGGACACATCCTATGGATACATCATCTATAATCTTTGGTCCAATCTTTCTCTTTTTAGGTTCAGGAATTCCTACTTTAGCTAGGCATTCCAAACTTTGTGATAATCGATTTTAGGAGTTCTACCTTTACATAATTCATATGGTGTCTTATCATTTGATTTACTAGGGATCCTATTAAGGATGTAACAGTCTGACAACAAGGCTTCTCCCCACAAATTATCATGAGCACATGATATGAGAAGGATGGCATTCACCATGTATAACAGAGTACGACTCTTCCTTTCAGTAACTCCTAAAGGAACTAGAAGACCTATTGAGAAGCATGTTTGCTTCTGGTTTGGCTGATCCTTTTCCTTTGAAAGATGTCTTAACAGCTTCCTTATTCCTATGGAAGCAATTGATGGCTAGATGATTTATTTTACCACACACAAAACAAAATCTCTTCTGATCCTGAGTCTTACCGAAGTTTCTATGTTTTTTGAGATTCACGGTGATGAAGGTTTTGGTTATGCAGCTGAAAGTTTTGCTTTTTCTTGAAGTGGTTCTTCTTGGGTTTGAGATGGTTATTAGACTTTGGTTTGCCAAAGGCTTCTACAAGGCTTACCTTAGCTTTAGAATCAGTCTTAGGCTTGGATCTCAACCTAAACTGTTCTTTTGTTCTAATTTCTTCAGAACTTGAGTATAGGTAAGATATACTTGTGTTTGGGTACTTTGGCAACATCAGACCAAGAAGGAGGGAGTTTGTCTATCAAGCAGGCTATCTTATGGTCATTAGAGAAAGATGTGCCTTTGCCTTTAAATATGCCAAAGGTATTCCTAGAATTTGTTGATTTCATCATTCATAGATTTGTTATCTACCATAAAATATATGTTGAATGTGGAAGAATCGAATATTTCAATTCAAACATGATTACAACCATATTCGCCTTCCAAGGCATTCCAAAGTTCTTTAGTACTTGTATTCAAAAAAGATGTCATAAAGAGACTCAGACAAGGCGCATAGAATTCTATGGAAGCAATGTTAGTCTGTTTCTTAGAGGTCTTAGGTTTGGTAGAATAGGGGACTTGGATACCCCTATATCAAACTCATTGTCATCCAAATCATTTATGATGGGTATGGATCCATCAATAGCAGAGATCAGTCTTAAAATGACGAGCCAAAACTTCATCTGACTCTGCCACGTCTTGACGTATGAGCCATCAAACTTAGTAGGTTTAGCAGTAGAGGTCTCTTCTTTGTCAGTCATGATTACTGATTGTAATAATCTGAAGTCTGCAAAATATTATATTTACTCGATAATAGTATTTAAGATTAAATAAATAGTTTAAGTGATATTGCTAATCAACTTTAATAAATCTTTAATCTATCAAGTGTTGATTAACTTGGGTTAGTTGTAGGGTCGGTTCCCAGCTAGCGGTGATTCACTAGGGAAGCTTAAGTACCGTGACGCTTAGAGCTATTTACGCCTGGTTGACAGATGTACCCTTTTGGCTTGTACCGAAAATAATATCAACTTTAAAACTTTAGATTTAAAGAAATTTGCAATTTCACTGAACTATTTATTTAATCTAAATAGTTTTAGGATACCCAAATAATATATATTGCTGCCATATTGTGTTTAACAAGTAACTATTGTTAATATAATGACAATATCTAAAAATGTGAATTTGCAAACTGATGTTAATAGGTGACTAGAGAAAAGAAATTTATTTAGCCTTTGAATCTGTCCTCTGAGAAACAGAACTAGTATGTATTGAGTATTGAATGAAATAAGAAATTTGAATGTAGTAAACTTCCTGTTAACAGAAGTGAGTGAGTAAACCAATTCACTTGTAACACAATTTTCCTTCATATAGGCCAAAATTTTGCTTTCTATTAGAAGCTATATTCTAATAGTATTTGATATATATATATATATATATATATGCAAATGACCTCAAAAAAAAGAAATATATATATATATATATATATATATATATATATATATATATATATATATATATATATATATATATATATATATATATATGCAAATGACCTCTAACCTAGTGGTTAAGAGAGATGCTTGCGGCCCGAGTGGTCAGGAGTTCGAATCCTAGTATGAGCGATTCCAGAAAAAATTTACCTGGTTCCAAATATATATATATATATATATATATATATATATATATATATATATATATATATATATATATATATATATATATTCTAACAGGGTTTGATATATATATATATATATATATATATATATATATATATATATATATATATTCTAACAGGGTTTGATATATATGGCAGCAAAACGCTGAAATTTGTTCTGAAAGTATATGCTTAAAGAAAATTTGTTATATGATCGTACATAAAGGTTTTGCTATATGGTAGCATAAAAGATAGACAACATAGTTTATCTTCCAACCTTTTTATTAAAGTAGTATGGTAAACGAATAAGATAATAACGTTAACAGCAAATAAACATATTCCTATAGAAATGATTTGACCATTATTTTATGTAAATTTGAGAAAATGCGAAGTATTTCTGACGGAATGTTCCGGAAGAGAATTTTCCAATAGTGAATTTGTAGAAGAGATAGTGTGTACTCCAAGGAGAAAGAAACCCATGGATGATATAAGCAGTCCTATACCCCCAATGAAATGAATGGTGTTTAATGAGAAACGTTTCATATACATGGCTGTTAAAAAGGCCATATAGGAAGTAATACAAGTAAGTAACCGTTGGAGAATATTAGCCAACATGCAAAATATGGTTTTTTGGTAGGTAGTGTAAGATATTTATTGTACCATGTCGATTCATGAGATGAAGAAAATAAATTAAATTATGGAAGCGTAGCTGAATCCATTTTCTTTGCTTGACGGATCTTGAAGCAGACGTCTCTTTTGATGGGATTTGATCTTCCAATCCGCTACGGCCCTTAATAACAAAGATGAAATCTTTGTTCCTCTCTTTTTTGATGGGGATACAGAAGGGAATAAGGAAAACCCTCTCTTGGTGGCCGTATGAGTTGGGGACCATAACCCTAATGAATACACACACACACACACACACACACACACACAAATTATAATTTGGCTTAATTATTTAGATAGCCTAAACACAATTAATATATATGTGTGTGTGTGTGTGTGTGTGTGTGTGTGTGTGTGTGTGTGTGTGTGTGTGTGTGTGTGTGTGTGTGTGTGTGTGTTTTGATATTTCTAATTTGGCCCCTCATCAAATTATAATTATCTCCGGTATCTACACATTAATTCCATAACAATTATACCCTTAAGCCAATTTCTAAATAGACCACTTTAATTTGGCTTAATTATTTAGATAGCCTAAACACAATTAATTTTACATGTGTGGCCCCTTAATTATTGAATAATTCCAATAATGTCCCACTGGGCCACATATGTAACCTTATAATTGTGTTAACCTTAGTGAGCACATAAATTGCTATCTTAATCCTTAGAGTATATCCGGACAATCTCGCCCATTAACCATATCAACATAGGATCAAAGCGGCCTTCGTCACATATAGCGTAACTAAACCATCAATGGTCACATATACCAATATAGCTAAACGACATAGATCAATCATGGATGCGTAGCATAGAAATTACACGCAATATGATCAATACATGTCTATTTTCAACTGGTCCTCCTTAACTTTAATGAGATCAATACTTTAACATAATAAAAACAGAATGAACTGAATTTCCATATATCTAATCAGATAAATATCTAAAATACTTTAATACATAAATGTGTCCAAAACCAAATAGCACCCAAATACATAAAATACAAACTTCCACTATATTGCCATATACTTAATTGAGATAACACCCATATGAGCAGTATGCTCATGAAAGACCCTGGGTGATAATGCTTTTGTGAACGGATCTACTAAAATGGAGTTTGTCATAATGTGCTATATGGACACTTTAACCATTCTGAATTCTTTTATTCACAACTAGAAACTTTATGTCAATATCATTGACTTATACAAGTTTATGTTGTTATTAGAATACATTACTGTTAATTTTTGTCACACCATAATTTAAGTGGTCTTTCAACACCATACTGTAGGCGTAGCCTTGTGACAAAACTTTGCAACCATATTCCCTGAATAGATGTCCCACAGCATGTTATAAACTTTGCTGCCATGGTGGAAGAAATTATGATTGCATGTTTGATACTCATCCAAAATATATCTCCATTAGTCAGCATAACCTGATGTGGGTCTCATACTGTGTTGGCATCCAACAAAATCGGAGTCGGAATACCTTATGATCTCCAGAATTATCTGTCTCCTATAAAGAGCATATAATTTTTTTGTTCTTTATTAATTACTTAAGTAGTTTGGCCGCTACCCAATGATTCATCCATATTTGCTTAAATATCTACCTAACATCCTAATATGTATGCAATATCCTGACGCGTACATACTTGAGCATACTGATGGAACTGGGGATTCCCAGGACCCTTCCTTTGGTGTGCGTATTGATCGATAGAAAGTTAAACAGATCTAATACGTGTTCTAACCCTTCATAGGCGGAAACTAGGGTTCACGAATTATATCTGCGAAGGAAAGAAGACAAGTAATTCCTAGCAGTCTCGAGCGGACGACCCCAAGATCTTCTGCACGTATTCCTTCCTCGAGTTGGACGTTGTGTAGGCGACGATCTCCCAACCTTTTCTTCTCCTTGGCAGCCCTCTCTTTCTCTCCTTATGTGAATCACGAATTTAGAGAAAATTTTAGATTTCTGATCAATAAACTGGCAGCCAGAGAATAGAGGATATATATAGGCTACGGCAGGGACCATGAGAAGAAATTAGGGTTAGGCCTCCTAACGGATCTGGATATCCCGTGTTCAGCCCGAACACATAATCCAGGCCCATTAACAATAGCTCGGTCCACTAATGAGCTATTGTTGCACTACCTTCCTAATCCCAAATTATGTTTGTGGGCTCCTTTTATTATATGCTCGTTTGGCTCCCCATGTTAAGATATCGTATGTCCGTCGATCAAATTAAGTTACTGACAACTATATTAATTCGACATCTTTTATCCTTAAGTAGTACCGCTCAACTTTATTTGTCATGTCGGATATATTCCACCTGCAGGGTTTACATGACAATCCTTATAAACTCCTTAAGAGGACATCATCAACCCGATGTATCGGGACATGGATTCCATTTATAATCAATAGCCCATCATACATACAATGTTATTACCCAATTCATAGAGGTTGTTGATCCATAATGAATCTCACTCTTTTATGAGTCAAAGTAATGCACACTGTATATACATATCCGTTATTATATCCGGATTAAGAGCACAAGCATCCATAATAACAGAGGTGTTTGTTCTCTTATGTAGTCAGTACAAAGAGAACAACCTCAAGTGGTCATATTTAATACACACAAAGTGTACTAGTGTAAACCTATAGTCAAGATAGACTAATACCAGATTACACTACAACCTTTCCAATAGATTGTCCAAGTCCATCTAGGTTGTGAACTATTTATATACTCCATAGGAAACTGATAATATGATCTTCTGTGTGACACCACACACCATATTATCTATAATATAGAATATCAGACATTTGCATTAACATTTGCAACAAATACAATATGCAAACATTTGCCCATATGATTCTCATTCAAAATTTAAGGAAATAAGGTTACTACAAAAGTGATGCTTTTAGTATATAACCCTAACAATCTTCCACTTATACTCAAAGCATTGCTTTTCAGTATACTGTTACAAATCTCCCACTTATACTTAAAGCCATGCTGCTACACATCTGACTCCCATTCCCTTAACATGACTGTCAAAAGCCTTAGCTGGTAAGCTCTTTGTAAAGGGATCAGCTAGGTTGTCGGCTGATGCTATCTTGATCACGGCAACTTTTACTTTCTTTACGAAATCTCGTATCAGGTGGTACTTACGCTCAATATGTTTGCCTGTCTTATGGGCTCGTGGTTCCTTCGAGTTTGCAACTGCACCACTATTATCACAATAAAGTATAATAGACTTAGGCAAACTAGGTACCACATCCAAGTCCAACAGAAAGTTTCTGAGCCAAACCGCTTCTTTGGCTGCCTCAGAGGCTGCCACATACTCGGCTTCCATGGTAGAAACAGCAATATGTTTTTGCTTGATACTCCTCCACACAATGGCTCCACCTCCCAAAGTAAACACATAACCTGAGGTAGATTTCCTGGAATCCCTATCTGACTGAAAATCTGAGTCTGTATACCCCAATGGAACTAAACTATCTGTCTGGTAAACTAGCATATACTGTTTAGTCCTTTTCAGGTACTTTAAAATATGCTTTACGGCAGTCCAGTGCTCTTGTTCTGGGTTAGACTGATATCTGCTGACCATGCCTACGGCAAAGCAGATGTCTGGTCTCGTACATAGCATTGCATACATTAAGCTTCCTACTGCTGAAGCATAAGAAACTGCCTTCATGTTCTCTATCTCTTTAGGTGTCCTCGAACATTGCTCCTTTGATAGAGCAATTCCATGTCTAAAAGGTAAGAAACCTTTCTTAGAATTTTGTATACTAAAACGAGTTAGTACAGTATCGATATAGGAAGCTTAGGATAAGCCCAACATCCTTTTCTTGCGATCTCGTAGAACTTTGATCCCAAGGATGTGACCTACTTCTCCCAAGTCCTTCATATCAAACTGTTTGGATAACCATACCCTTACATCAGATAATACCTTCACATTGTTTCCAATGAGCAAGATGTCATCCACATAAAGTACTAGGAACACCACCACGTTTCTGTCACACTTTCTGTATACACATGATTCATCCTGACATTGATCATATCCATAGGATTTTATCACCTGATCAAAACATATGTTCCAAGGTCTGAAAGCTTGCTTAAGTCCATAAATGGACTTCTTGAGCTTACAAACAAGATGCTCCTGGCCCTTTTCAATGAACCCGTCTGGTTGCTTCATATAGATGTCTTCCTCAAGACTTCCATTAAGAAAAGCTGTCTTGACATCCATTTGCCAAATCTCATAATCGAGATGAGCTGCAATAGATAAAAAATCCGAATAGACTTAAGCATGGCTACAGGAGAAAAGGTTTCCTCATAATCGATACCCTCTCTTTGAGTAAAACCTTTTGCTACAAGCCAAGCTTTAAAGGTTTCAACCTTACCGTCTGATCCTCTTTTTCTCTTATAGACTCACTTGCATCCAATGGCTTTTACACCAATGGGTGGTTCTATAAGCTCCCAGACCTGATTAGAATCCATAGATTCTATTTCAGATATTATTGCTTTTTGCCAAGACTCTGTATCTTTATCTTGGAGTGCTTCATTATAGGTACAGGAATCATAATCTTGTTCCTCAGGGACGAAGTCTGACGACTCTCCCAAGAACATATATCTATCAGGTTGTATCACAACCCTCCCACTACGACGAGGCACTATCGGTTGTGGTGTAACATTTGTGACACGTTGTACAATTATTTGTGATTCATCCTCTTATACTGTTGGTACTGAAGTACTTGGTGTCTCACGTGTCAGTTCTTCTAGAACAACTCTAGTTGTGGGTTTATGGTTCATCACATAGTCTCCCTCTAAGAATCGGGCATTGGTGCTAACAATGACTTTTTGATCCTTATGACTATAAAATAAACCTCCTTTCGTTCCTCTTAGATAGCCTACAAACAAGCGTACTTCTGTACGAGATTCCAACTTATCTGCTTTCCCATTCAGCACATGTGCTGGACTACCCCAAATGCGAACATGTTTCAGACTAGGCTTACGCCCAATCCATAGCTCTGTGGGAGTAAGAGGTACTGACTTAGAAGGAACCAAGTTCAAAATATAAGCTGCAGTCTCTAAGGCATATCCCCAAAACGAATCTGGCAAATTCGAATAACTCATCATTGATCTAACCATCTCCATAAGAGTTTTATTCCTTCTTTCGGCTACACCATTCTGTTGGGGCGTTCCAGGTGCAGTTAATTGGGATGCAATCCCAGCCTCTGATAAATAATCCCTAAACTCTCCAAAGAGGTACTCGCCACCACGATCTGATCGTAATGACTTGATACATTTTCCATGACGTTTCTCCGTTTCAGCCTTGTACTCTTTGAATTTCTCAAAGCACTCAGACTTACGGCGCATCAAATAAATGTATCCATACCTTGAATAATTGTCAATAAATATGACAAAATATTCAAAGCCACCTCTAGCTTGGATAGTCATGGGTCCATACAAATCAGAATGAACCAATTCCAACACATCTTTGATCCTATACCCCTTTGCCGTAAAAGGCCTTTTGGTCATTTTACCTTCCAAGCAGGATTCACAGACTGATAGTGCCTCCACTTCTAATGAACTCAAAGGTCCATCTTCAACCAGTCTTTGAATCCTTCTTAGGTTAATATGCCCCAATCGTAAGTGCCAAAGATATGTTTGGTTCATACAAGAAGGTTCTTTTCTCTTATTTAAGTTAGATGACATATTATTCATTTCCATAAGTTGTATTGTGGGCAAAATAGGATTAATGATATACAAATTATCAACCAATGCACCAGAACAGATAAAATATTTATTCTTTCTAATAACAATATTGTCATTAAAATAAACTGAATATCCATCCTTAACTAACATAGAAACAGAAACTAAATTCCTTCTAAGTGAAGGTGCATAAAGACAATCTCTCAATGTCAAAGACTTATTTCTACCAAAAGATAAAGTAACATCTCCTAATGCAACGACTGATACTTTTGTAGCATCACCCATGAACAAGCATATCTCTCCATCACTGAGCCGTCTGGTTTCCTGGAACCCCTGCAATGTATTACAGACATGATTAGTGGCTCCTGTATCTACACACCAGGTGCCGGTAGATAACACCGCTAAACATGTTTCAACTACTAGTAAATGAGATATACCTTCTTTGTTCTCTTGTTTGAGAAGTGGACAATCAGTCTTCCAATGTCCTGACCCTTTGCACTTGAAACATTTGCCTTTCGGCTTTTTCACCGCGCCTTGAGGTCCCATGCCCTTCTTTGCTGAGTTTGCCTGTTTCTGAATGTTATTCTTCTTCTTACCCGCCTTTTGGCTTAGAAGTAGAAGCCTTTTCAGAAACAAAAATATGACCACTCTGCCTAAAGAGAGATTCAGCATCCTGTAGCTCTTTTGCAAGTTCTGCCAAACTATACAACCTTTTGTTCATGTTGTAACTAAGACAGAAATTGTCAAAACTTTTAGGCAGAGTTTCGAGAATGATATCGACCTGGGTTTCCCCATCGTTCAGCTCCAAGGATCTCCATCTCATTCAGATGACCCATCATCTTGAGAACATGATCCCTTACTGGTGTACCCTCAGCCATTTTTGTATTCATCAAACATTTCATAGCAAACTGCCTAGCTGCTTAACTCTGATGTCTGAAGAGTTCCTTGAGGTTATACATCATGTCATAAGCTGCCAGAATGTAACACCGCACCATCTTATCTGCCTTTTTCTACTTCTTATAAGCCTCTTTGACCTCTTCATCAGAGTTAGCATCAGACTTAGGTGGACATTCCTCAACAAGTACATATTTGTACTCCTCAGCAGTCAGAACAATGTCCAAATTACGTTTTCAGTCAATATAATTAGGTCCAGTAAGTTTGTTTTCTTTAAGAATTACCATAAGTGGACTGAAAGAACCCATTTTTGAAATCCTGAGAATCACATAAATAAAATTATGTAGGACAAATAAAACTTATTGAATTAACTAAATATTGATTCCCTCAAAACAAAAATAAGAAATTCACCAACACCTTGAACACCATGAATTTAGCATGCCACGCTAGTGTGGACGTATATAAACTCAACTTTGTTCAAGTAGATTTTTCTTATTAATTTTACTATCATGTCAATATAACTTTATGACAAATAAAATTAATATGCTGGTCTTTCTCTGGTCATACAAATAATAGCAGTGACTCTATCACCCCCAGTTTTCATGGACAGGGGTATTTTGGTAACTTTTTACTTTAAAATTAGTTTAGAATTATTTATTTATTGTATTATTTTGGGGTTGTTTGAGTCGGGTTCGAATTTCAACTCTTTTCGACTTGTTTCGACTTGTTTTGGGGACCCGGGATAGTGTCGACCTTAGCGGGCCCACACACTAGTTAGCCATGACCCACAATATTACCATCAAAAGTTAGAGGGATTAGTCATGACCCCATGGATTAGGTTAAACCTAATTAGAACTTTAGATTTACATTTTTAACCCCCAAACCCTAAGCCAACTTGTTTTGAGCTAATAAAGCAATAGAGGGACAAACTTGTAATTAGTAAAAAGGGGGGTTTTGGAGCATATGGCCGGCCACATTGTGTTGGGGAGGAGAGAGAGACATCATCATTTGTTCTCATCCACTTTCTTCTTCTTCTTCTTCTTCTTCTCCAAGGGTTCTTTCCATTTCTTGAGAGCTCCACCATAGTTTCCATCTCCAAAATAGGTAAATCTCTTCTCTAAAATAGTTTTCCTTTACATATAGAATGGTTCGGAACCCAAAGAAATGTTTTCCATGGTTGTGTCTCCATTAGAGTCTATTTTGTGCCCATTTGGACATTTGTAGCGGTGTCCAATATGTAGGATCGTGTCCTAATAGGAAAACCCCCTTTTGGACACATGTAAATTGTTTGTGCATTGATTTTGGTGTGTTCTAATATTATTTCAGAATTTACATGTGTTTAGGAATGATTTCTCCTATGTATCATATTATCATTATCTATGTATATGTATATTTTTTTTTTATCTATGTATATGTATATATATGGTTATATATATACATATCATTATATATATATATATATATATATATATATATATATATATATATATATATATATATATATATATATGTGGTGGTAAAAAAAAATATATATATATATATATATATATAGTGGTTTATATAGTGTATATATTATGTGGTGTGGTGTTTGTGTTGGTATGGGAAGGGAGCATGACAGGTTCGGCCAAGATTGAGTGAGTGTGTGTGTATGTTAGTGTAGTGAGGGTGTTTGATGATATGTTGAGAGGGAATGTGAAGAGTGGTTAGTGAAGGAAATTGTGATAGAGTGTGAGGGTTAGAGAGGAGATGTGGAGAGTGGCTTGGAGTGTTAGAGAGGGGAGTAAACCCAGCTACCCAATACCCAACCAATAGCCTCCCTTGGGACAGCACTTGGCTGTCCCTTGGACTGCCCAAGGACAGCCCCAAACAGTCCTATTTTTGCCCCTATACGGCTGTCATGTTAACCCCACAAAATAGCCCCTTGTATACCCATGGATAGTTGTCCTTTACCCACTTTTTAGTCCACCCAAAACCTCCATCCTGCTGTCCTAATTACCCCTTCTAAACAGCCCATGAAACCCCCCTTTGGCTGTCCTATTTTGCCACAGAAATTACCCCAAAACAGTCCCCACATTGCCTTCAAATTCAGCCTCCATTACACCTACATTCAGTCCATATGTATGGCCCTATAGCTGTCCTTTATTTGCTCCACATTTCAGTCATTACACCCTAAATTTCAGTCCCCCAATACACCACAAATCAGTCCCTAACTTGCTTTATATCAGTCCACTTTCGCACCACATATCATTCCACATATTGGCTTTGTGTGTGTGTGTAGTTGTGAGTTTGTGTGTGTGTGTGAGAGCCTAAGTGAGTGTGTCTACTAGCCTATAGTTTAGCCTATCTGCAAACTAGTAGGAAAGCCTATAGGAGAGTCTATTAGAGTGTGTTTTGGTGAGAGGGTTGTGTGTGAGTGAGTATTAGGGAGTTATGAGGGTAAATTCATGATATAGGTTAGGAATTGGGTAAACCAATACCCATGTATCCCAACATAGCCTAGATACCTAGGATACCTATTTTCCTTGGTAGGTAAACCTTAGATAGGTTGATACCTAGCTACCCTAAGGAGTCTAGGCTAGTACCATGGGTATTTACGGGGTTTTCTTGGGATTAGGCAAGGTATCGGGATTTACCTTGGTAGGGTAAATACTAGTTTTGCCTAGGAATAGGGTATTTGTGTTAGAAGTCTAAGATAGAGTTAGAACTTGATTCCCGTGGTTGGTAATGATCAAATATGGTGCTCATAGACTAGTTTTGACGTCGGTTGACCTTTTTGACCAAAAGTCAATAAAAGTCAACCGAGAGTCAAACTTAGCCTTTAAGCGACCCGATTTGACCGAAACAAATCCAGAGTTGACCAGTTGACTGAAAGTCAACAGTTAGTCAACATTAGACTATTTTGACCTAGGGTTGACCTAGAGTTGACCAGAGTTGATTTTTGACCAAAAGTCAACTGTAAGTCAACCTTTGACCCCGTTTGGCCTAGTTTGACTTGGATTGACTCCCAGTGACCTAGTATGACTTAGTATGAACCAGTATGACCTAATATGACTCAGTTTGATCTAGATTGACCTAGTTTTGACTTAGACTTGCATTCATGACTTATATTAGTTTTCTTTCTCAGTATTAAGCCATGTTTGACTCATAGTATCTTATTTTAGGTCTGTGATCACTCTGAGCGTCTGTTTACCCTATCAGCTCAGGACCACAGGCGAGTACATTCACTGATAGTTTTTATTGTCTTGATATCTACTATATTCGATTCAGTCGTAGTGTTTTACATGATTCCTGACACGACGTTTCACGGACTAGTATACGTCGGATCCTGTCATGAGATGTTATTCCTAGACTCCCTTGGTATATGATTATGTGATATTCCTGTATTTTTGTACTTATATAGACACTGATTTGGGAGTATGCTGGCCCCCTGCTCTTGAACCCCGTGTCATGACGTGCCATGTCCGGATCTGTAATACTATTCGGGGATGGAGAATTATTAGGGGTTATGTGATCAAAGCCTTCCTGTAACTATATTTTGCTAGCGCCACCCTCACCTCACGTAGGGTGTAGCAGACACCCCATTACCAGTTATCCAGGTTGGGCGGCATGTCTCTCCGTTGAGTACACCGCGGATTACCGGGCCAAATGGATAACCATCTCTTGCTTTCCTAGCCGATCACATATCGCTCTAATAGTTCAAATCACTTTTATATTTATTTAAAGTATCTTATATTCCAGTTTAGCTTTACTTTATGTACTTTTCACCATGCTATGATTCCTTTCTCACATGCTCTACCTGTCTTTTATACTGTACCATGATTTGAGACCAAGTTCTGTTTGGAAGAAGGGTTACAACTCCGGTCCTTGTTTGGTTCAAGGGTTGTAACTCAGCTTTCAAATGGTTCCCAAGACGCATATATCTTTTGTCTTGTATTTCATTATTGTTGTCTCTTATAGTATTTCTTAATTCATATGGAACTGTTGTTGGTGTTTTGTACTTGCTCATTTTCCTGACAGGATATCGTTGACAAATTTTACAGATGTCTCTGAGACTGATTGCCCGACCTACTATAGGGTTGAGTCTGATGGATTAGATTTAGACCGTGGCTTATTGGTAGAGCCACTGGACTTTGCTCACCCTGAGTAGCAAAGTTTAGTTAGGTTTGTCTGGTCTGCGAGCCAGCTAGTATATTCCAGTTTGTAGTATCTTTATACTTATATTTTCTTAGACTTGGATGTTTGTGTTTAGCTCCGACTTGTGGATTTTGGACTCGTTTCCTGTTTTATCTATCATATCTCTTTTCATGCTATCTACCTTAGTTTTAATTATGTGATTGAGACTGTATTGCTATGTCACCTCCATTCGGAGTGTATATACTGTACAGGTACATTTATCTGTTTTAGTCGTAGTATTTACAGACCCTATATACAGCGTTCTACCGCCGATTCTGCGGCGTAGGCTGGACGTAACCACGTGCTCGTGCCCCTCTTCAGGGTGCAGGTCGTGACACATTTTTGTGGTGGTCCATGCAGGTCTGTGTCGCAACTAGTGCAAACTTGTAATGGTGCTCGACTTAAAGAGCTAATTACGAGCCTGCAATTAGGATATAGGATCTAGGGTATGTTAGGAGTTACTCAATCACATGTTAGGAGATTCTGATCTTTTGATTACTATGACAAATTCTTTTGCATTGAATTTAATTTTCCTTATTTGATATTCCTATCATGTGCCATATTGATTCTTGTTTCAACCTATCCTCAGGATGACGATCACTCGCTCTCAGGCAGCGGGTTCTAGCGCTGTACCGGAGAGGCCCGATCCGACAGGTCTTCCACCTCCGGCTGCGGGGGTAGCTGTCACGACCCGCACCCATTTTTTTTAAACGGATACGAGACGTGTCCAAGCCAGCCTACGCCGCAGTGTCGGCGGTAGTACGCTGTCACGGTCATGAAGATCATAATCACAAAGATGCTCATTCACATAATTAATTTAATTTACAATGATCACAAGTTTTATATTTGTAGAAAAATATAAACTTGTACAAATATGAATGACTACAACTTGACTATCTAACTAGTCTCTAGGCTCGTCTGCAAGTACACCCGAACTCCCCATGCTAAATGAATCCACGGCTAACCTGAAAAATATGGTCTCCAGTCAGGAATGGAACGAGCACAATCCACTGAATGCAATTTCAATAAAGAAGATGACTATAAAACAAAGGTTAGACATCAATCATGAGTTTTGAAAATAACAGTGAAGCCGTAAGAATAGACAGAAAAATCAATAGTAAATAAATAGACACATATACTTTCCCCGCTGTTAGAAGTACCTTTGATATGTGATCGATCTCGGGACAATTATACGACACGGTCTACACGGTCTAAAGTTACACGGTCTACAGTTACACGGTCTATAATTACACGGTCTACAGTTACACGGTCTACAGAAAATATTGCAATAAAGAAACATTGTCTACAGAATAATAATCACGAACTACACAGTTTAAATGCAATAAATAAATAACTGTCTACACGGTCTACTTTGCAATAAATAAAACACTATCTACACTGTCTACAAGAAGTAAATAAAACACTGTCTACACGGTCTACAAGAAATAAATGCAACACGGTCTACACGGTCTACACGGTCTACACGGTCTAAGGTCAAATCACACATCCTTGGTACTTCTCATTCCCGACTCAACAATTTATAATAGAAAATAATCACATAACTAATGACTAATCAATGAAATATAGTAAAGATCAATATCGAAATGCAGACAATAAACTGTACTCGCCTGTGGTCCTGTGCTGGTGAAACCGACAATCTGAACTACTCAATGCGCCACTATAGTCAAAACCCGTACAACAGTCCCCGGATGCTGAAATAGACATTATCAATGATCTCAGAATAGTCAAATTAGCTAGGATTGCCTGTCCTTAAGTCCAATTCTAGACACAGGGGCAAAACGGTAATTTCGGGCAAAAACGATGTCCGCCGTTGGACCCGCTTTGCACCGAAAAGCGTGCCGGAGTCAATGGTCTCTAAAGTCGTCAAACTACATGTCTACGGATCCAGTTTTCCGATACGAGCCCAACCGTATGTCCTAAGTTGGATTCCGGCGGGCCGTGCACAAAATCGTCTGTTGAGTGGGACCGTGGGGCCCGCAAAATGACGTCCAATTCAACTGTCTCAGAATTGGACCAAACTTGGCACACAGGACCAGAAAAATGATACGGTTCTATTGGCACAAGTTTCGTCTCGATCTGACGAGTGTGCACAAAGTTATGACTAAATTTGCATTGTACGGATACGGGGCGATTTCGACGGATACGCGTCGAATTCGTCGCGCACACGCGACCAATTTGAATTCCGTCAAAGCACACATGACCACAAAGCCGTTACGCAGCTTTCGATGCTTTCGATTCGCGACCACGTCGTCCGGATTGGCGTGACGCACGTTGTATGGAGCGTTTTTCTAGTTTTAAAAACAGATTTTTGGGAAACTTTGGAATTGAATAACTCTCTGTAATCTAAATGAAAACTTAATCTACCAGAAGGGTTTTTATCCCCTACATGTTGTCTAAAAGTCCCTTTAAATAGATTTTTGAAATCATGCATGGTTTGGGATAAAACTGGCCGCAAACTAGAGTATTTGGACTGGTTCTTCTGTCCTGTTTGGGACAGATTTTCGTCGAACTTTGGTTCGATTTCTCGGCCAATAAAACGCATATAAAATTGATCTACTTGAAGGGAAGTAATCTGGTATAAGTTGGGGACTTACCCGAGAAATCGGTTCGCGAAACCACTACACGACGACGGAGATATTTGAACTCGAAGTCGGGCGCGCGGCTGCTGTATTCTCTGTTTCGCGCGCGACGCCCTCAGTTCCGCGCGCGACGGCCAGCGACGGACGGCCGGGGGCGGTGGCGAGTCGGCGCGGTTGGGTCTCCCAGGTGGTGGTGACGGCCGTGGAGTGTTAGGGTTACTCGATATTAGGGTTTGAGTTTTATCTTCTCGATCTCGTTTTCTTTGTATACGCGCGGCTCTGTTCGAATATATATGTGATCGGGTTGTGGGGCTTACTGTTGGAGCATTCAAGGGAATAGTTTAGTTTGGAAGAAAAGTTGGGCTCATGCTCATTTGGTTTTGTTGTTGTGGGCTTCACCGCTCGGTTTGGAGAGTTTTGAAGGGGCTCGGGAGCTTTGGGGTGTTGGGCTGGAATGGGATTCACTAATATTTCTTTTATTCTTCTTTTTTTTTTCTTTTTTTTATACAAGTATACCGATACCTATATATATATATATATATATATATATATATATATATATATATATACCAGTTGATTTCTCAGCTAATTTCTCAGCTCGTGGCTTGGAGTTCCAGTTGGGGAGTTGCTTCTGGCTGGTTGGGTCCTGTGGGCCAAGGGGTGTTCTCGGTTTGGGCCGAGAACTGCTCACTCTTATTTCCCTTTCCTATTTCTTTTTCTTTAGTATTTAATAGTAAAACTAAAGCGTATATTTATACATATATATCAAACTAATATCTACATACACACGTATATATATATATGTATATATTTTTATACACAAACACACATATTAATAATCTATATTTTTATATATACGTAAACATACACATATTTAATATTATATTTATATATTCATACACACCTATATTTATACACATATAATAAATAATATCTTTATACACACTTCTATACTCCTATATATATACATATATATTTTATTCTTTTTCCCATATTTATTTATGCACACATACACCTTCATATATAATATGTTTATTTGACAGAAGTAATATAACAAATATTAATAATAATTTCCTCAACCACATAATAATGATAGTAATAATAATATTAATAAAGAAAATAATAAAAATATTTCAAAATTTCCGGGAAGGGGAGCTACAAATCTACCCACCTTAAAATAATTTTGTCCTCGAAATTCTAACTCATAACCATGCCTAAAATCTAAAAATAAAAGTCAAGGAATAAATCCACTATTACCACAATCTTCTCAAATGTTAATTCCTCAAAAATAGTTTGTATTCCACTCCTAGCCAAATAGCCTCCAAGACTTCTACCCACCTTTGGTCACACTACTCCTAACACTAAAATCTTAGAATCTTCTAACGGGTGCTAACCATTCTTCCGACAAATATCTAGGCATATGGTATCTATAATCCTCTCGTATCTATCAAGCAATCCAAAAAAACTTAACAAGCAAATTTTACACAAGTAGCTAAGAATCTTGGTAAATTCTAATAAGTATGACCTTCGTCTATCTGCAATAGAGAGGACAGGAAGATAAGGAAGAACAATCAAGGGCAATTATGAAGTTTAAAGAGCGATAGAGATTACACAATAATACAGGTAGAAAGAGTATTTATGAACCTATAGTCTTATTCGCTAGATTGGGCTACCCTAGTCCAGTCACTTGCTACATCAAAGAACCCTTCGCTCTTAGAGGGTTTGCAACCAATATTGAAATTCTGTTTCCGAAATTCTAAACAAGGTTTCACAATAGAACGGAATTTGAGAAATTCAGGTTGTAATCTTTTTCGTGGTTAATTAAACACACGAACAAGGGTATAAATGTAACACAAGATCGTATTTCGACTTCCAGGTAGATGGAATAAGGTTTACGGATGAATGTACATTCTAAGAGGTGGAGCCTACGTCATAGGTACAGGGGCCTATTCCAAATAGTTCGGTTCTATAATCCAATTATGGTGGTATGTCTGGGTGGGTTTTACTGGGTCTTAATGGGTCCCCTATTTGGATATCACTGTTGGTTGGATGAGCCTTGCATTTCAACCTATATGGACTGAACAAGATCCCAAGATAAAACTATGTCTACTAGGTTAGGGTATCTTAGAATAGGTTTCTACCCAGGGGATTAAGCTAGTTGCTAGTCAGGTTGGTTAGCTAGGTCCCTAAAGCTCAAAGTGTGCCTTCAGTGACTTTTCTGTTTAAGTAGCACATGAGGCCTCAATTGGGTGGACACTAGTGGCATGTGCATAGTGGGCATCGAGTAGATCACAACCATATATTGGGTCAAAGGAATGGGGTCGTGGTTAAGGCTCTAATGGAGGTTGGGAAGTATACCGGTACTATGGTAAAGGTTATAACTAGTCCTTCTAACCTGAAAGTCGTATCTCAAAAATAGAGTACAAGGGGACGGGTTTGAGTGGGACATGATATACCTAGGTGAACGTAAACTCGTCTAGATCTTACATATAAAATTTGTTGGAAGGTAACAGCTGGTCTTGTGCTCCGATTATTAATGACACGGCCGGGTGCACAAAATGAACTAAATGGAAAGTGGAAGTCTATGGGTACTAACTATCCTGCTAATGGAAATTATTCTAAACAATCGGTAATTCTCGTATATCCTAAATTTGGAAAGCTTACAGTCTACCCACCTTAGAAGCTAAGACATGTTTTTAGGAATAACGAGGTTAGAAGGATTCCAAGGTCCGGATACTGTACCTTGACTCTTGTTAATAGAGAATAAGGCACGACGTATCGGGATACGGTAGATATAAGTCAAGTCAAGGATCGTTCCTCAATAAATGGAGAACGAGTGTGTACAATGACACATGGTCGATAAAATAGGATGATCTACTCGTCTATAGTATACTAGGGTTATCGACGGGGTAACCAACTCTAGGGCACATCATATGAAAAAGGTTTCTAACAACCAAGTCATGTATTTCTATTTGTGTCGAGTCTGCCGGACTATTGTCACACGGGTTCTAGTTGAAGCAAGCTTCAAAGGGTGGTTAGAGGTTCACAACATTTGGTCTCTTGAGAAGAGGTAGTCTCCTAGGTTGGCATTACGACTAAGGGTAAAATCCTAATCATTCTTAAATTCAGATGGCTTGAAAGTCCCGATAACAGTTTGGGGTCGAGAGGAGAACGAGTAACTCAATCACAGGACTGGCCGTTGGTAGCTACACTTGTGCCTACCATTATCATAGCCATGGGAATACTCTGTATCTCTCTACCATCACGAGCTTTCGTCTTTCCAAATCGGTGAAAGATAAAAACAATAAAGAATTCAAGGGAGACGTTACTGAATACAATTTCGTGATTCAAGGGCGAACATATAATTCAAGAGGAATTGTCAATGCAGTCGTGGATGAGACCCTAGAGATATCTACATCTCAATCCATGTAAGATAATTAAATAAAGTGCGAACCAAATGCATTATGGTTGATCAGACCATAATACACTGATTCTGTTTAGACAATACGTTAGCAGGCGTCCCCACTAAACATATGCCTCAAATCAAGCTCGAGAACAGAGTGAGCTTGCAAAACTAAGCTGTAACAGCAGCGTTTGTTAAGATAGTCGAATACAATTATGCGAGATTTTTAAAAGAAGGTACAAGTAGTTCGAGTTTTGCGAGAATCAAACGTTACCCGGTGTTCTTGCTTATACAGTCTTCCTACTATCTTCTATCCGTAAGGCCTTGGTCGATTAATAGGTTATGGAACTCTAAATTCTTTATCTTGGGTAAACCTATTAATATCAGTCAACTACTTCGTCAATAGGTCACAAAGACCACGGAAAGCTAGGTCGGGGGACACGCTATCCAGCTTACGGAACTTTCACCCGTATTAGTTTTGGATCTTATGGGACATACAGGGCATTGTCCTATCCTCTATGGTATCCCAACTTGTGATCATGTTTGAAATCATTTCACCGCAGATTACGCCACGCCTGTAAACTCTGGCTGTGGTAAACCCTTGGTTTCGTAACTCAACATGATACAAAATCGAACACTTCTTAACTCTATCCAATATTGACTCAAGGGTATCTACGATCAAGAGTGGACCACTAGTCATATCTCTAGCAATTTCCATAACCGATATTTCCTAATCTCCTTCCCACTCTAGGTGTCGTGTCTCGCCAGTGCGCTGCTGGCTGCAGTGAATCCCTAGTCTCCAAAGTTTAAATAAATGGCGACAGTGCGCTACTGTTCTGCCAGTATAAGTTAACTAACATTCCCGTAACTATATCTATAAATAAATCCCTGAGCTTCTAGAGATTCAAACAAGTTGACTATAAAATAAGACATAAATATTGCCCCATCAACCCTTAAAATAAAAGATTGAGCGGGGAGGAAATAATTGAAGACAAAAAGATACACAAACATTCTAATGTCTATTCCATGGGTATTCAATCATTGAGGAAAAACTTTGAACCGAAACTAACTCGAGGTCCGCATGGGGATAACAATAATCAGAATTTATACAAAATATTAATTCCTAGGGCAACTAGAACTAAGTAGGCAGTTCGACTAAGACATGGGGATGATATCTAAGAGGCAAAGAGAAGGATTTGCCCAATTCATCAAGGTTAGATCATAAATTATATGAAGCCATGTCTCACCAAGTGAACAATCTATCCACTTTGGATCGTGTCGTCATATCGAGAGATAATAGTGTACCTATGGGGATCTGACAAACAATCAACCTTAATAACTCCTCATATAAATTGCATGACTTAGACTACCCATTGGTAAATTTGTATAAGGGACTCCTAGTCCTAGTCATTCTCTTAAATTAAATTAATTTCTAATTCATGAATGAGCATTTCTAGTCGCAGGCTCGCAATAGTACAACTAACTAAAGTACTATCACGAGTTCGCATGATTTGCGAAGACGGACCTGCATGGGCCACTACAAAAACTTGTCACGACCCGTACCCATTTTTTTTAAACGGATACGAGACGTGTCCAAGCCAGCCTACGCCGCAGTGTCGGCGGTAGTACGCTGTCACGGTCATGAAGATCATAATCACAAAGATGCTCATTCACATAATTAATTTAATTTACAATGATCACAAGTTTTACATTTGTAGAAAAATATAAACTTGTACAAATATGAATGACTATAACTTGACTATCTAACTAGTCTCTAGGCTCGTCTGCAAGTACACCCGAACTCCCCATGCTAAATGAATCCACGGCTAACCTGAAAAATATGGTTTCCAGTCAGGAATGGAACGAGCACAATCCACTGAATGCAATTTCAATAAAGAAGATGACTATAAAACAAAGGTTAGACATCAATCATAAGTTTTGAAAATAACAGTAAAGCCGTAAGAATAGACAGAAAAATCAATAGTAAATAAATAGACACATATACTTTCCCCACTGTTAGAAGTACCTTTGATATGTGATCGGTCTCGGAACAATTATACGACACGGTCTACACGGTCTAAAGTTACACGGTCTACAGTTACACGGTCTACAATTACACGGTCTACAGTTACACGGTCTACAGAAAATATTGCAATAAAGAAACATTTTCTACAGAATAATAATCACGAACTACACAGTTTAAATGCAATAAATAAATCACTGTCTACACAGTCTACTTTGCAATAAATAAAACACTGTCTACACTGTCTACAAGAAGTAAATAAAACACTATCTATACGGTCTACAAGAAATAAATACAACACGGTCTACACGGTCTAAGGTCAGATCACACATCCTTGGTACTTCTCATTCCCGACTCAACAATTTATAATAGAAAATAATCACATAACTAATGACTAATCAATGAAATATAGTAAAGATCAATATCGAAATACAGACAATAAACTGTACTCGCCTGTGGTCCTGTGCTGGTGAAACCGACAATCTGAACTACTCAATACGCCACTATAGTCAAAACCCGTACAACAGTCCCCGGATGCTAAAATAGACAATATCAATGATCTCAGAATAGTCAAATTAGCTAGGATTGCCTGTCCTTAAGTCCAATTCTGGACACAGGGGCAAAACGGTAATTTCGGGCAAAAACGATGTCCGCCGTTGGACCCGCTTTGCACCGAAAAGCGTGCTGGAGTTAATGGTCTCTAAAGTCGTCAAACTACATGTCTACGGATCCAATTTTTCGATACGAACCCAACCGTATGTCCTAAGTTGGATTCCGGCGGGCCGTGCACAAAATCGTCCGTTGAGTGGGACCGTGGGGCCCGCAAAACGATGTCCGATTCAACTATCTCTAAATTGGACGAAACTTGGCATACAGGACCAGAAAAATGATACGGGTCTGTTGGCGCAAGTTTCGTCTCGATCTGACGAGTGTGCATAAAGTTATGACTGAATTTGCATTGTACGGATACGGAGCGATTTCGACGGATACGCGTCGAATTCGTCGCGCACACGCAACCTATTTGAATTCCGTCAAAGCACACACGACCACAAAGTCGTTACGCAGCTTTCGATGCTTTCGTTTTGCGACCACGTCGTCCGGATTGGCGTGACGCACGTTGTGTGGAGCGTTTTTCTAGTTTTAAAAACAGATTTTTGGGAAACTTTGGAATTGAATAACTCTCTGTAATCTAAATGAAAAATTAATCTACCAGAAGGGTTTTTATCCCCTACATGTTGTCTAAAAGTCCCTTTAAATAGATTTTCGAAATCATGCATGGTTTGGGATAAAACTGGCCGCAAACTAGAGTATTTGGACTGGTTCTTCTGTCCTGTTTGGGACAGATTTTCGTCGAACTTTGGTTCGATTTCTCGGCCAATATAATGCATATAAAATCGATCTACTTGAAGGGAAGTAATCTTGTATAAGTTGGGGACTTACCCGAGAAATCGGTTCACGAAACCACTGCACGACGACGGAGATATTTGAACTCGAAGTCGGGCGCGCGGCTGCTGTGTTCTCTGTTTTGCGCGCGACGCCCTCAGTTTCGCACGCGACGGCCAGCGACGGGCGGCCGGGGGCGGTGGCGAGTCGGCACGGTTGGGTCGTCCAGGTGGTGGTGACGGCCGTGGAGTGTTAGGGTTACTCGATATTAGGGTTTGAGTTTTATCTTCTCGATCTCGTTTTCGTTGTATACGCGCGGCTCTGTTCGAATATATATGTGATCGGGTTGTGGGGCTTACTGTTGGAGCATTCAAGGGAATAGTTTAGTTTGGAAGAAAAGTTGGGCTCCTGCTCATTTGGTTTTGTTGTTGTGGGCTTCACCGCTCGGTTTGGAGAGTTTTGAAGGGGCTCGGGTGCTTTGGGGTGTTGGGCTGGAATGGGATTCACTAATATTTCTTTTATTCTTCTTTTCTTTTTTCTTTTTTTTATACAAGTATACCGATACCTATATACATATATATATATATATATATATATATATATATACCAATTGATTTCTCAGCTAATTTCTCAGCTCGTGGCTTGGAGTTCCAGTTGGAGAGTTGCTTCTGGCTGGTTGGGTCCTGTGGGCCAAGGGGTGTTCTCGGTTTGGGCCGAGAACTGCTCACTCTTATTTCCCTTTCCTATTTCTTTTTCTTTAGTATTTAATAGTAAAACTAAAGCGTATATTTATACATATATATCAAACTAATATCTACATACACACGTATATATATATGTATATATTTTTATACACAAACACACATATTAATAATCTATATTTTTATATATACGTAAACATACACATATTAAATATTATATTTATATATTCATACACACCTATATTTATACACATATAATAAATAATATCTTTATACACACTTCTATACTCCTACATATATACATATATACTTTATTCTTTTTCCCATATTTATTTATGCACACATACACCTTCATATATAATATGTTTATTTGACAGAAGTAATATAACAAATATTAATAATAATTTCCTCAACCACATAATAATGATAGTAACAATAATATTAATAAAGAAAATAATAAAAATATTTCAAAATTTTCGGGAAGGGGAGCTACAGTAGCAGTGGCAGTTCCGGGAGGTCTTCCACCTCCGGCTGAGGGAGCTGCTATCTCAGTTCCTGCCCCTCCGACGGAAGCACCAGCAGTGACGGTTCCAGGAGGTCTTCCACCTCCAGCAGCGGGACCGTCTATGGTTATTCCTGACATTCTTCCACCGTCGCCTCCGATACCGGCAGATGCTCTGGAGATGATGGCCCTTCTGCAGCAGATGCTGCAAACGCAGAGAGCACAGGCAGAGGCACAGTACCGTCAGGCAGAGGTGCTGCGACAGACCATAAAGAACTCACATCAGTTAGCTATGGCAACAGTGGAGAGAGGTGCACCGACTACAGTCCAGGGAGCACCAGCACAGCAGCAGGGTCAGGGGAGGCCCGGTACACACCTCGACTTCAGGAAGATGAACCCGCGGGAGTTCAAGGGTACCAAGGGTATCCTATACGCGGACGACTGGCTAGAGGATGTCCAGCGGAGTCTGGAGTTGGCAGGGGTCCCGAGGGGTCTGTGGGTGACTTCTGCAGCGAGCCAGTTCTTTGACATAGCGCTGACTTGGTACCGCACGGATTCGCGTGCGTCAGTGAGAGGTATATCTTGGAAAGACTTCAGGAAACTCTTTAAGGAGAAGTTCTACCCAGATGTAGCCTTGACAGCTTTGGAGGGGCAGTTTACCAGTCTGGTGCAGGGGAACTCGTCGGTGGACGAGTACGCAGCAGAGTTCTTCCGCCTGAGCAGGTTTGCACCCAGTTTGGTCCAGGATGAGGGGTACAAGGCCCAAAAGTTTATGAGGCATCTTATTCATGCAGTGCACACTCGCACATCTGGGCGACGAGATGCGACCTTTGAGCAGATCTTGATGGAGGCTCAGATTGCAGAGGAGGACTTCGACCTGAAGCCGAAGAGGAGCAGTGACGCTATTGGAGCTAGTTCGAGTGCAGGGCCAGCGAAGTGCCCACATTTCTAGCAGAGGCAGTTCCAGCAGCAGCAGCCTCAGTTGCAGATCCAGCAGGCACCGGCGCGTTCCCAGCAGCATCATGGTCAGGGTCAGGGTCAGAGGCCGGCTACACAGTGTAACTTCTGCGGGAGGCCAGGTCACACTAGAGAGGTGTGCAGGAAGAGATTGGGCATCTGCTTATACTGTGGGGCGCCCGATCACCAGCTGAAGGACTGCCGTATTTGAGGAGTCCGAGGAGTCCAGGATAGAGCATAGCCGGCCAGAGGACCAGCGGTTCAGCAGAGAGGTCCTCCACTTCAGATGCAGCAGCAGCGTTTCTAGCAGTACCAGAGGGGAGCCCCTGCGGGCGGAGTATTTACCCTGACAGCAGAGGAGGAGACAGAGCCAGTAGGCGATGTAGTGGCAGGTCATGTTCTTCTCGATTCATTTTCTGTATTTACCTTATTTGATTCCGGTGCCTCTCATAGCTTTGTGTCTGTCTCTTTTGCTCTGAGACACAATATTATTGCTGAACCCTTGGTAGGACTTGCAAGATATTGACCAGGGGAGGCATCATCCTGGTCAATAATATCTGCAAGGGGCGGAGAGTTACTGTAGGAGGCCAAGTTTTGGGTGCGTGCTTGCTCGTAATGCCCCTTTCAAGGTACGATGTGGTACTCGGAATAGATTGGTTGAGCATGCATCATGCTACTATAGATTATAAAGGAGGTAGGATTTTGTTTAGGCCGCCGGAAGAGCCAGAGGTTGTGTTTTCCAGATGAGCAGCTGAGCCGGTAGATGGGTTCTGCGGAGCTTTACTGGCGGGGCAGGCATTGCCGCATCCATTGATTGCTGACTTCATGGATGTTTTTCCCGAGGAGTTGCCGGGGATGACACCGGATAGAGACATTGAGTTCTCTATAGACTTAGTGCCAGGTGCTGAACCTATCTCGCAGCACGTCTATAGGGTCAACAACAGCGAGTTGGCGGAGCTGAAGAAGCAGGTCGACGAGCTGCAGGACAAGGGATTCATTAGATCAAGTTCATCGCCTTGGGGAGCGCCAGTCCTGTTTGTGCCAAAGAAGGATGGTACGATACGTATGTGTATCGATTACAGGGTGCTCAACAACCTTACTATCAAGAATAAGTACCCATTGCTGAGGATCAGTTGAGCGGCGCCAAGGTGTTTTCGAAGATAGATCTGAGATCCGACAATCATCAGCTGAAGGTGAAGAAGGAAGACGTTCCGAAGACAGCTTTTCGAACTCGGTACGGCCAGTACGAGTTCACAGTGATGCCATTTGGGATGACCAACGCCCCAGCTGTATTCATGAACTTGATGAACAAGGTATTCCATCAGTACCTTGACAAGTTCATGGTGGTCTTCATAGACGACATCCTGGTTTACTCGAAGATGTCGGAGGAGCACGAGGAGCATCTGAGGATTGTGCTCGAGACTTTGAGAAAGGAGCAGTTGTATGGGAAGTTGTCGAAGTATGAGTTCTTCCTGGACCAGGTCGAGTTCCTGGGTCATGTTGTGACCGAGCACGGGATCTAAGTAGACCAGAGTAAGATTGCTGCGGTAGAGTCTTGGTCTACGCCCAGTACAGTTGCCGAGATTCGGAGCTTTCTGGGATTGGCGGGCTACTATCGAAAGTTCGTCCAGGATTTCTCGCGGATCGCGGAGCCGATGACTAGACTCACCAGGAAGGACGTGGAGTTCGTCTGGACTGAGGAGTGTCAGGCCGTCTTCGATGAGCTGAAGAAGAGGTTGACATCAGCTCCTATCTTGACATTACCGTTTGGGACCGATGGTTTCTCGATTTACAATGACGCTTCTGGCCGGGGTCTGGGTTGTGTACTTCAGCAGCACGGGAAGGTGATTGCCTCTGCATCTAGGCAGTTACGTCCTCATGAGAAGAACTATCCGACCCATGATCTGGAGTTAATCGCTTTCATCTTTGCCCTGAAGTTGTGGAAACACTATCTGTACGGAGAGCGGGTTGAGATCTTTACTGACCACAAGAGCTTGAAGTACGTGTTCACTCAGAAGCAGCTGAACATGAGGCAGAGACGTTGGCTAGAGCTGATGAAGGATTTTGATATCGCCTTGCAGTACCATCCAGGGAAGGTCAACGTAGTCGCAGATGCCTTGAGCAGGTATCCAGTGGGTATGTATCTGACATCAGACCGTCATCTTTTGGCCGACCTGGACAGTTTAGGAATCGAGGTGATTATTCCGGGCATGGAGGTGCATATGTGGGGTTTACAGATTCAGTCTGAGTTGATGGACAGGGTCAGATCAGCGCAGTATGATAATGTTGCCCTGAGGTGAATCAGGAAGCAGGTGTAGGCAGGGCTGCTTGATGATTTCTCCATTGCCGAAGATGGGTCGTTGCGATACGGTGCTAGACTGTGCGTTCCGAGTGGAGAGCTTCGGGAGAAGGTTCTTCAGGAGGCTCATCGCTCTCAGTACTCTATGCATCCTGGTGCCAACAAGATGTACAGAGATCTGAGAGAGCACGTTTGGTGGTACGACATGAAGTGCGAGGTGGCTCAGTTTATATCTCGCTGCTTGGTTTGTCAATAGGTGAAGGCCGAGAGGCAGAGGCCTGGTGGGTTGCTACAGCCACTACCCATTCCTGAGTGGAAGTGGGAGCACATCACCATGGACTTTGTGTCCGGACTTCCACGATCTCCAGTAGGGAAAGATGCGATCTGGGTCATAGTTGATAGATTGACCAAATTGGCCCACTTTTTGCCTTTCAAGGTGGGATTGTCTACGGAGAGGTTGGCAGAGCTATATGTTCGTCAGATCGTACGATTGTATGGGGTTCTTGTGAGCATAGTTTCAGATCAGGATAGACGTTTCACTTCCCACTTCTGGATGAGTTTGCAGGCTAGCTTGGGCACCTCGCTCAAGTTTAGTACCGCTTATCACCCCCAGACAGACGGGCAGTCGGAGAGGACTATTCAGACTTTGGAGGATATGCTTCGCACGTGTGTGCTAGATCTCAGAGGTTCTTGGGAGGATCATCTTCACCTGGTAGAGTTTGCTTACAACAACAGCTACCAGGCCAGTATAGAGATGTCGCCATTCGAGGCTCTATACGGACGGAGATACCGTACTCTCTTATCATGGGATGATGTTGGCGAGAGGGTACTGCTTGGTGCGGAGATGGTGGTGGATGCAGCTGAGAAGGTCAGGCTGATTAGAGACAAACTTCGGATGGCTCAGGATAGGCAGCGGCATTGGGCCGATAGCCACCGGAGACCGTTAGAGTTCGAGGTTAGTTCAGTTCCTGTTTGTGATTGTTTGTGATTTGTTTGTCCTGTGTGCTGAGTTTGTTTTATGTCTAGGCTGGTGCTTTGGTGTTCCTGAAGATTTCTCCGACACGGGACACGATTCGCTTTGGCGGGGGCGGGAAGCTTAGTCCGCGCTACATCGGACCTTTCACCATTCTTGAGAGGGTCGGTGCAGTGGCTTACCGGCTAGACTTGCCGCCTACGCTAGAGGGGGTACACAACGTGTTCCACGTGTCGCAGCTGAGATAGTACGTGGCGGACCCCAGCCATGTATTGGACCATTCAGCGATCGAGGTGGGGCCTACTCTTCACTATCCAGAGCAGCCAGTGGAGATTCTGGATCGTAGGGAGAAGGTGCTCCGGAACCGGGTTATACCCTTGGTTCGCGTTGCATGGAGGCATCACTCTCTAGGTGAGTCTACCTGGAAGAGAGAGGACAACATGCGAGAGCATTTCCCTTATCTCTTCGAGCCCTGAGGTATAATTTTGTTTCTGCATGTGATTCAGTGTATGTTTGTTTTAATTTTGAGGACAAAATTTTTTTAAGGTGGATAGATTTGTCACCCCCAGTTTTTATGGACATGGGTATTTTGATAATTTTCCACTTTAAAATTATTTTGGAATTATTTATTTATTTATTGTATTATTTTGGGGTTGTTTGAGTCGGGTTCGAATTTCAACTCTTTCCGACTTGTTTCGACTTGTTTCGGGGACCCGGGGTAGTGTCGACATTAGCGGGCCCACACACTAGTTAGTCATGACCCACAATATTACCATCAAAAGTTAGAGGGATTAGTCATGATCCCATGGATTAGGTTAGACCTAATTAGAACTTTAGATTTACATTTTTAACCCCCAAACCCTAAGCCAACTTGTTTTGAGCTAATAAAGCAATAGAGGGGCAAACTTGTAATTAGTAAAAAGGGGGGTTTTGGAGCATATGGCCGGCCACATTGTGTTGGGGAGGAGAGAGACAACATCATTTGTTCTCATCCACTTTCTTCTTCTTCTTCTCCAAGGGTTCTTACCATTTCTTGAGAGCTCCACCATAGTTTCCATCTCCAAAATAGGTAAATTTCTTCTCAAAAATAGTTTTTTTTTTCATGTAGAATGGTTAGGAACCCATAGAAATGTTTCCCATGGTTGTGTCTCCATTAGAGTCTATTTTGTGTCCATTTGGACATTTGTAGAGGTGTCCAATATGTAGGATCGTGTCCTAATTGGAAAACCCCCTATTTGGACACATGTAAATTGTTTGTGCATTGATTTTGGTGTGTTCTAATATTATTTCAGAATTTACATGTGTTTAGGAATGATTTCTCATATGTATCATATTATCATTATCTATGTATATGTATATATATGGTTATATATATACATATTTTTATATACATATCATTATATATATATATATATATATATATATATATATATATATATATATATATATATATATATATATATATATATATATATATACATATCATTATCTATGTATATGTATATATATGGTGGTTTATATAGTATATATATTATGTGGTGTGGTGTTTGTGTTGGTATGGGAAGGGAGCATGACAGGTTCGGCCAAGCTTGAGTGAGTGTGTGTGGATGTTAGTGTAGTGAGGGTGTTTGATGATATGTTGAGAGGGAATGTGAAGAGTGGTTAGTGAAGGAAATTGTGATAGAGTGTGAGGGTTAGAGAGGAGATGTGGAGAGTGGCTTGGAGTGTTAGAGAGGGGAGTAAACCCAGCTACCCAATACCCAACCAACAGCCTCCCTTGGGACAGCACTTGGCTGTCCCTTGGACTGCCCAAGGACAGCACCAAACAGTCCTGTTTTTGCCCCTATATGGCTGTCATGTTAACCCCACAAAACAGTCCCTTGTATACCCATGGATAGCTGTCCTTTACCCACTTTTTAGTCCACCCAAAACCTCCATCCTACTGTCCTATTTACTCCTTCTAAACAGCCCATGAAACCCCCCTTTGGCTGTCCTATTTTGCCACAGAAATTACCCCAAAACTGTCCCCACATTGCCTTCAAATTCAGCCTCCATTACACCTACATTCAGCCCATATGTATGGCCCTATAGCTGTCCTTTATTTGCTCCACATTTCAGTCATTACACCCTAAATTTCAGTCCCCTAATACACCACAAATCAGTCCCTAACTTGCTTCATATCAGTCCACTTTTGCACCACATATCATTCCACATATTGGCTTTGTGTGTGTGTGTGTAGTTGTGAATTTGTGTGTGTGTGAGAGAGCCTAAGTGAGTGTGTCTAGTAGCCTATAGTTTAGCCTATGTGCAAACTAGTAGGAAAGCCTATAGGAGAGTCTATTAGAGTGTGTTTTGGTGAGAGGGTTGTGTGTGAGTGAGTGTTAGGGAGTTATGAGGGTAAATTCATGATATAGGCTAGGAATAGGGTAAACCAATACCCATGTATCCCAACATAGCCTAGATACCTAGGATACCTATTTTCCTTGGTAGGTAAACCTTAGATAGGTTGATACCTAGCTACCCTAAGGAGTCTAGGCTAGTACCATGGGTATTTGCGGGGTTTTCTTGGGATTGGTCAAGGTATCGGGATTTAACTTGGTAGGATAAATACTAGTTTTGCCTAGGAATAGGGTATTTGTGTTAGAAGTCTAAGATAGAGGTAGAACTTGATTTCCGTGGTTGGTAATGATCAAATATGGTGCTCATAGACTAGTTTTGACGTCGGTTGACCTTTTTGACCAAAAGTCAACAAAAGTCAACCGAGGGTCAAACTTAGCCTTTAAGCGACCCGATTTGACCGAAACTAATCCAGAGTTGACCAGTTGACTGAAAGTCAACAGTTGGTCAACATTAGACTAGTTTGACCTAAGGTTGACCTAGAGTTGACCAGAGTTGACCATAGTTGACTTTTTGACCAAAAGTCAACTGTAAGTCAACCTTTGACCCCGTTTGACCTAGTTTGACTTGGATTGACTTCCAGTGACCTAGTATGACTTAGTATGAACTAGTATGACCTAGTATGACTCAGTTTGACCTAGATTGACCTAGTTTTGACTTAGACTTGCATTCATGACTTATATTAGTTTTCTTTCTCAGTATTAAGCCATGTTTGACTCATAGTATCTTATTTTAGGTCTGTGATCACTCTGAGCGTCTGTTCACCCTATCAGCTCAGGACCACAGGTGAGTACATTTACTGATAGTTTTCATTGTCTTGATATCTACTATATTCGATTCAGTCATAGTATTTTACATGATTCCTGATACGACGTTTCACGGACTAGTATACGTCGGATCCTGTCATGAGATGTTATTCCTAGACTCCCTTGGTATATGAGTATGTGATATTCCTGTGTTCCTGTACTTATATAGACACTGATTTGGGAGTGGACTGGCCCCCTGCTCTTGAACCCTGTGTCATGACGTTCCATGTCCGAATCCGTGATACTATTCAGGGATGGGAAATTATTAGGGGTTATGTGATCAAAGCCTTCCTGTAACTATATTTTGCTAGCGCCACCCTCACCTCACGTAGGGTGTAGCAGACACCCCATTACCAGTTATCCAGGTTGGACGATATGACTCTCCGTTGAGTACACCGCGGATTGTCGGGCCAAGTGGATAACCATCTCTTGCTTCCCTAGCCGATCACATATCGCTCTAATAGTTCAAATCACTTTTACATTTATTTAGAGTATTTTATATTCCAGTTCAGCTTTACTTTCTGTACTTTTTACCATGCTATGATTCCTTTCTCACATGCTCTACCTGTCTTTTATACTGTACCACGATTTGAGACCAAGTTCTGTTTGGAAGAAGGGTTACAACTCCGGTCCTTGTTTGGTTCAAGGGTTGTAACTCGGCTTTCAAATGGTTCCCAAGTTGCATATATTTTTTGTCTTGTATTTCATTATTGCTGTCTCTTATAGTATTTCTCAATTCATATGGAACTGCTATTGGTGTTTTGTACTTGCTCATTTTTCTGACAGGATACCGTTGACAAATTTTACAGATGACTCTGAGACTGATTGCCCGACCTACTATGGGGCTGAGTCTGATGGATTAGATTTAGACCGTGGCTTATTGGTAGAGCCACTAGACTTTGCTCACCCTGAGTAGCATAGTTTAGTTAGGTTTGTCTGGTCTGCGAGCCAGCTAGTACATTCCAGTTTGTAGTATCTTTTACTTATATTTTTTGAGACTTGGATGTTTGTGTTTAGCTTTGACTTGTGGATTTGGACTCGTTTCCTGTTTTATCTATCATATCTCTTTTCATGCTATCTACCTTAGTTTTGATTATGTGATTGAGACTGTATTGCTATGTCACCTCCATTCGGAGTGTATATACTGTACAGGTACATTTATCTATTTTAGTCGTAATATTTACAGACCCTATATACAGCGTTCTACCACCGATTCTGTGACGTATTCTGGACATAACCACGTGCTCGTGCCCCTCTTCAGGGTGCGGGTCGTGATAGACTCCGATAGGGAGGATACCATTATTTGTATCTAAGTGTATACTATTACTTAATACTAAGTCCATTACCTTGTAATGAGTTCCTTCAGATGGAGAAGTGAACACATACTAGGTAACTTTCTACAATTATCCCAAAGGAAGTTTGTACTGGTGATCCATATTTATACTCATCCGATATGGAGGAAAGCACTAAAGCCAACACGCAAGTATAATTACATCACCTACAAACCAGTAATGGAGACCATAGGATTTATACTAAATAAAAATCCTCTCCCACTTAGTTATTTAACAATGAGGGTTTTTCTACTAGTTGATATTATGTCCATTATTAATGTAGGCTTGGTTTTTCAAAAAAAATAACCACACAATAATAAACATGCATAATCAGAAAAAGCAAAATGACAAAAATAAGAAAAAATATCCAGCTATTATGGTCATCTTTGCTGCTCCGTCCTCAACTATCCGAATCCAAAATCTGGTGCTGCGCAGATCTATACAGGGTTCGACATGCCCGGTCAGGTCACGGGGTTCGGGGCAGCGCCCGATTTTTTTAAAAAGGTTTTGGCTGTCGATTCCTTCATCGAAAATCATCTGTCTGCCTCTGGACTGCTTAAAACCAGCAACTCGTCCGACGTCAGAAACAGCCACCACCGCCATCACGATTGATAAAAAATAATTAAAATTACATCAATTCTACGCCTCCCGAAGGAGTTCACACATAATCTAGATTGAAAAATTAAAATAACAAGCGCGATCAACCATCGTGATTTTAATTACATCCACAGCAACAACAACATCCACGACATGTCCGTGGTTTAAACAACACAGTCAAAAAACATGTATTGGACCATAATAGTTGGATCTAAGATGCCTGCAAAACAGAGTTAGAACAGATCTACATCTACCGACTATTACATAGCACAGGTTTTATTGGACAACATGGACGTATCAATCAATACGTAGATCCAAAGTGGCTCTGATACCAATTGATGGAACTGGGGATTCCCAGGACCCTTCCTTTGGTATGCGTATTGATCGATAGAAAGTTAAACAGATCTAATACGTGTTATAACCCTTCATAGGCGGAAACTAGGGTTCACGAATTATACCTTCGGCGGAAAGAAGACAAGTAATTCCTGGCAGTCTCGAGCGGACGACCCCAAGATCTTCTGCACGTATTCCTTCCTCGAGTTGGACGTCGTGTGGGCGACGATCTCCCAACCTTTTCTTCTCCTTGGCAGCCCTCTCTTTCTCTCCTTACGTGAATCACGAATTTAGAGAAAATTTTAGATTTTTGATCAGTAAACTGGCGGCCAGAGAATAGAGGATATATATAAGCTACGGCATGGACCATGAGGAAAAATTAGGGTTAGGCCTCCTAACGGATCTGGATATCCCGTGTTCAGCCCGAACACATAATCCAGGCCCATTAACAATAGCTCGGTCCACTAATGAGCTATTGTTGCACTACCTTCCTAATCCAAATTATGTTTGTGGGCTCCTTTTATTATATGCTCGTTTGGCTCCCCATGTTAAGATATCGTATGTCCGTCGATCAAATCAAGTTACTGACAACTATATTGATTCGACATCTTTTATCCTTAAGCAGTACCGCTCAACTTTATTTGTCATGTCGGATATATTCCACCTGTAGGGTTTACATGACAATCCTTATGAGCTCCTTAAGAGGACATCATCATCCCGATGTATCGGGACATGGATTCCATTTATAATCAACAGCCCATCATACATACAATGTTATTACCCAATTCATAGAGGTTGTTGATCCATAATGAATCTCACTCTTTTATGAGTCAAAGTAATGCACACTGTATATACATGTCCGTTATTATATCCAGATTAAGAGCACAAGCATCCATAATAACATAGGTGTTTGTTCTCTTATGTAGTCAGTACAAAGAGAACAACCTCAAGTGGTCCTGTTCAATACACACAAAGTGTACTAGTGTAAACCTATAGTCAAGATAGACTAATACCAGATTACACTACAACCTTTCCAATAGATTGTCCAAGTCCATCTAGGTTGTGAACTATTTATATAGTCCATAGGAAACTGATAATATGATCTTCTGTGTGACACCACACACCATATTATCTACAATATAGAATATCAGACATTTGCATTAACACTTGCAACAAATACAATATGCAAACATTTGCCCATATGATTCTCATTCAAAATTTAAGGAAATAAAGTTACTACAAAAGTGATGCTTTTAGTATATAACCCTAACACATACATTAGACTCCCTACAACTGATCATGAAGAAAAAGTCTATTGTATTTTCTTAATTTTAAGGCTAACCTTAGGACACTTGATTGAGACCGAATTTGTCTCCTTTAACGAGAGGTGTCACCTGGTTTGCATTGAATACTTTAATCAATATACAAAACCAAAAAATTATTCCTACTCCCACTGAACTTGTGATACACACAATCTTCAACAACGTTAACCTCAAAACCAAACGAGATAACAACTTGGTGAAATTTATAGTACCACTGATGAGAAGCTTACTTGAGTTCATAAATAGATTTTGTCAATTTGCAAACCATATTCTTTGGGTCTTTCGACACAAAGTTTTCTGGTTGCACCATATAAATTGTTTCATCAATGTTACAATTGAAAAATGTCGTTTTGACATCCATTTAATGTAATTCAAGATCAAAATGTGCAACATGTGCTATGATTATTTTAAAGAAGTTTTTTAAAGATACCGAAAAGAAAAACTCTTTAAAATCAATCCCAAAATTTTGAGTAAAGTCACTAGCTACAAGACGTACTTTATACCTCTCTACATGACCCTTCGAATCCTTCTTGGTTCTAAATGTCCATTTGCAACCAATGGACTTTATACCTTTTGGTAATAGGACAAGTTCTTAAACTTTATTATCTTGCATGGACTTTTACTCCTTATTTATTGTATCAATCTACTTTGAGAACTGGAACTTTCCATGGCCTGAAGGAAGTTGATTAGATCATCTTCCAGTATCCACAGTCTTTCTCACGTTCCTAGAGAAATATGACAATATAATCCAAAATTATATTTCTCCTTTCTCTTGTGGACCATCTTAACATTATTGGTTCTTGAGGTTGTTGAGTTTGTTCCTTAAGAATAATTACCTTATCTTGAATGGGGTGCCGCTACGTTGTCGTTGTTAAGGTATCTCAACAACGACTTATAGAGGTAATTCGATATTGTCTTATTGAGACTCCGAATTCACTTCTTGATCATGACAGGTATAGAATCCTGCACATCGTCAAAAGTGATAGTAAGAATCGTAATTGATTCCTTCTGAAAGACATGATCCTGACTTTATTTCTCCTCCAAACTCAACATCCTCAAAAAATATTATACTTCTCGTCTCAAAAAAATTTCTTAGTATGGGATTGTATAATTATCAACCCCTTGATCTGTAGCATAACCAATAAAGTAGCTGCTTATAATTTAACTTTGGTCTGTCTTTCCATTACACATTCAATATAAACATTAAAGTCTATAAAGTCAATGGAATCTAAATCTCATCAAACACAAATCGTTCAACTCTGTTTCTAGAGAAGTGACCTAATGCTTATGTCATAATGAGGCTAAAAAAATATATTATTAATTTTTCGTTTAGTACCACATGACTTCACTTGCAAGGTTTCATTATAAGATGCAATAGTTTCAACTGAATATAGTTTATCATAAACCTTAAGGGAATCGTTACCAATAATATTTAAATTTAAAGATAGACTAAACTTATTGTTTCCAAATGAACAATGATAAGCAGATTTGTCCATTAAGGAAACTGAAATTGAACTTCGTCTAAAAGACGGTACAATAAAAGTGTCTATCAAATTCAAATGATAATCGGTTCCTAAAAATAACCTAAAATGTCCTATTGCTTTCACTTCTACCAAATTGCCGTCACCCACATAGATGTATCTTTCACCATCAATTGACTTCGGTAGCACAGACAACCTTGTCTATTAACACTAATGTGGGTAGTAGCACCAGAATCTAACCACCATGTGTTTATAGGTACTAAATCTAAATTAACCTCAGAACATACCAAATTTAGAAATCTACTTTCTTTATACGTTATACGTGGTACTTTGTACATTTCTTCCTTATGTGTCCTGCCTTATCACAAAAGAACAACCCTTAGTCTTATATTGTTGTTTCGTTTGAGCTGGACCCTTAGCAGCTACTGTATTCATTTTCTTTTTTTGCCCTTAAAGTTTATCCCATTAAACATGAAAATTAAAATCTTATTGGCAGATATTATAACAACATTAACTGTAAAGAGAACAAAGCAACAAAAAATATACATGCTCTAATTAATAACCAAAGCGTAAAATATAGTCACACAAATTTAAATAATGGTGAACCCCCATCTCAAGATACCTAGTACATCATTAATATCAAGTCTTTGGACAGTGATATTAACTGCAAGTGGTACTCTTGGTGTAATGATCAAACGTTGACAATAAGTCATGTCAAATAATAAGCCTATCTTTGGATCGGGTTATTATTCACATGTAAACCTTATAATTGTCACACATTTATCACCACAAGTATTTGTGCAATTCGGCCAAGTATTAACCTTCCTTTGGGCCGGCTAAATACCCGCATGAATGTACACACATAAACATCCAACATCCCTCGTAGACTATCTATGCAAGAGAGGTCACTTTGGCGACATCTTGTTTCAATTAGTCTATTTAGAATATTAGACAACTATTTCTAGTCACAAAAAGGCACCAAAATTTTGAATGTTGACTAAATTTTACAAAATCGAATCATGTCCATAACCTTATGTACATGCATATTTATAAGACTATTGCTCAGATAAAATTCATCAAAAGCATAAGCATGAATTTTAATTTGACAAAATTGGATATTATCAACATAACAAACTTCATGTAATAATCTACTAAGGATATGCATCAAAAAAAAATCATTGACATTAACCGAAAATAATAACTCTAAAATATATATTCAAACTGAATATATTTTGTCTAAACTGAGCATTATCAGCACCTCTTTCCTCTTTTAGTATCCAAATATCTAAAGAAAATCTTTTAAAAGAAGAATAAGCAAACACAATTAATTTTACAATTAAAAGAAGAATAAGCAAACACAATTCATTTTAAGTATCCAAATATCTAAAGAAAATCTTTTAAAAGAAGAATAAGGAAACACAATTAATTTTAAGTATCCAAATTAGAAATATCAAAACACATTAATTTCATGACAATTATTCCCTTAAGCCAATTTTCAAATAGACCACTTTAATTTGGCTTCATTATTTAAATAGCCTAAAAATAATTAATTTTACATGTGTGGCCCCTTAATTATTGAATAATTCCAACAGGTAGCAACAACTACACTAACAAAATATAGATCAAATATTAAGGAGCATAGAATAGTGACAGAATCACTCAACTCAAGTCCTCTCTCCACGAATTCGATGAGCTACCTGGTTGTCCTTGGAGCTCGGTACTCATATGGTACTTTCGGATCTTGCGGAGGACGATGGTGTTAGGAGGGAAGCAGTAGGGCTTCTTCACACTGTCGGCGCTGGAGCGAACTTTCGAGTGACTTTGGTGGCCAACTTCTTGCACAGCGTCTTGCCGTCGATGGACTTTTTGGCGGTTTGCTTGGTTCACGCCTTTGTGAAAAATAGGGTTAGGGTTTGATGGTTTTCGACGATGACGATGATGATGAATTTGGGAACGGAGGAAGGTTGATTTTTGTAGTGAAGAAGAAGATAAGAGGAGTTTATGAATATTTTAGATTAATTTTCAAATAAGAATATGAAGATATAAGAGGACGTTACGTTTAGATTAGTTTTCAAATAAGAACAAGAAGAGATAAGACGAGGTTACGAACAATTTTAGTTAGTTTTCAAATTTTAATTAGTAGATGAATAAATTACCTTTTTATCTTTGCATAATATATTTTTAGATAAGAAAGTATTACATAAAAAAATTGTGGTTGGGCCCATGCACTGCGTCTGCAACGTATTTTTTATTTCATTAAAAATATTAATACTTAAATGACAATTTTTTTTAAAATTTTGCAAAAAAATAAATAAATAATACACGATTTTGTAAAACAAAGATACCAAGAGATCTCATGATCAAAATAATTCAAAAGAAAGATATCACTAACATATCTTCCACTATATAATGAGGCTTCAAAACGGCTCAAAAGTGAGCCGTCTAAGCCGTCATTATATCACGGTCCATTTTATTTTAAAAAAATTAATTATGTAAAAAATTGTTGAAAAAAAATTAAAAGTTTGTCAACATGGAGTATTGAACTCAACAAAACAAAACAAAAATACCTTGCACCTTAACCACATGAGTTAGAAGAAACATTTAACTATAATTGGATAATATTCTTATTATAAGTTATTATACGTGTAAAGCACGTACATTTACTAGTCATATTAAAAGTTCTATAAAAATAGAAAACTTGTGGAATACTTATTTAGAAGCAATCATTAAATGCGTAAAAAAAAATTCAACATATAATTCACTAACCAATAAATCATATAAAAATAAAATCTTATGAAAAACTTATAACTGCTAAATTGATCAAGAAAATTATCATATCGATAACTATGTAATCATCAAATATTTTAAATGTCACAACATCTCTCCACACGGTTATCAATGTCAATTGTATAACCTATGTCGAACTAATAAATACTCTTCAATATACTACACTTTCAAGTTCCAAATTATTTATAGAAAATAATCTCTTCTCTTTTCATATTACTATACATCTAATACTAGTCTAGATTAATGTTGTAATTTGGATGAATCCACATATGGATGTCATTATCCATATATATAACTACCTATATCTTCTTCCCTCTTTTATATTATTAATGAGAATAAGTCTCGTACAGATTGATTCCGGCTACCAAAATCCTTATCTTTGTCTCTCATTTTCACAACAATTAAATCAAATTAAATTTAAACTAAGTTAAAATTTATATTTATATTAGATTGAATTAAAATTGTATTCATGCTATCATTTGAATTTGATTAGATTTTAGTCATAGATTGCATTAGGATCAAAAAATTAATTACAAAATTTGATAATGAATTAAAAGTTTGTATTTAAATATTATTAGAAAAAAAATCTACTCTTGATATAGGAATTTGAAGATGTTCGATGGATGGCAATCACAATAACTAGTGCATAAAAATAGTAAAAACCTCGAGTTATTAAAATAGAGAAAAATTTAAGAAGATTAAAAAAATATAGAAGAAAATATTTGTTGATTAAAACTATCAAAAAATAATCAAAATTACAGCTTCAAAACCTTCCAAAAAATATTGTAAAAAATATTTTGTTTTAACTTTTGTACAATACCTATATCAAGAAGAATCAAGTATATCGGGTATACTTTTAAAGGAAATATATACCTTTTTATGTTTGACCACATTCAGTACATGAATTGACTGAATTAAAATTTTCCTTACGCTGTCAATGAATTAGATTAGATTTTACTTATAAATTGCATTGGATTTGGTTTAATATGGTTTTGGTCAAACCAAATTATTGTTTCAGAAAAAAATTGCAGCGGAAATATATTTCAATAAATTAGTCAAAACTAAACAATTTTCAAAAATTAGTAGGAACGAAAAATGTTGGTATTTTTGACTTTGGACTAAAAAAGTCACACATTGGCTACACCATCAAGTGGGTATCTCAATATAATGCTTCGCTTGTGTCGAGGTATGTACATGGGGTCTAGTGGGACCCATGTGGATGTCATGTGAGGGTATTTTCCTAGTAGAAAAAATGATTAACTCCTCAAAGAAAGTATTTATATTTTTTGTCACACTCATAGTAAAAATTTCTTAGGAGCTAAGCCCCAAAGGGGATTAGCGACTCGGACTCGGGCTCAAGGGCGCAAAGTGGCACTTTGTTGGTGCACTTATGCGCATATACACACATGCACCGCTGCACGATTGCGCACATATGCGTGTGGACTGCTATATTGATGGCTTATGCGCGCAGAGCAGCTGCAGCTGTGCTGCTGGGCACATTTGCGCAGACAGCGTCGTTGGCGCATGCATCCACTGATTGTGGGATTTGAACGGTTATGGAAAGATTGGGTTGTTAATTCAGATCCCTTTTTTTGGTATTTGAATTTAATTCGTTCCTATCTTTCCGTACTCGGTTGGCGGCTAGGATTATCCCTTTGATAACTTACAACAAAATTGAGAGACGAAGAGAGTTTTGATGTTGCTGTCATTAGAGTTCAGAGGAGTTTGTGCAAGTTCAGAAAGGAGGTGACATCGAGCATTCCATAAGTTTTGTGAGAACTTGCTAGTTCCCGGGAACAGATCGTGTGAGACGAATCTTGCTTTGAGCAATGGCGATATTCATCACCCTAGCAAGAGTTGTTTCATTTTCTTTTCCTACTAATCTTTTGCAAGTTGTAATTTATTGTGTCTATTTGCAACTGCGATTGCAAGAAAGAACGAAAAGTTTGTTTCTGTCAGTTTGTAACAAACAAGAGAAAGTTGTAATCAGAAAATTTATAGTGGTTTTTCGTTTGATTCGAGTATTTTGGAGAGCAAAATTATTTGTGTGAATCTTCGAAGTCTCTTTTCAACCTCAGATTCAGATCAGAGAAGCAAACTCGTTGCGTAAGATCTATATTTTGACTGTTCCTCTATCTTTGATTAAGACTTGGGACTAACAAAACGTTCTGGCAACAGAGATAGCAAAAAGTGGATGGTGAATAAAAAATACATTTGTGAGGATTCTGCCATTGGCATGGTGAATATTCTGCTAATCTAGTTGGCAGAAAAGTTCGGGTGGTAAAGTGACACGGTCCGAATGGGTTGGGTTCAAATTAAAATGATGCATCATTAGGTGTGGCAAGCAGAGCACAAAGTCATGTGCTACTTAAACCCGACGCCTCCTCCTCTGCCTATTGATTCCATGAGGTCACTTTTAATTGCTTCTTTATTTCCTTCATTCAAGTAACACTTCACCAAGCCCTTTCTCCTCAAAACCTGAACTAGGAATGATTCCAACTGCAACACTTAAACTACATAACCTCAAATATTCTGCCAACTAGGCTGGCAGAATATTCACCATGCCAACTTTCCCTCACAAACCAAATTTTTTGTTCACTATTCAATTTTCTGCCATCTCTGTTGGCAGAACATTTAATTTCTACTAATTTTTAAAACTTTTTTCACTTTGATTAATTTTTTCAAATATAATTTTCCTACAACAAATTCTTTGTGTTGTTATTTTAGTTTTGGAAAAGGAAAAAAAAAAAAAGCTACGTGCACCAACAAACTAACTGTTAGAGAATCAACAAATTCAATATTTAAACTTATCAATTCAAACCTCCAACTCATCCATATCAATCATTATGGATAAGGAGAATATTTTTTATTATATTATTGTTATCTTAGATTTATTTTGTTCTATCTTTATTGTTAGTAAATTTCTTATAAATAAGAAAGTCATCAATGTAATCTGTGTGGTTGAGGTTTTTAACCCGCCTCCATATGTTGATTATGAGATTTATTTTCATCTACCTGTTTTTTTATTTTCGGTTTTTCTTCTTGGTATCAGAGTAGGTTCCAAAAAATCCCACACACCAAATCCAAACAATTCCAAATCCCACTGACACAAAAAATTCATGCCACACCGAAACCAAATCCAAACAATCACATTGATGCATCACACCAAATTCAAACAACCCAACATTTCAAATCCAAACAATTTCACACATCAAATCCAAACAATCCAAAATCCAAACAATTCCAATGATGCAGAAAATTTCACACCAAAACAAACAGATGATTTCATTATTTGACGAAGATCTAATCCTCTTTTTCGTGGGTGGGAATCAGAATACTTTCTGAACTCAGATGCAGTCAAGCAATACCTGACTAAATGAAGGACAAAAAGGATGGTGGATGAACTTGATGCTCTCTCTCTTCAACAAGTCCAAGATGCTCTCTCAAACAAGCCCAAGATGGTGGATGAACTGCCCTGGAATCATTACGTGACAAACTATGCATTGTCTCCACGCACAGTTTGAGGAGAGATGTTAGAGAATCAACAAATTCAAGATTTAAACTTATCAATTCAAGCCTCCAACTCATCCATATAAATCATTATGGATAAGGAGGATCTATTTTGATTATATTATTGTTATCTTAGATTTATTTTGTTCTATCTTTATTGTTAGTAAATTTCTTATAAATAAGAAAGTCATCAATGTAATCTGTGTAATCTGTGTGGTTGAGGTTTTTAACCCACCTCCATATGTTGATTATGAGATTTATTTTTATCTACCTGTTTTTTCATTTTCGGTTTTTCTTCTCTAACATATAGTTTATAGAAAATAATATATTTTATTTTACTTAATACATACCTAACATTAGATTAAATCAAATCAAATTTAATCTAAGTTACCTTTTAACTTATAGATTAGACTTAATTAAAATTTTATTTACGTTATCATTTAAATTTGATTAGATTTTTCTTATAGATTGCATTAGGATTTGGTTTAGTATGGTTTTAGCCAAAACAAACTTCTTTTTTTTTGCTTTTGGATAAGGAAGAAGAAGCTATGTTCACCAACAAACTAACGTAGTTGTAGAAAATAATATACTCTCTTTTATCTTCTTACTATATACCTAACATTAGATTAAAAACTAAGTTAAATTTTAAATTATAGATTAAATTGAATTAAACTTTTGTTTATGCTACCATTTTAAATTTATTATGTTTTAGTCAACTTTTTCTCATTCTGATATTACAAATCAACACATTTACGTAATTGACATAAGTGAGAAAGAAAAACCAACTTTTCATAGAAAATATCATAAAAATTATTGGGATGTAACAATTGGCGTAGACAATAATTTTAGGGAAAATTTATGAAATGTCCAAAAAACGAAAAAGTTTTATGAAAAAATACACCGCGCAATAACATTTCATCGCGTGTCCAGAATTAGCAAAAAATATATAAAGAGGGTTCCGAATGACCTTTTTGTCCTTCCTTCTAATTTATTGTAAACACCCACGAAACTACTCTTAAAAAAAAACGTTTCGATTTTCTTCCATACGCTGCTCACTTTTGAATCTAGGTTTTTTCCTTAAAAATCTTCAAAAACTCGTCGAAAATTTTCGGAAAGACCGAGACAAATGGCAAAAGTGCTAAAACGGAGGTCCAAACATTATTTTTTTGCGATTCAATTTCGGCAGGCCGACAAACGATGAAGTTGTTTATCTCAGGCTCCTCGAAGATACGCTCATTTTGCGACAAACCGGCCTCGTTTCGACCTCACAGTCAAAAGTTATGGCCCTCCAAAGTTTCAACTGACCATAAAATGCAGAAAAATGACAATTCTCCGTGTTAGAACACGAAAAATGTTAATTTCGCATGAGGGTGGTCATTCTCCGTGTTAGTAACATGGAGAATGACATTCTCCGTGTTAGTAGAATGACATTCTCCGTCTTAATTTACATGGAGAATGGCCATTCTATGTGTTAGTAACACGGATAATGGCATTCTCCGTCTTAATTTATACGGAGAATAACCATTCTCCGTGCTAAATTACACGGAGAATGGCCATTCTTCGTCTTAATTTATACGGAGAATGGTCATTCTCCGTGTAATTTAGCACGGAGAATGGTCATTCCAGTGTTAAAACGCATGAGGGTGGCCATTCTCCGTGTTAGTAACACGGAGAATGGCATTCTCCGTGTTAATTTATACAGAGAATGGTCATTTCCAGTGTTAAAACGTAGGAGAATGACCATTTTTTGTGTAATTTAATATGGAGAATGGCATTCTCCGTGCTAAATTACACGGAGAATGACCATTCTTCGTGCTAAATTACACGAAAAATGGCCATTCTAAAATGTAAGAGAATGACTATTCTTCGTGTTATATCGACGGAGAACAGTTGACAGAAATCTAATTTTTTTATTTTGTTGTTTTGTGAAAATTTTTTTACATGAATAAAGATTCAAGTGTTTTCGTTCTTCTTTCAAAACGATGCTAACTCTTATGGAAAAGAAGAAGAAGATCTTCTCTCCATAATTGACCTAATTGTCGGAAAAGAAGAAGAAGAAGATGATGAGCGATGATCGGAGTTCGACTGGAAAAAAAAAAGGCACGGTGAACTACGAACGATTTTTGCGATCTCTGCTGAAGATGAGAGCAATGGAATTCAGATCTCTCGTGAAGAAGAAGAAGAAGACGAGAATCGCAATCCAATCTGAGTTTGTGCGGAGGGTAGTTATGTTATTAATTTTGTAAATACAGAACATCTAAAGGGAATCTTAGAATATTTAACGTGAAAATATATAATTCTGGGCATTTCATAAAATCCATCCTGTGGGTGGATTTTTCATAAAAACTAACCCTGAAATTGGGTTTCTCAGCAATTTTCAGATAATTTTATCTTCAATTTAGATGTAGCCTAAGTAATATTTTTAGACTACATATTAAATTTGATTAAGTTCCATAAAATAAAAGTTGTGTAATACTACATAATATTATGTAGCAACTTCATGGAAATGAGGTGAATAATTCCTTACGTAATATTTTTTATTCATAAAAATATCATATAATTTAACAATTTTATAATAATGACACATTGTCATAGAAAGCGATATATATACCCGGCATAGTGCAAGAAAATGTATGTCAATGGCAAATGGGCATTGTTACTTCTAAATTGCAAAGTTGACAAAGTTATAAATGTATTGCTACGTACTGATTAGTGTATTGTTGGATATAGATTAATATAATTTGACTTCAGAAGTTAAACGCGTAGCCGAGAGCCAAAGCATGAAAAAGAGTTAAAAAAACTCCCTCCAAACTTTTTGTGGTCGTTCGAGTAAATCAATCTGCGTCTATAGAGATTAAGACAAAAATAAGGAAGAAAGTAAACTTTTACTAGGTGGGACGACACTTGCTGACAAAGTTGGTTTGTGATTTCTTGCACTCTGCTGGATAAAGGAGGCGGACGTTTCCCAACTCCGTTGGCTTCTTGTTTTCCTCTTTTCTAAGCAAGCATAAAATGCATATCTAGCCTAAAATAAAATCAATTGTTAGTAAATTCTTCTTAATACTATCTTAGCAAAAAGAGAAATGCTATACGTACCTCCAATTTATCCCTCCAATTTGTCCCTCCTTACGTGGCAGCCTATGTGACAGTCCATGTGGCATGAAGGTTAAATAAATTGCTCTCATTTCCTTTTTTATTATCATCCAAGATTGGAATCCTCACATTTCCTTTTTATTGTCATCCAAAATTGGAACTCATTTAACATATTCCCTATTCTCCCTCTCAAAAAAAAAAAAAGAACCATGCTCATTCCCTATTCTTCTTCTCATCTCACGATTGAAGCCTACTTCCTGTTGGACCTCGCCGGAAAGGATTCAGGTTGCCGGAAAAGCTCGACGGAAAATGGTACACTCTTTTTTTCTCTCCCGGAAAATGGTACACACGCGCTCTCTCTCTCTCTCTCACAGAGATTTTGACAACTTCAACCGCCCTCACACGATGAGAACTCGCAGCAGCAGAGACCAATTTAAGCGGAAGTAGTAGACCACCCTGGGCGATGAGAACTCGCAGCAGCAGAGACCAATTTAAGCGGCGACTCCGTCGATCTGGAGAATGAGAACATAGTCCTCGTCCGCCCCTATCGGCTGGCTCCTCCAAAGGATCCTCTGGAGGTCGTCTTCGACAACCAGAGACCCTCGGTGGCCGAGCCTCGCGAAGCAACGGCGCCCTCTCCCTGAAGTTCCGGACTGCCATGTAACGCCATTTCCATTAGAAAATCGAAGGGCTTCTATCACAGCTTCCCTTCCAAACCCGAGTTGAACGAGCCTTGCAACTTTTTCATCAACCTCCGTTGTATCAATTGAAGCAGTTCTTTGGATATTGTCTTGAGCACTTAGCATTCCACCATTCCATATCAAATTTTGATTAGCCTGTACATATAAAATTTAGTATTACTTGTCAATAGACGCAAAAGAAAAGAAAAAGAATGAACAGAACATACTTATAAACTTACATGTAAAGAACTAAGCAAATCTACATATCCCATAGATCTATAATGAGCGCCTCCCAAAAGCTGATTTGAGATACATAGATTCAAGCTCTCTTGTGTTTCAATCTCATTGACCATAAGAGGGGTGTTTGAAGGTGGGGAACACCTCCTAATTTATCATTACTAAGTAGTTGCTGTTGGGAATCATGCACAAATTTAAATTAAAAAAACAAAAACCAAATAACCATTATTATAGATCTATAAAAAAGAGGAAAACAACTAAGAAAGTGTGAAAACTTACCTGCAGTTGATATTCCATTCCATGATTACCTCCCAAATGCTCATTTGAGATGGTTAATTTTGAGCTTTCTTGTGTTCCAGTCTCATTCTGTGATAAGAAGCAAAAAATAAAATAAAATAAACACTATTTAATCCGAAAAAATAAATAAATTTGACAACTGTACCTTCTTCCAACTTCTCCTTTTTTTTGGTGTTTTCTTTGACTTCTTTTTTCTTGTTAACTTTTTTTAGCTTTTTAATCACTTCTTCTACTTTTGAAACCTTTCTATTCACGAGTGGTCGACCTCTTCGCTTTACAACTGATGGGCTGAGCACCTTATCACTTCTATTTGTCATCTCAGTACCAACATTTGTACATTTTGGTGAATGAGCCAAGTCAACTTGATTGCTCCCATATATTTCTTCATCGTCCTGGAGTTTAGTTTTTATTTCATTGATAAGACCCATAACGATTTCACATGTCTCTTCGGAACTTTTTGCCAATGTTGCAACTTCATGAAAACTGTTGGACATTTTTGTGTAGCGTTGTGTATCTGGACTAAGATCCAAATCATTGTAGCTGGTCGTAACAAAAGTGTGCGCATGCTTCAAATCTTTCCGCCACCGAGACAAAATGTATCTCTCTGGAATTTCTTTTACTTTTCTTAGAGTGAATACAGAAAGTGTGTGCCTACATAAAATCCCCCTGAACTCAAATAAACGACACATACAATTGACTTCAGAAGTTTGTTCAATAAAATGAACGATATACTTCTTATGCTTCCATTTATTTTCACCAAATTTAACATTTTCAGTAACTTCATATGAGCCTTTTTCTTCATTAAGTGAGGGATGACAATACATCAACCTCTTCAACTCCTCCTGGAACTCTTTAAACTTTGCATTGGTGAAAACACTCTGAACTTGTTTCTCAAAATCATAATCAGTTAAACACTCATACATTGAATTGAAGGAACGAAAATCCTCTTGCTTCTCCTTTTCAACTTTACTTCTCAAAGCATTGTCATATTGTTCAACAAATTGCTTCAATGTTGTTTTTGAGTTCACATAGCCATCAAAAAAGGCATTCATACTTTCACTACGCTGTGTAGTTGACATTCCTGCCCAAAAAGTATCTTTCAAAAAACTTGGAACCCATCGATCCCTTGCCTTGTACAAATCTCCTAACCATTCATTTTCAGAAAGATTATACTTATTAATCATTTCTACCCATCCATCTTCAAACTCTTTTATAGTTAAAGAGTCATAAACAACATTATGTAAAGTTGTTTTGATGTTTTCATACAAAGAAAATCGACTTAATTTTTCAGGGACCTTTTTCAATATATGCCACAAGCACCACCGATGTCGTGCCTCTGGAAATACTTTCTCAACAGCATTTTGCATAGATTTGCATTGGTCAGTAATTATAGCTTTTGGAGCACGTCCAAAATACATGATAGCCAGGACTCAAATAACCAGACAAAAGACTCTGTGTTCTCATGATACAACAACCCGCAACCCAATAATATTGACTGCCCGTGATGATTCACTCCTACAAAAGGAGCAAAAGGCAACTCATACTTATTTGTAAGATAGGTAGTATCAAATGTGATAACATCTCCAAAGGCTTCGTAAGCTGTCCTACTTCTTGCATCGGCCCAGAATAAGTTTCGAAGACGAGATTTATCATCAAGGTCCATCATATAAAAGAAATTTGAATTTTTACCTTGCATTTTGATAAAATAATTTCTAATTGCTTCTCCATCTCCAACCCCAAGTCTTAGCCTCCTTGCTTTTTCAATATGATTATGACAATCCTTTTCACCAAATGTTAGATTTTCATATCCCCCAGCTTCAACAACAAATGAATGAAAATTTCTACTAACACCAATTCCAGCTTGATCATTTAGTTCAAGCTTTCTTTTCACATGATTATCCAACTTCTTATTAGATCTGAAAAATCGAGCTTTTCTAGGACTTAATGCATGATTGTGCTCAAGAACAACGGTTGTTAATTTAAATTTACCATTTTCTTGTAGTGTTGATCTTATCCTCGCTTGGCATTCGGCTTTAATTGAGAGGCTCGCCACAAAAGTTTTCTTTGAAGTACTTCGTCTCCTACCTTCTCGAGAACATACAAATGTGAAATATCTCAGCTCCCCATCATCTCCTTTCTTTTGTGTTCTTTTTGTCACACCAAATCCAGTTTGACGAGCATAATTAGTATAATAATCATGAACCTCTTGCAGAGTGCTAAACTCCATTCCTTCCTTGGGTTCTTCAATTATTCCATTTTCACATGCTGTCTTTTCTATTCCCTCCTCAGAATCCTACAAAATTGGTCAATAAAAATAAATCAATCAATACATATGAGAAAGTGAATGAAAATTTATTAGAAAATTAAATCTGAAAAAGAACGCGGTTGACGAGCATAATCGGAGGGAGGAGTTCGGGGTGGAGTCCGCGGGTGAGCTTGCGGGCCAGGGAGAGCCCATCGAGGAGGTGGAGGGACTGGGAGAGCATGGAGTCGAACGCGGAGAGGGTTTTAGGAGCGGTTGGGTTTCGGGAGAGGATGTGGAGGAAGTCGTGGGCGAAGTGGAGGTTGGAGAAGTGGGACGCGGAAGTTGCGGAAAGTAGGCGGAAGAGGAAGAGTTTTAACGTGTAGCGAGTTCTCATCGTGTAAGGGCGGTTGAAGTTGTCAAAATCTCTGTGAGAGAGAGAGAGAGAGAGAGAGAGAGAGAGAGAGTGTGTACCACTTTCTGGGAAAGAAAAAAAGAGTGTACCATTTTCCGTCGAGCTTTTCCGGCAACCTGAATCCTTTCCGGCGAGGTCCAACAGGAAGTAGGCTTCAATCGTGAGATGAGAAGAAGAATAGGGAATGAGCATGGTTCTTTTTTTTTGAGAGAGAGAGAATAGGGAATATGTTAAATGAGTTCCAATTTTGGATGACAATAAAAAGAAAATGTGAGGATTCCAATCTTGGATGATAGTAAAAAAGAAAATGAGAGCAATTTATTTAACCTTCATGCCACATGGACTGCCACATAGGCTGCCACGTAAGGAGGGACAAATTGGAGGGATAAATTGGAGGTACGTATAGCATTTCTCTAGCAAAAATAATGGAAAGAGAGATAGCACGTCCCTTTTCTGTTTGCTAGAACTTAGCTCTACCGTTTGCTAGCATGTCCGTCATTCATCCTTATACGGTTGCGAAAAACAAAAACAGAAAACCTGAGTTAGAGACTATGGGAGAGGGTCCCCAAACATCTGCGTGAATTAATTCAAAAGGAAATTGACTACAAGAAGTTGAAAGTGAAAAAGGCAATTTATGACTTTGCCTAAATGACATGCAGTGCAAGAAGAAGAAGAAGACATAATAGGAAAATTTAGAGGAAATAATTTTTATTTTTATGATGAATGGTACAAAGAACTGGAGTTGAAGCATGTCTGATTCTCTGGTGCCAAATTGCAGGACAAACTGAGGAAGCAAATGCTGAAGGTGAACTGGATGAAAAACTTGAACCAATTGGAAGTGTGTAGATACCATGCCTAATCGGACTCCGAAATAGAGTTGTTCCTGACTGTAGATCCTTGATAACAAGACAATGAGAATCAAATGTTAGACTATACTGGTTATCTATGATGGGAAAGAAACGCGAAAACCTTTTCCAAAGCTAGAGAGTACATGCGAGAGAACCGAGCAAAACAACGCACGAACCAAAACACCAAAACAAACCACGCAGACACAGAGAATTTTTGACGTGAAAAATCCTTGCGGGAAAAACTACGGGACAATCGGAGTCCAACCCTGAGAAGCCTTCACTAATGAATTAAAGGAGTACACCCTCTATAAACTTCTCCTGATCCAAATCGGATCCCCACAACACTTAGAAGCAAGAATAATGATTACAAGGCTACGAAGAACAAAGACGACGAGTAGATATTACTCGAACACGATCCTCCTTCGAAAATGGCCTTCAATCCTCCTTCTTCTCTTCCAATGTTGCAATGGCACTCTTGCCTCTTTTCTCTCTCTTGTTCTTCAATGTTGTTGTTATGATTAGGGTTAGGAATAACCATGTATAAACCCCCTAATCCGCAGTAAAACCTGGACCGTAGGATACGATCCAACGATGATTAAATCATCCTGAAAAATGCTTCAGCCCTGACACACAGAGTTCGGCCAGAACTCTGTCCTGGCACAGAGTTCGGCCAGAACTCTGTGTTCTGCTTCCAGCAAGGTTCTGGAACATGGAGGCAGAGTTCGGCCCGAACTCTGCCCCCCTCTCTCCAGAAGCTCCTCTGGCAGCTCCTGAGGTTCTTCGTCTTCTCCGACTGGCCTCGTCACCTCCCCGAGCTTTTCTGACACACAGACGGCGCTCGTCGCACTCTGGGGTCTTCTCCACATAGATTGGGAACCCTACCCACTCCAACAATTTAAAACAAAATGGTGAACTGAGAGGAGGTTGTGTTTAATGAGTGGAATATGTAAGATATTAGATAAAGTAAAGTTTGAAGAAGGAGTAGTGAATGTAGACGAACCTGTGTGAAAGATTTCAAGTTGAGCACCATTACCGACAGCAAGAGCATATGTACCTGCATAGTCTGACTTTATGGACAAGTTGGCGAAATCAGGAGTAACATGGTGTGTGGCACCACTATCAGTAATCCAGACGTTGGTCGGAGGATTGTAGCCATAAGCCATGGCAGCAAGCTTAGGGCTAGGTTGACGAGCCTTGTATGAGTAATTCATGTATGGTGGTAGCACTCAATAGCAGTGTGACCAAATTTGAAACATATTTGACATTGTGGCCGAGTTGATGATGAAGGAGGTTGGGGGAGAATGTCAGGTGAAGTGTTTGGAGAATGAGATAAGTATGAGTTTCGTGGGCGAGGCTTGTAGGAGTTAGGGTTAGGTGTGTAGTTTCGGAATTTAATTACACTTGTAGTTGTTGTTGAAGTTGGTAGAGGAAGAGGCTTGTTTGGAGTGGAATGATTTGATAGTAGAGATTTAAAGGGCCTGTGCAGAGGTATCTGTATTGAGTTGCACCTTGCTGCTTTCGAGAATGGAGATTTCCTCTCCAGTAATGAGGTTGTGAAGTTCATCAACAGAAATAGCTTCAGGGTGAACTTTGATGGAGGTGATGAATAGGCCGTACTCAGTTGGAAGACCCTTGAGCATGTACAAGATCATATCTTCATCAGGAACGGGGCTACCGACAGCAGAAAGTGCGTCAGCAATTTGCTTGATCTCTTGGAGGTACTCTAGGATTTATTTAGTTGTTTTTCTCATACTTAAGTTTAGACTTGATGTGAATGGTGTGGGAGCATGAAACTATTGCAAAGCGACGCTGAAGAACACACCAGACATCTTTTGAGGAGTTGCAACGGACAACATATAGGAGAATTGGTTCCGAGAGAGATGCGTTGATCCAAATTAGTAAGGTCTGATTTTGAGTGACCCATTCCTCATACTTTGGATTGATAGTGGAGGTTGGAAGACCCTTTTTTATCCGGAAGGAATTGTGGGGGACATGGATTCGAACTGTCAACGAAACCATGGAGCTTGTAACTCTTGAGAATGGGAGTGAAGAGGGATTTCCAGAGAAGATAGTTTTCCCTGGTTAGTTTGACTGGTACGAAGTTGGAGATATTTTGTATGTAAGGTTGGTGAGCAAGAGAGAGAGGGTTGGTGGTCGTAGAAGAATTCATGGTGGAAGAAAAACCGTGAGACGTTTTGGCTCTGATACCAAAATAGAAACACAGGAAGGTAAAATTTGTAGAGATGATTACTTTTTATTTTTCTCGATGATAGTACTATGAATACAAGTGCTATTCATAGAGTTACATTCAGAGAAGGATAATGTTGAACTGTTATCACAGTGGATAATGGAAAATTCGTCTGTTGCATAACCACAATGATCTTGGCTTATGAATCAGTTGGAGAGAGCATAAACCTTCCTCATGTGCAACTGCATTTCTATTGCAATGGATGTAAACTCTTATCCATATCTTTATTAGCGAAGAGGGGTAAATGAATAGATTTATCTAAGAATCTATAAAAGAAATAGAACTAAGATCCAAATGAAGGATACTAAAACTTACCAACTTTCGTACTCATAAGTTTGCAATACAGGAGGAGCAAAAACACACTTGTACAATTTTTTTTAAATAGCTTTATTTAAGTAAACAAACATTATATAAAAAAAATATATATATATATACATATATATATATATATATATATATATATATATATATATATATATATATATTTAAATAGCTTTATTTAAGTGAAATGTAGAAGTATACATATATATATGAAATCGAATCACTAATTATAATCCTTCTAGAGTTTAAAACAAACTTCAAATTTGACTCGGCATCGAATTTCATAATTGTAAATGAAACCTTACATTATGTTCAAAAAAAAAAAAATTGTTGGATAGATGCCATTTTTTCTATGGATTTTCTTCTTCTTTGATTACAGAGATATCCCTTGGTCATCTTTTGCTTTCTTAGCTGTACCTTATGGCCATTAATTTTCCATCTATTTTGATGGATCAAATTGCTTATGCATACTTCTACATTTCACTTACCTTATTTATATGAAAAGCCTTTATTCATAAGATATCAATGAAATGTTATACATGCTACTCCTCTTTTTATTCATAAAATCTCCTTGACATGAGTCAATTCATTAAGAAAATAATTTGTTTTGCATCACTTTCATCTAATCTATACCATTGACAATCTACTAAACACACAGTCAAGATGACATTTCATGATTTTAGAAATGTTCAATCAATAGTTTGACCTTATGAAGATGCGGTATAGTTTGTTCATAAAAGAGTTGTGTTTGAAACTTCTATTGTCGTCGAAAAGCGTTGTGTTGGCATAGATGCAGTGGCGGATCCATGTGGTGTCCAGTGGGGGGCGGTGCCCCCACTGAACTAGTTAAAAAAATTTGCTAGCAAGTGTGTGGGATCCAACAATAGAAATTATAGAAAGATGCTTCTCTACAATGAATGTTGTCAAGACAGATTTACAAAATCAAATTTGTGATTAGTTTTTAAATGATTGTCTTATTTGTTTTATAGGAAAAAAGTTATTATATCTGAGAATTGTTTGGAGTGGTCTGTATGTTTAATTTTCAATTATGTATTTTGTTCCTATATTTTCAATTTTTGGATGCATTGTCTCCGAACCCTTTATGATTGTGGTCCTAGTAGAACCTCATCTTGGATCTGCCACTGCATAGATGAAATAATTTGATACCTCTATTGTCGATGAGAGTTGGCCGGCAATTAAGCATTGTGTTGCTCGTGTGGTGGAGTTTCACGATTGCACTAGCAGGCGATGGAGGAGCTTTTGTGTGCAAGGTGAGAGAGATCGGGAGTCGGCAGGCTTGCAGTGGAGTATGCGAAGGTGAGAAATATTTTGAGAAAATATGAGAAGATTAAAAAAAAGTTAAAGGGAGGGTGAATGTCACCTAACAAAAAGTTTAAATTAGTGGGATGATAATGACCTTATTGTCCATACATAAAAATAAATTTATCTATATTATTACATAATTCAATTTAGGGATGAGTGTTCGGTTTATTCTTTTTCAATCGAAACGAAATAGCCAAAATCGGATAAACCGAAATTATAAAAATCCAAAACTGAAATCAAATCGAAATAAGCCAAAACCAAAACCGAACCGAATAATCAATTCGATCCGTTCAGTTGGAATATTTCTATTGTTCAAATGGGTTAGACCCAAAGTTAGCATCGTGGTTAAATCATATTAAAATAATAAATTGTATACATATTTGTTGTACTTTAAAGTTGCGTCCAAAGTTGGACAAGTTGTTAAATTATTAAAGTTGGGCTTCAAAATATATACATAGAATTGTTGTTTTCAAAATATTATACATTTTTAATCACAAAATATGGATAAAATTGAGATTATTTATATAATTGCGTAAGTCTTATTTGGTTTTCGGTTGTGGACCTAAACCGATACAAAAATCAAATACTTTTTTTTAATATTTTCAAAACCGAAATCGAACCAATTTTTTTCAAACTGAACCGAATCACTTATTCGGTTTGGTTATCGATCTAAAACTGAATAATGTTCACCCCTAATATAAATACCCTATGGTATTTGGATTATATAATGTTAGTCCCGGGACATAATTTTTCGATGGAAAACTGAAATTATGCAACACTTCGAAGAGGTGCACAACAGAGATCCCAGAGGATTATGAGAAACAAACACTAATGTATTCCTTCGAAGAAGGCACAGAAGAATTTGTACCAGCAACAGCGAAAGTCTACTAACGTTTTCTGATTAGATCAAAAATGTTCTCATTTAGAACGAGATAAAAGTGAATGAACAGAAATGGTGAAATGGCCTGCTGGGGTGAGTGATCACCGGCGCTTAAAGATTGATTCGCCCCACACGAACAACTTCCAGGAACGAACAAGTTCGATAGAGAACTTCGAAACACTCCGCTCTTCTGACTCCTCGGATGGCGCGAAACTCTATTAACAAAGTACCTCTCTTCTCTGCCCTGAACTTCGAGAATTTCGTAAGGAAATTTCTGATACTATGTACTGTCACCTAAGAGAGAAGAGAGGGACTTTATATAGGTGCGCCTAGTAACTGCTCGGTATGCAGAACATTCAGGACATGGAAAAAACTGCTTCGAACGTTCCGTAACCGCTCAAATCGTGCACATGCATGATTAAGCAAACTGGCGCACTGTGCACGCCAATTAGCACATAGCGTGCGCTAACAACGCACAGTGCACACAATCACGCACCACTGCGCCAATTGCGTACAAGCGCATTACGTGTCAACTGTGCGCCAACTGGCAGTGCCATCAGGCCATGCGAACGGACGTGCGATCGGCTGCACAGAGGCTCGCGCAATGAGCGAAACTTAAGCGCACTATGCGCCTAGCGACGATGCTGACGTGCTAAGTGCACCAACAAAATACCACATATGCCTCATGATCCCATGAGCCCGAGTTCGAGTTTGAGTCCGAGTCCGAGTCGCTAAGCCCTTATGGGGCTTAGCTCCAATGGAAATTAATTCCCAAAAGCAAAAAACAGTAATGCTTTACCATGGAGTCATATCCTTACCTCCTAGTAAAATCACCCACATGATTCCCTTCTTAGGGTCACCACCCTATGTGCATATCTCAACAACACACCAAGTATATATTGAGATACACTTCATGGTGCTTTTCCAATGTAGGACTAAATAATACTAGGCATGTATTGAAAACAAGCTTTCTCTACATGTCAAGGAAAAGCTCTAACAATCCCCCACATATCTCGATATATGGATTTGAGTGTTCCCCACAGTAACGGTCCATCATACATTAGGATAGATGTCGATATCGACTTGAATCTTTCCGCATAGGTGAAACAACAGACTATAATACAAGAATGGACTAAGCCTTGAATTCTGCACCATAGTTGTAATTCTTCCCACCTACATAATGTAGTTACATGTGCTTCTGGCTGCACATTAAAGGCCATGTGCCAGCCTGGTTTCAGTGTATAATTTTGGACGTCTACAAGTTTACCCTCAAGAGACGTCCTGCTATCTCTGTCCAACCACAATAAATGTGTTCTTTATTAAAGAGACATGGCATGAAGCCTTGCACTTCCCTTGTGGTGCTATGCCGCTATGACATGGCCTAAAGCCGAGACATTATCCCTACCTGGGAACCTCATCGTAGTGTCATATTACTGTAGCAAGAGATCACAAGCCTCTTTATAGTGCCAAACTACCCAACATGAACCCTTAGGCTTCCTTGCGGTGTTACGCCGCAACGACATGGCTTCCAAGGCCGAGACTTTACCCCTATCTGGGTACCTCATCGTGGTGTCGTCCACTGTAACATGAGGACATCCTCCCCTTTGTAGTGCTGTCTACAACTCTTTAATTTTATCATACAACATTAGGCTACCTGCCTATTTGCGGTGCTACGCTGTTGTGACTTGGCTTACAAAGCCGAGGCATTACCCTTACCTCGGAACCTCATGGTGGTGTCACTCTACTGTAGCATGGAGTTACACTCCCTATAGTGCTGTGCTACCGTGCTTCTTGTAAAGTACACCAGGCATTCACTCTGCCTGAGAACTCATTAAGGCGTTTAAGCCATCCTCATCATAGGATTCATTTTTCGCAGAAAACATATAGTAGACAACAATGGTTGTATGTCCATAACCTTTACATGCCACAGAGGACATGTACCTACTGTTCCTAATATTTTTCCAGTTGGTGGTCTTCCCTTGAACCAAAAGCTAGATGCCTAGTAGATTTCTCTTTGAACTAATAACATAAAACTTTACGGTAGGATTGCAATAACATAATATCAGAATGCCTTCAAGCCTATTTTACAAGCTGTGTCATCGACCAGCTGGCGCTTGAGGCCCTTGGTGAACGAATTCGCCAGATTCTTCTGACTCTAAACATCAATCACTGCAATGACACCTCTCTTGATGAGATCGTGCACTACCTTGTGTTTTAACCGCACAGTTCTCTTCTTTCCGTTGAAAAGATCATTTGATGCTACCGCCGCAGTCGCTTGGTTGTCACAGTATATCAGAATCGCTAGTATTTATGCCCCAACCACTAGAAGATCATACATGAGCTTCCAAAGCCATTCTGTTTCCTCCGCTGCGGTATCAAGTACAAAGAACTCAGATTCCATGGAGGAACGAGAGAGCATTGTCTGCTTCTTCGACTTCCACGATATAGCAGCTCCATCCATTATGAAAATGAATCCACCTGTGGACCTCTCGCTCTCCAACTTGGAGCACCAACTGACATCACTGAAGCCTTCTACTACCGACAGACCTCCGCTGTAGTGTAGTACATATGTCTGAGTCTTCTTGAGATATCTCATTACCCGTTTTATAGCTTTCTAGTGCTTAATGCCTGGGTTACTCGTGAAATGACTCAGCATTCCTACGACGAAAGCTATGTCTGGCCTTGTGGCAGTAGTAGCATACATCAAACTTCCGATGACGCTTGCATACTTCAGCTGCCTGACGCTTTCCCTCAAATTAAGTTTCAGCTTCAGATCACACCTATAAGGCGTATCGATCCCTGGAAGATCCTGATACCCGTAGCATGTTATCATCTTCTCAATATATTGAGACTGTGACAACGCCAGTCCAGTGTCTGTCCGGATGATCTTGATCCCTAAGATCATATCAGCTTCCCCCAGGTCCTTCATAGTGAACTTAGTCGAGATGAACTTCTTTGTCTCCGTGACACAGCCCATATCCGTACCTAGGATCAGCATGTCGTCTACGTACAGACAAATGATTATACCTCTTCTATCAGCAAACTTTGTATAAACACACTTGTCCGTCTCGCTGACCCTCTAGCCATATGACCTTATAACCTTGTTAAACTTCTCATGCCACATCTTGGGAGCCCGTTTATGACCGTACAAGGATATCACTAAATTGCAGACTTTGTCTTCAAGACCCTTGATGATAAATCTCTCTAGCTGTTGCATGTAAATCTCTTTGGTCAGCTCACCATTTAGGAAATCCATTTTTACATCCATCCGATGTATCACCAACTTATGTATTGCTGTGAGAGCAATCAACATTCTGATGGTGGTCATTCGATCTACTAGAGCATACGTGTCAAAGTAGTCAATCCTCTGCTTCTGAGAAAACCCCTTGGCTACTAGCCTAGCCTTGAACTTGCCAATAGTTCCATCTGCTTTCATCTTCTTCTTGAAGATCCATTTGCATCCGATGGATTTTGCTCCTTCAGGAAGATTAATCAACACCCAAGTGTTATTAGAGGTGATTGAATCAATTTCATTGTCTATCGTCTCCTTCCAGAAAATAGCTTCTCTGGTTTTCATCGCCTCATTATATGTAAGCGGATCTGCTTCCACATGATAGGTGACAAAGTTATTTTTGAAGTCCTTCGGCCTCCTCACTCGCTTAGTTGACGGCTCAAGGAGCTCTGGTTCAACAGTTGTTTCGACAACTTCTTCTTGGACTACGTTCTTATTGGAAACTCCAATTTCCTGTGCACCCTCATTGTTCTCTAGAATATCTGCAAGAACAATGCTCTTGTGCCTTGCAAACTTATCTTCAAAATATTCTGCGTCACGATATTCAATGATATGGTTTGATTCAATATCAAAATATCTCCAAGCATCACTCTTCTCGGCATAATCCAAGAAGATCGTTTTCGTAGTCCTTGTCCCGAGCTTCTTAATCTTCAGATCTGGTAGTTTCACATATGTCAGACACCCCCATGCTCGAATGACATTCAAGTTAGGTCTGACTTTGAACCAGTGTTCATGAGAAGTAACGTCGAAAGTTGCATGCGGCACTCTATTCAGAATAAAAGTGGTCGTTAATGTAGCTTCTTCCCAATAGCATTTTGGAAGCCCTACAGATAACAACATTGAGTTTATCATTTCTGTCAACGTTCTGTTCTTCCTTTCTGCTACTCCTTTAGATTGAGGAGAGTACGAAACTGTAATTTCGTTGATAATTCCATGTTCTTTGCAGAACGATGCGAATTCATTAGACTGGTACTCTCCGCCTCGACCACTTCTTATTCTCTTGAGTTGTTGTCCAGTTTGTCGTTCAGCCTCGGCCCTGAACTCTTTGAACTTCTCGAATACTTCATATTTAGCCTTCAGCAGGTAGACAAACGTGTACTTTGAGAAGTCATCGATGAAGGTTATGAAATACTTCATCCCAGCCTTTGTAGAGAATTGTTTTAAGTCACAAATATCGGAGTGTACCAACTCCAGAAGATCTGTTCTTCGATTAACGCGAGGAAAGGATTTTCTTGTAATCTTCGTCTGAGCACATACTTCACATTTCTTTACCTTACCCCTACATTTGGAGGTAAGTCCTACACTAGACATTATGTTTATTCTTTTACAATGAACATGTCCTAGTCTATTATGACACAACTCAAGAGTATAAGCAGAATGAGCGATTGCATTAATAACATTGGACTGATTTACAAGCTGAATCTTAAACATTCCTTCGATATAAAATGTTTTCCCGAAGTATGTTCCTTTTATGGACATCACCATCTGGCCACACTACAAGAAAAAAGGGCTTTCTTGACGGTTAATCCCCCGTCAAAAAAGGATTATCTTGCCTTCTTATGAATCAATTACATCTTTGTCTAATATATAAGTTGAGTTCAAGTTCTATATTATTTTAAAAAATGTAGTTTCAAACTTGTGCTTATCTCATACTTAAGCTATTGATTTTTTTGAACAAATTTATGTTCTTATCTTTATTAGCTTCTTCCTCAAAGCCTTTTTTTTGGCTTTTTGGTAGACATTTTGGATACATAATATTTTTAATATCTTGATCTTGATAAATTATTATTTGGGTATTTACTTCTTTTATATTTAGGGATTCTGGATTTTGATGTTGTTCGATGATACTGTATATATTCCTTTGAATCTAAGTTCTTAAGAGTAGAAATCATTTTGGAAACAAGTCGAAAGGGTCCTTCTGTCATACAGGTGTAAATAGCCTGAAGCAACATGGTGTACTAGTCTTCGAACTACCGCTAGCTAGGAACCAGCCCCTACAGCTAACCCAAAGTGATCAATACTTTATAGACTTAAGATTTATTAAGGTCTACTTGCAACTATCGTCTAGTTCTGGATCCAAGGTACTGAACCCAGTCCCCTAGGTTCTAAAATACATCAACGTATCTAGGTCCTACATTTTGATTTACAAATATTTTATTTTTTATTGTTATCCAATGATTTTGTAGCACATCTGGATAAATGTAATTGATACATCTTATACCGTATGCTACATTGTTCTAAATTTTTTTAAGTCCATAGAATATAATTGATTTTATATTGCACTATTTCTTCTTAAATCCTCGGATATTAATGAAGAGATTTATTTTGGGTACAAGCCTACAAAGGGTCTGTCTGCCTCCGCTAGCTAGGACAGTACCCCTACAGCTAACCCCAAGATTGATCAATACTTTATAAACTAAAGATTTTTTGAGATTTAGTTGCAATTGTTATCTGCCGGATTTTGGATTTTAGCTTTGATGGATAATATTATATAATGATATTTTTTTCAAAAGGTAACATACATTGATCTTCCATAGGTTAATGTTTGTCATCTTCTGATATATTTATTTTTCTGTCACCATTCGATATTCAGACTTGATGATCTTGTGACTACTCATTGAATATTATGGTCTTGTTTTTTCGTCTTTAACTTGTGTAATATTCAATGATTTTGAGCTTTATATTATTATCTTCTTATTCAAGTTACTTACTGTCTACAACAGTAACTCTTTGCTGGGGAGAAGTCATGCATATTGAATGTCTCTCTCTCAAAGCGTTTCTTCTATTTAACCTTGCGGTTATCTGATGGACATCGTGCAACAGCTTTAAAAGGGAAGAAATGAACTTTGATTTTTTTTAAAATTAGTTTTCTACTTTTGAAAATATTCCTCTATTTTTTAAATTTTATCTATACTATTATTTTTGGATATAACCATGTAAAGGTAGAGTAGTTAATTGTTTCAAGTCAATTATCCCCTTGACATGCCATATATCTAGAATACACTTTTCTTTGGACATTTATCTAGTTATGTTTATTTGTTAAATAGATATATTTATAATTTATGGATTCTTTTATTGAAATTGTTTCCGTGATTCGAATCGCCAGCTTTCAGTCTGAGGACTAAATGGACGTATTCGAACATTTATTAATATAGTTTTTCGTAATAAATTCTACAATTTTGAAAAGACTCTTTGATTTATTCAATCTGTCGAGTACTCAAATGTTATTATTAAAGACAGTTTTCAAAATCTTTTAATGTCTTTAAATATTTCTTTTATATATATATATTGGAAAGATATTTTGTTTGTTCATCTTTAAGCATTTATTCATTGAATATTTTTTTATTTGCTAAAGAAGATATTTGTTTTTGGAACTTTATATGCATTTGATCAAAGGAAAGAAAGATCCATATCTTGGATATTCCTTAGATTTTTTAATTATATTTTATCTATTTTTGCATATAAATTATTTCGGAACTAGACATGCATATTTTAAGGGAGAGCAAATTAATTGTTTCAATTCTTTTATGCCCTTAATATGTGGTATATCTAGTTCATCATGGACATATATTCTTTTACTTAAACTATCTTGTTAAGTTGTTCATAATATTTGTATTTGTATTAGATGAGAGAATATATGATTATTATTATTTATTTTTAATTCTCTCATTCGAGTTTCTAAAAGTTATCTTGCCAAATATATATTTAATTATCCTTATTTGATTGAGTTTAAATTACTGTTGGCATTTCTTATTAAGATTTTATCTCAAAATTCATGATTATCTATATTTAGACTGATCATACTTTGTGGGGGAGCATTCAAGTCGACTGAATTTCTTGTATCGGGGGTTTCGTTGCCCCGGTCAGCGGATAGGGGTCGAGGGGGCAGTGCTACCCATGGTGGTTCGAGGGCGAAGCCCCCGAAAGGTATTTAGATTTCCAGATCTGTTTAACTTTGGACGACTGTCGTCAAGAAAAAATACGTCTTCAGGTCTGCTCAAATATCTGAAGAAAGGCATCATCAAAGGGCTCTTGGCTTTCCTATTTTATCAGTATATTTTTCATATTTATTGAGTCTAGGAATAAGATGAACACTGCGTCGTACTGGCAAATAGGCTACCCAAGAAACGTTTTCAATATATCCTTTCATTTTGAAAACAAGCCCACTTATAAAAGTCCAAACTACTTTCTAACTGCTTAAAAGAATTTCAAAAAGACCAAAAATAAATTTGTAAAACCCTGACTAAACTCTGACAGAACTCGGCCAGAGTTCGGCCCGAGTTCGGCCAGAGTTCGGTTAGTGGCCGTTGTGTTTTGAACGTTTGAAAACTTGGTCTCCCTATAGTTACGGATTTTTACGAGATTTTCTCATAGAGTTCTGCCCGAATTCTGCCCGAATTCTACCCGAATTCTGACAGAATTCTGCCTTTGGAAAAACTATAAATAGAGAAGGATTTCGATCATTTCAACTCACCAATTCACTTTCATATCTCTTCTCTATAAGCCTACTACTTCTTCCAAAGTGTTCCGAGCTATTCATTTTTAAATCCTAAGCCAGTTACAATCCTCTAGTCGATTTGCAGTGCGATACGGTCTAGAAGCTTCAGAGCGATTGTAATCAGAGGATTGATTGAAGAAAGACACTTCACAACTGAAGTTGGTCGAGTACTTCGGATCAAAGCTCGCGTTTGTAGAAGTTGCAAGAACTTCGGATGAAAACTTGTGGTATTTTCTAATAGTGGATTCAACTGGAAGCTAGAGTTCTTCCGACTGGACTAGTTCTCACATAAGGGAAACCAGTATGCATCCATGTGTTTGTATTTTCTCTCTGCTCTCTATTTTTCATTTACATATCTGTGATATATATTCTGTGATCTTGCTGCTAATATTTTTAATTAGCTAAATTCTGCTGCCAACTCTATTCACCCCCTCTAGAGTATTGTGCTTTACAATTCGTTCCTACAGGTAGTTCCTCGAACGGTACTCTGCGGCCACAGACCCGGTTCATTCTAGGGGGAACAAGGATTGGTGCCGACGTACTGACATCGTTATACGGGACCTTCAGTAGGGCTAGCTACCCGCACTACAAGGAACGCCGTTATACCACGAAGACGGTCCAGAATGGCATATCGCCAGTGACCTTCATATAGATAGGTCCAGTGTTAATAATGTCTTATGTAGGAAGAGTAAGTTATTACTCATATACATTGAAGGATGTCGGTTGTTGGTAAGGGTCACCTGAATGGTGACAAATATATTAAATTATGATATTGTTCGTAATAATGTCTTGTGGTGGTAAGGTAAGTAGTATAAATATACTGGGATGGCTACACAACCGTGGGTAAGAAATCACCAAAGGGTGATATCATATTGCTTTACATTATGCTGGCTAAGAATAATATGCATGGTTTACTTTTGTCGGATGTGAACTATTAATTGACCCTAAGGCAACGAGAAAGACCACTTTTAATAATATTCTATAACATGATTACTTAGTGTTGTCTTCTTAGGTGAGTTGGGCCAACATCGCTCGCCAGTACATAGATGATGTATTGACCCACGTTTGTGGGAATCTTTACAAGTGCTCGTGCAAGGAGAAATTGTTTGATCAGTACTTGGTATCGAAGAATCGGATGGATGTGCAGGAGCTCTTCTTACAAGATGATGTCTTCTGCTATATGGGACATAATATATGGAATAGTATAACTTATTTGTACCAGTGAGATTGTAAGCAAAGTCGACATGCTCGATTGTAAACCTAAATGGCAAGGATTTATTCAGTTGGCTATTTAAGAGTCTCGTAATCTTTTGTAATCTCTGTATTCAGCTATAAATCTTGTAATCTATTACAGTTATCACTAAAGAGATATATTTCTTCATGTCTTGTTGTGACTTCAATTTATCTGCTTGGTTTTGTTGCGTTGTCGTTGTTTTCTGAAAAATACCAAGAACTGTAATTATTTTGCCTTGTATAAGTACAATCTAGACTTGTATGGCATCACGTCTAGTGGCTAGTTTTCGATCCTTCGGTATTAGGGCGTAAAAAATCTTAGGCACTGTAACATGAACAACCTTTTTGTCTAATTTTATCTCTAACTTTTTAGAGATTGAACAAGCCACTACATGTTTCTAAGTCATGTCTTTCAGGTTTTATTTAGTGTCTATTCTTAATCTTTTCTCAGAATCATATAGAAGAATAACTTATGCATAGTCCTTCTCTCTCTGATCGACAATGCATTGGGCTTCATGAAGACTTAGCTTAATATTAGGCTATTCTTCCGTGTTGCCTGAGGTAGATGTCTCTTTTATTTTTTGTAACAAATTAGACAATCTAGCCACTTCGGCTATGTATACTTTTATCTCTTTTCGAGATTGCTTGTACTTATCTAACACACCTTTGTGTTCATCAAGCAAATCGCTAAAAGCAAATGATAGTTCATCAAAAGTAAAATCATAATATAGAGGGTTATCTAATAGATGATCAAATGCCATTAAGCAGACATTTGCAAAAATATTGTGTCTTTCTTCCTCTTCTGATTCACTGGCCTCACTTTTATGCCAGATGCTTGTATTTGTATACTTACGACCAGTTGTTGACTTTCGGCTTGATCGTTCATATCGATTGTTCTTCTTGAATATATGGAAGTCCTTTTTATATGCCCGGTCCTTTTGCATCCATAGCATATTATTTCTTCTTTATTGCTTTTTTAGACTACTTTCTTCTTTAGTTTGATTTCTCAAACCTCAAGAACTTCCTAAATTTTTGACCAGTAGGCTTGTTCATCACCATCTGACTCTTCATCATCAGTATCTTCACTAGAGAATCTCTTAGCTTGTACTTTGAAGGCGATAGATTTTTCTTTTGGGGTAGCCTCTTCAATGTCTTATAGGTCAAGCTCATGAGTCATGAATTTACCCATCAACGTTTCTTGTGACATTGTGGTGAGATCGTTTCCTTCAATGATTGTTGTTGCCTTTGGGTTCCAATTCTTTGTCAGTCCCCTGAGCACCTTCCTGGTCTTTTCATGGTTACTGTAATCTTTACCAATAGAAGATAGAGGATTAGCTATATCAAGGAAAAGTGTGAACATTTGTATGATTGACTCATTTGGTTTCATCTTGAAAGCCTCATACTCTTGTGTTAGTCTGCTGATCTTAGATTCCTTCACTTGTGAAGTTCCTTTATGAGTTACCTCAAGAAGTTTCCAGATCTCGTATGAAGTGTTGCATGTAGATACTCTATTGAACCCAGTCTTTTTGATAGCACAAAATAGTGTATTGATCGCTCTTACGTCAAGACTGGTTTGTGCCTTCTCTGAATCCGTGTATCTATCATGTGGCTCATCCACAAGATTACCATCAATAACTATTCTTGGTAGCTTTTTGTAGCCGTCTATAACTATCGACCAAAGATCGAAGTCAAGTGATTTTAAAAAGAAACTCATTCGTGTTTTCCAATATGTATAGTTTGTTCCATCAAATAGAATAGTGGAGGTCTATTTGTGGATTGCCCTTCACCTATGAATATTGATTTCACGACTGACACACACACACACACACACACACACACACACACACACACACACACACACATATATATATATATATATATATATATATATATATATATATATATATATATATATATATATATATATATATATATTGTTCCATCAAATAGTGGAGGTCTATTTGTGGATCGCCCTTCACCTGTGAATATAGATTTCACAGCTGTCACACACACACACACACACACACACACACACACACACACACACACACACACACACATATATATATATATATATATATATATATATATATATATATATATATATATATATATATATATATACTCTCTAGAGTGTTATATCTGTATATAACCTGCTCTGATACCATTTGTGGGAACGTTGAGCACCTCTAGAGGGGGTGAATAGAATATGTATGTGTGTGCAGCAGAAATATAATTACCAATTAAAAATATTCTAAGCAGTATTACTGGTATAGAGAAAAGGACAAACTATAAAATTTAAATATAGAGAGTAAAGAGCATCAGAAAAGCAAACTCATGACATAACGATGTATACTGGTTTTCTTCTGAGAGGACTAGTCCAGACTCGAGCAATTTTGCTTGATATTAATCCACTATGGCACTAGCTTTAATCGAGCGCTTGCAGCTCCTTACAACCACGAGTTTTTATCTGAAGGACTCGCAACTTCAGATATGACAAACGTGAAAACTAGAACGTTTTTGATGAGCCTTCTTTACAACTCGATCAACCAAACTCTATATTGAAACAGAATGACACTTGGCTTGGCTAGGAGTCGTTAAAGGCTAGATATGAAAGTGAATAGCCCTTGAATGCTTTTAAATAGAGAGGGAAAAAAGGAATGAATGATTTGGAATGGGAAGTTCTCCTCTATTTATAGCATTTTTAGGGAAGAACTCGGCATGAGTCCGGGTCCATAAATATCGTAAGTGGTTACAGATATTCAGGAAGACCAAAATGTTCTGTAAATAGACTAGCAAAACTCGTACAGTGTTCGGGCCGAACTCGGTTATGGTTCTTTTGTGAATATCTGCTCAAATAATGTATGGGCTTTTTATATGGTTATTGGATATGGGTTTGATATAGGATTAGGTATAGGAATTGATATATGATTTGGTATATAGGTAGGCTTTTGAATGTAGAGTTTGGAAATCCAGTTGCCAATTCGATCAAAATTATATTTTTCTAGACTCAATAAAAAAATACATAATAAAATAAAAAACAAATCTTGATTTGCATTTGTAGTTTTTGTACGATGAAGACAATGAGTAGTAGCTTATTGAAAGTAGATGTTATATTTTTGTACCTGTAATATATTATTTGTGTATCGACCAAAGTTTATGTTTATTATCAAAATCAGGTGTGACTATGACTATGGGCCACTAGTGGAAGATAGCTCGATTTTTAGCGAAGTGTTTGGTGTGTCAGCAAGTAAAGACTGAACATCAGAGCTCAGCAGGATTGTTCCAGCCTTTATACATTCCTGAGTGGAAATAGAAGCATATTACGCTGGATTTTGTGACGGTTTCGAATAGCCCGAGTGGTAGAGATACTGTTTGTGTTATAGTAGGTCGACTCACCAAGGTAGCCCATTTGTTGCCTTTTCAAGTGGGCCAATCTAGGTGGTGTTAATCGAAATGTATATGAAGCAAATCGTACGACTACACGGAGTGATAGTTAGCATTGTATATGATAGAGATTTTAGGTTTACTTCCCAAATTTGGAGAAGTATGCAGGGGAGCCTTAGTACGAGGTTAAAGTTCATTTGGTTGAGTTTTCTTATAATAATAGTTTCCTGGCGAGTATCCAGATGGCGCCATTCGAAGCTTTGTACGGAAGGAAGTGTTGTTCTCTAGTATATTGGAGTGATGTTGGTGAGCGATAGATATTGGGACCCAAGTTAGTGGTTCATACTTTGGAGAAGAGGAAGCAAATTCAAGGACATTTACGAGCAGCAAAAGATCGACAGAAGCATTGGACAGACAGTCATCGTTGACCATTAGAGTTTCAGCCAGAAGATCATATATTTATGAAGATTTCTCTTACCATGGGGACCATTAGATTTGGAGGAAGATGGAAGCTTAGTCTAAGGTATTTGGGTTGTTTGATGTTCTAGAGAGAGTTGGAGAGGTCACTTACCGCCTTGCATTGCCACAAACCTTGGAAGGTGTTCATGACGTGTTACATATATCTCAGTTGAGAAGATATGTGTCGGATCATAGTCACATTCTTGATCACCATGATATTACTATGGGGCCGACCTTGTCCTACGAAGAGCAGCTACTAGAGATTTTGGACCATCGAGAGAAAGTCTTACAGGGCCAGACCATTCCCTTAGTTCGTGTCGCATGGAGGCATCATGCACCAGACGAGTCAACTTAGGAACACGAGGATGCGATTCAAGAGAGTTTTTCTAATCTCTTTATATGATTAGGTATATTTTCTTTAATTAGTCATGATATCTTAAGTTATATATTGGTTATTATATATTTTTCCACTATTATTTATGATCGTAATATATACTTTTCTGTATCGTTGATTTTTGGAGCAAAAAATGCCAATCTCTAGAAACTTCCTTCATGATATTGATCTAGACAAGTTTATCTTCAATTTGATATATCATGTCCCATTCAAACATGTTCTTTTGTATTCTATTTTCATTGCACAACTTTTTGATCAACTTAGGCCAAAAGGTTATCTACCGGGACTCGATATCGATCCAACCTATGTAAACCAATTTTTGATCTATTTTTAGCCTTCTACACACATGCCAATGGTGTGCCACTCAACTAAGTTTCCACGTGCTACTTAAATGGCACATGAGACCAATTTATAGCCTTTTCGGTGCTTAATTCAATTAGAAATATCTCCTGGACTTAACCCGGGTCAACTCAACTTAGTGGGAACCATCCTAGGTTTCCAAACCATAGTGAAAGCATATTAGATTGATTTAATTCAATTTAACAAATGCCATGTACATCAAAACCCCACATCTTTGACTCAATATTCAACTTGTCCAAATAAGGAAACCCATGTGCACCTATTACGGTATGCATGTTTTGGAATATCAAACCATAACCAAATCACTCCAAACAAAACCCAAAATTTGTCTAACACAGGAGAACAAAACTCTCTATATTTAAAGCCCCATAAGCCGGCCACCCCTTCTCCATATCCAAAAACCCGACCCCCTCTCCCATTGTTGGCCGATAGCACAAGCCTCTTGGCCGACCACCCAAAGCCCCCTTCCTTTTGGGTTTTCAGGACTCCACCACCACTACCGCATCTCCTTCGAATTTCGTTTCCATCCTAGCATCTCTCAGGATATCTCGTGGGTATCGAAGAGGTGTCCAATCCATTCAAAGTACAGAAAACCCATTGTTTACAGTCTGACTTCAGCAGCAGGTTAGTGACTTCTAATATAGGTTTTAAATACTTATTCTCATTTACTTTGGTTGAAACTAAAACTAATAGATATCCTAATGTTTCTACTTTGATGTCCAATTCCTAAATTACACCATTCCGTTCGTTTTGGTCGTGTCGTCCGTTGAACTAATGTTGGTCCAAATTTGACCTATTTCGGTACGAGGATCTTTTCGACAACTTCCGAATCTGTTTGATCTAAACAAATACTTGGTAATTTCTTTAACATCTCTATTAATTATCTAGTATCATTACTTGTTCATATTTGTAAGTATTGTATGTGTTGTCGTTTCATCTATGTTAGTTTTTCGAGTACCGAAAGGTCTACCGTAATTTGACAAATTGTTCTCCCATGATCATAAAACTTAAATATAATTTAAATATCATTAATTGGGATGAAAATTATATTTTTCATATTTTTTTGATTTATTCCAGGATAAATAACTTTCTTATTTTTCCATAATTTTTCGCTTCTGAATTAGAATTTTATGTGGCATGTTGTGTTGATACTTAAATATAGCGATTTGGTGTACTTTTATAAAAAGATATTTATATAATATATATTCAAAATTTAATAACATATTTTTCCAAAATTTAAAGTATATATTTATGGTATATAAACATTATTGTACTATTATAACTTGTTGCTATATATAGTGGTAATACTAGTATATACTAGTTGACTATTTTATGACTAGTTTGGGTTTAAATAAGATAGGTATAAATATGGTAAGTCCTAAGGTATTATTTATTTTAGTTTATTTTATATTTCTAGGATTTCGTGATCATTTGACTACGGAGGTTAGAGCAGGACCGATATTCTACACTTTTATTGATATTTCCAGGCAAGATACCTTGCTACTTTTTGTAATATTAGAATGCTTAGATTGTTATTGTGCATAGAAATAGATGTGTTAGTAGAGTGCATCCAAGCATGACTTGCATACTCTCGATGGTGTCATCGATATGTTACTCTGTGTGTGATTTAGTGGTTACAAGATCCTTCCATTAGCAATAAAGTTATTTCTATAACTTCTATGACTGGAAGCATTACATGACACGACACTATGAGTGAGATTATATTGTGTTGGCACGAGCTTATGCATTTGTCTAGCTACTAGTAAAAGCGATTCGTGTGTCGTTCCATATATTGATTAGATTGATTCTAGTTAGTGACTTGTATATAGATGTGGATTGTCCGAGTCATTGATGTGATTTCAGCAGGACAAGGGAGGGAAAGACTATTAATAGACGTATGGGGGATACAGTACACATAAGCCTCAATGTGTCATGTTATAGGTTATACTAGTGGATATATCCGGCAGCAGCCACGGTCTAGTATTCGGTACGGTCGAAAAAGTATGCTAGTATATAATTTAGCATTGGTTGACGCTAATGCTACTCCATTACCTACCCATACGGCCCAAAGTTGTCGTCGACATACATTCACATAGATGGATAGTTTACCCAGTTTTATTCTCGTATTTATTTTATTTCATATTATAGTTTGTTATTTTGTATCTTGTTATGTCGCTTTGAGGACCTGAGCACCTTTATTCTACAGTTACAGACGAGGTCGAGCCCAGATTTCTTGCTGAAGACATAGAGGTTGTGTCAGAGGAGTTTTCCTGATCTATGAGTTTGTAGTTGATTAGAGTCATGGACATTTTATCTAGCTAGTTGTGTCCTGACTATTTCTCATTTTAGTTATTTCCTATTTTCAGTATTTTACTTTTATTTTCGTGGATATATTTCCACCAGATTTAGACTATCTCAGACAGATCTTGTATTTGGATATTCAGACTTATTTCTATTTCAGTCAGACATTATTATATAATTTTTGTAGTGATATTTTTACCTTGTGCATTAGATTATAGTGTTTGTTATTATGGTGGAGATATCAGAGTACCTATGACTGTTATATTGTTGATGTAGAATTTCAGCGTACTACGATTAGGGTATGTTGATTAAATTGGGAATACTTATTCTAGTCGTACAGCTGACATGCTCATGTCTTGTATTTTCTATGTATTTTAGAACTGGGACGTGACATCATCGCACCACCCTCAGTCAAGATACCTTGCCATTTACTGATTATTTACCTTTAGCTCATCAAATACATTTATTTATTTATTTATTTATTTACTTTATGAAAATAAATTATTTTTCCTAATCGTACTTAGATTTGAATTACTATATAGTCATGTTTTTCATTATTTTTTATGCACGTTGACCTAGAGTTAAGAGATTGTGCTTTGCGTATGCTACAATCATTGACCTTGACACCTATGTGCCACGAAGTCGTGAGTAGCGTATAGATACAGACTTACGTACTGATTGATCATCGATGCGTACAGACCTTGGGTTAGGATATTACTACTAACAAATTTGTGTTGAAGACTTAGCGGTTATTGAGGATAAAGTTGTGTTTTGGACAACGCAAGTTTGTGTGTCGTGGAGACGAGACATATTTAGTATCATGGGGGGAAGAAAGGAGACAACTATTAGGTGTAGGGGCTACTATTTACTTTTACACACTTTTATGTACCTGTCGGCCGATAGTGACTCAGATGAGCGCTACTTAGTTCCACCCTTTACTTATTTTTGTTTATTTAGAGAATCCCTGCATGGAATATTGTCTTCAAATGTGCATGCATCACACGAAAATGTTAGGTGAACTTGGTCTGCTTAGGCATACGTACCTTACTGTATAGGTCATATACTTATGCCTGATCATGGTATGGAACAATATTTTATCGTTGAATAGTGTGCTACACCATGTCCTTGTTTGGTTGTAGGTGTGGTTCACTGCTTCTATGATAAAATATTGGACCTTGTTGTCATCCATATTATTATTAAGCAGTTTATATTCAGTTATATTGTATATTTTTATGTATCTTATTACGTCCCTCTGAGGACTTGGTGATCTTTCCAGGTATATACGTTCGACAGTATCCCGAGGAGTTCGAATTTTAGACTAGGCTCTTCCTTCTCTTCCTTTGCGGACTATGTGACTTTCTCCAAGATGGTGGGCTTCTTTATTTGTTATTCTTGATCTCACATATTCTAATCTATTCTTTAGATTTGCTTGGTAGTGGATTTGTCTCTACCGAGCAACTTGATCATTGATATTTTCATATTTAATGATATATTTATTCTTTTACTTTTTTGGATGAGGTTTAGTGAGCCATGACTATCTATATACTGCATATACAACTTACGTATATTTTGTTATGCGACTGGCATGTTATGTTACCTAGTCCCACGTATTTTGGGACTGGAGCGTTATATTAGCATACATATTCAGTACATTAGAAAACATCCAGTTTATTAGGTATGAAGGTGAAGGAGGGACGAGTTCATCGAAGACACCCACATGAACGAGGAGTTGCCACGACCGAGCAGGACTCGAAGCAAGTCACTGCATAACCAAGTCCGAACGCCATTACATTCATTGATTCATCTTATTGAACTGAGCAGGGGCGGGCATTACAGTAATATGGCAGCAACAAAGCAATAGTAGAAGTGAGTTCCTTTTTGCTTGAACACCAAGTTGGTCTGAAGGCCCTATGTGAATGAAGGTCCTATTATTCATAGTATTTGAAAGCAGTAGGGGATGAGTATTGGTCTGTGTTGCACGAACATGGATACGTCACTACATGCTTCAGACATGACAGAACAGATGTGACACCATATATATATATATATATATATATATATATATATATATATATATATATATATATATTTTATATATATATATATATATATATATATATATATTTTATATATATATGGATGACAAGTATATCATATGAGAAGTCATATTAATCAAAATTTGTGTATTATGTCATAGAAATCTACATTATGCATGTTGATGGCTATGAGATATCCATCAGTAGATACGTATATTGTACGACTGATATTTAACAAGACGATAAATAAATAGTTTGATAGGGATGTGCTCCATATGCCTACTCATAGAATTCACCTTTTGTCACAACCCGTACCCGCTTTTCGGGATACAAGTTTGTAGCCAAGTCCAGCCTACGCCATAATGTCGGTAATAGTACGCTGTCTAGGTCTCAATGTCAAACTCAAATACAATAAAATTATATCTAATTGTTCATTCACAATAACTATTTTATTTACAAATCCAATAATACATAAAAATAACATTTGGGAATAAACCCAATAAATATTAAATACAAGAATTCTAATATGTCTAGAATCTAAGGTCGACCTCAAGATCTATAACTCCTCTGTGTAGTCCATAGCACAAAATAGGAAGCATGCCAAGTCACCTGCAATGATCCAGTCAGGAAAGGAGCAAAGTACAACCCAATTGCAATAATGTAACTTAATGCAAAATAAACTAAAGAATAAGAAAACATGTATATGAACTGGAAAAAAATATTTACATGAAACCACTAGCAAGAACATGTATGAACGAGACAACTAGAAATAAACATGTACAAGTAAATAGACAGAGTGTTTGAAATACTTTTCGACATGTGAACGGCTTGGGTTAATACAGCACATCAGAGATGGCTATCCACAATAAAAAGGTACGGGTAACCCATACGTGAGGTGTATGACTTAGTTATCCACAATAACAATTATTGGGCTTTGTTCACATACCTACCGAGCATTTTTCCTCCCGAATCGATAAATAGTCAATAAACGAGCAATGATACAATCAAGTCTATCGTGTCACAACTATGTCTCAACAGGATACTCAGTGAAACACAATGAAAGATAGTATTATAATGTAATAAGCACATAAAGCAATAGTGTACTTGCCTCAATTAAGTTGCAGTCGTTGTATGACTTGATCGCGTTGGCACAGATAGTCGCGAATGTCATAACTACGCAAGACGACCTCTAACGATAGAACAGACTGTGGCATTAGGTTCGGGACAGTCCAATTAGCTTAGGGTTCATATGACAATGTCAGAATTACAAAATATAAGAACGTATGACTAGTCACGATCAACATTCGATAGTCGAAGGAAAATTCATATAATAAATAGAAAATCCTGATTAAGAAAATATATATAGAAAAATACTTATAATCTACCTAGAAAATATGCTTTCATATTGGAAAGTACTAATCAAAATATTTAGATAGATACTTTCAGAACCAAGAAAAATCTTTAATATAATTAAAAATAACAAGTTAAAATATTTTCTAACTCGAAAAAATCTTTAGAACTAAAAAAATTCGAAAAGTGGGCTTACAAATCTACCCGCCTTAGAAAAATTTTGTCCTCGAAATTTCAAAGGATACGATTAGGCACGATAAAGAAATGATACAATAACGATCAAAGTTGGTTAGCAAAATAGAATCATAATCTAGGAAATGATACGAATTGGCACAATCAAAATATAACCAAAATAGTCTAGTCGCGATCAAAATCGTTTAAGAATGATAAATTCCAAATCTTTTCGATATGATTAACTATTAACCATAAATAGGCACGATTTTAAAATCGAAATCTAGATATGATTATGGATCTAGTGGAATAAAATAGGTTTAAGTGATACATAAAAAAAATAAAAAGATACAAAAGAAAGTTCAAGGAATGAAAGGACTAAAGTGGATGCATGAAATTTTGAAACGAGAAAGTCAAGTTATATGCCAAAGGATATTGTTTCTATCGTATTTGAAAACTGTATGTATATATGAAATCACTTACCGAGAATTTATGCCTCGCCAGTGTACATCTGGTTGCAGTAACCTCTTGGTTCCATGACTCAAATAAGAATACGGTACTCTATCAACTATATCCAATATTGACATAACAACTCAAAGGATCAAATAATGCAACTCGGACATATTTTTAATATTATTCAATAACCTATACTTACTTAAAATTATTTCAACTTAGGGGTCATGCCTTGCCAGTACGCTATTGGTTACAGTTACCATGCAGTCTACATAATTCAAATAAATGGAGACAGTGCACATATGCCTTGCCATTGTAAATTATTAAAAATTATTTCGACTATATCCATAAGAATTTTAAAGGAGCTTCTAGTTCCAAGACAATCAAGATAGGAAAAGTGTAAGTATTTGTCCTATAAGTCTCAATTCTTGAAAATAAAATGATCAATTAGGGAGGGAATAACTGAAGACAAAAGAATTATAAATATTCTAATCTCTATTTCATGGATATTCAAATGATTGAGGGAAAAACTTCGAATCAAAAACTAACTCGAGAATCATATATAGATAACAGAATTAAAAATTATAAAAATAATTCCTTACAGAAAAATTGGAAATAAATAAGTAATTTGGATTTATAATATGATGATAGTTAGAGAGGGCAAAATAAAGGATCAAGATTAGTAATTGAATCATAGGAAGTCCTACTTTACCAAGCGAATAGTCTACCCACCTTTAATCATACCATCGTATTAAAATACAATAGTATATCCTTCTATGAAAAATTCCTTAAAATATCTAATCGAGTTATAATTCAATAAATCCTTAGCTAAATTACAAGGCCTATGTTGCAACTTTAACTACCAAACAGTCAATTTGAACAAGGGTTTCATAGTCCTAGCCATTCTCCTAAATCAAATCAATCCTAATTGTGAATGAGCACTTCTTAGTCGTAGGCGCGTAGTAGTGTGATAACGCAGGTACTACCACGAGTTCGCACAATTTTGCAAAAATAGACCTGCATGGGCCACCAAAAATATTTGTCACGACCTGCACCCGCTTTTCGGGATACGAGTACGTAGCCAAGTCCAGCCTATACCGCAACATCGCAGTAGTACGTTGTCTAGGTCTCAATGTCAAACTCAAATACAATAAAATCATATCTAATTGCTCATTCACAATAACTATTTTATTTATAAATCCAATAATACATAAAAAAAAAGTTCATTTAGGAATAAACTTGCTAAATATTAAATACAAAAATTCTAATCTTTCTAGAAGCTAAGGTCGGCCTCCAAGACCTCTCTCTCTATCTCTCTCTCTCCCGTATAGTCCATAGCACAAAGTAGGAAGCATGTCAAGTCACTTGCAATGATCTAGTCAAGAAAGGAGCAAAGTACAACCCTATTGCAATAACGTAACTTAATACAAAATAAGCTAGAGAAGTAAAGATGCAGTAGAGAATAAGGAAACATGTATATGAACTGAAAATAAAAACATGTACAAGAAACCACTAGCAAAAACATGTATGAACGAGACAACTAGTAATAAACATGTTCAAGTAAATAGACAATGTGTTTGAAATACTTTTCGACATATGAACGACTTGGGTTAATACGGCACATCAAACATGGCTATCCACAATAAAAAGATACGGCTAACCCATACGTGAGGTATATGACTTAGCTATCCATAATAACAATCATTGGGCATTGTTCACATACCTACTGAGCATTTTTCTTCTCGACTCACTAAACAGTCAATAAATGAGCAATGATACAATCAAGCCTATCATGTCACAATCGTGTCTTAATGGGATACTCAATGAAACACAATGAAAGATAGCATTATAATACAATAAGTACATAAAGCAATAGTGTACTTGCCTCATTTAATTTGCAGTTGTTGTGTGACTTGATCATGTTGGCAAAGATAGTCGCGGATGTCATAACTATGCAAGACGGACTCTAACAATGGAACAGACTGTGCCATTGGGTCCGGGACAGTCCGATTGGCCTAGGATTGATATAACGAAGTCAGAATCACAAGAAATAGGAACGTAATTAGTCACGATCAAGATTCGATAGTCAAAAAAAAAAATTATATAATAAATAGGATATCCTTATTAAGAAAAATATATACAAAAATACTTATAATCTATTTAGAAAATTTATTTTCATATTGGAAAGTACTTATGAAAATATTTAGATAGATACTTGAGAACCAAGAAAAATCTTTTATAGAATTAAAAATAAAAGGTAAAAATATTTTCTAACTCGAAAAAATCTTTAAAACTCAAAATTTTTAAAGAAGTGGGCTTACAAATCTACCCACTTGAAAATTTTGTCCTCGAAATTTCAAATGATACGATTAAGCACGATAAATAAATGATACGATAATGATCAAAATTGGTTAGCGAAATAGAATCAAAATCTAGAAAAAGATATAAATTGGCATGATCGAAATATAGCAAAATAGTCTAGTCGTGATCAAAATTGTTTAAGACTGATAAATTCCAAATCGTTTCGATACAATTAAAAATTAACCATAAATCATGTGGGCACAATTTTAGAATCAAAATCCAGATATGATTATGGATATAGTGGAATGAAAATAGGTTTAAGTGATACGAAAATAAAAATAAAAAAATAAGAAAGAAAGTTCAAGGAATGAAAGGACTAAAGTGGATGCATGAAATTTCGAACCATGAAACTCAAGTTAAATGCCAAAGGATATTGTCTCTATAGTATTTGAAATATATATATATATATATATATATATATATATATATATATATATATATATATATATATATATATATATATATATATGAAGTCACTTTACCAAAAATTTATGCCTATCCAGTGTACATCTGGCTGTAGTAAACTCTTGGTTCCATGACTTAAATAAGAATACGGTATCAAATACTCTATCAACTCTATCCAATATTGATATAACAACTCAAAGGATCAAATAATGCAACTAGGACATAATTTTAATAATATTCATAACCTACACATACTTGAAATTATTTCAACTTAAGGGTCATGCCTTGCTAGTGCGCTGCTGGCTGCAGTGAACCCACAGTCTCCATAATTCAAATGAATGGGGACAGTACGCATCTGCCTTGCTATTGTAAAATATCGAAAATTATTCCAACTATATCCATAAGAATTTAAAAAAGAGCTTCTAGTAATTCAAACAAGTTCCAAGACGATCAAGATAAGAAAAGTGTAAGTATCTGTCCTACAAGTCTCAATTCTTGAAAATAAAATGATCAATTAGGGTGGGAATAACTGAAGACAAGAGAATTATAAATATTCTAATCTCTATTTCATGGATATTCAAATGATTGAGGGAAAAACTTTGAATCAAAAACTAAATCGAGATTCATATATGGATAACATAATAAAAATTATAAAAATAATTTCTTATAGCCAAATTGGAAATAAATAAGCAATCCGGATTTAGCATATGATGATAGTTAGAGAGGGCAAAATAAATGATCAAGATTAGGAACTGAATCATAGGAAGTCCTACTTTACCAAGCGAATAGTCTACCCACCTTTAATCATACCATCGTATTAAAATACAATAGTTCATCCTTCTATGAAAAATTTCTTAAAATATTTAATAGGTTAGAATTTAATAAATCCTTGGTTAAATCACATGGCCTATGTAGCAACCTTAACTACCCAACAGTCAATTTAAATAAGGGTTTCCTAGTCCTAACCATTTTCCTAAAATCAAATCAATACTAATTATGAATGAGCACATCCTAGTCGCAGGCTCACAATAGTATTACTAACATAGGTTCTACCAGGAGTTCATACAATTTTTTGAAAACAGTCTTGCATGGGCCACCAAAAAACTTGTCATGACCCGCACCCGCTTTTCGTGATACGAGTACGTAGCAAGTCCAGCATATGCCGCAGCATCGACGGTAGTACGCTATCTAGGTCTCAATATCAAGACCAAATACTATAAAATCATATCTAATTTCTCATTCACAATAACTATTTTATTTACAAATCCAATAATACATAAAAATGACATTTTGGAATAAACCCGCTAAGTATTGAATACAAGAATTCAAATTTGTCTAGAACCTAAGGTCGACTTCCAAGATCTCTATCTCTCCCGTATAGTCCATAGTGCAAAGTAGGAAGCAAGCCAAGTCACTGCAACGATCCAGTCAGGAAAGGAGCAAAGTACAGCCATATTGTAATAATATAACTTAATACAAAATAAGCTAGACAAGTAGAGTTTAGTAGAGAATAAGAAAACATGTATATAAACTAGAAACAAGAAACATGTACAAGAAACCAGTTGTAAGAACATGTATGAACGGGACAACTAGCAATAAACATGTACAAATAAACAGGCTGTATGTTTGAAATACTTTTTGACATATGAACGGCTTGGGTTAATACGGTACATCAGAGATGGCTATCCATAATAGAAAGGTACGACTAACCCATACTTGAGGTGTATGACTTAACTGTCCTCAATAACAATCATTGGGCTTTGTTCACATACCTACTATGCATTTTTCCTTCCGACTCACTAAATAGTCAATAAACGAGAAATGATACAATCAAGTCTATCGTGTCACAACCCTGTCTCAACAGGATACTCAATGAAACATAAATAAAGATAGCATTATTATGTAATATGCACATAAAGCTATAATGTACTTGCCTCGATTAAGTTGTAGTTGTTGTGTGACTTGATCATGTTGGCACAGATAGTCGCGGATGTCATAACTACGCAAGACGGCCTCTAACGATGGAACAGACTGTGACATTAGGTCTTGGCCAGTCCGATTAGCCTAACGTTGATTTGACGAAGTCAGAATCACAAGAAATAGAAACGTATGATTAGTCAAGATCAGATTCGATATTCGATAGAAAATTCATATAATAAATGGGAAATCCTTATTAAGAATATATATATATATATATATATATATATATATATATATATATATATATTATATATATATATATATATATATATATATATATATATATAGAAAAATACTTATAATCTATTTAGAAAATACGTTTTGATATTGGAAAGTACTAATCAAAATATTTAGATAGATACTTTGAGAACCAAGAAAAATATTTTATAGAATTAAAAATAAAAAGTAAAAATATTTTATAACTTGAAAAAATCTTTAAAACTCAAAAAAAATTGGGAAGTGGGCTTACACCTTTTTTGTAAAAAAATTCTTCTGCAATAAACCAAAATTTGAGATATAACAGGCTAAGGTATCACACTTGAGTCACTGTAGAAGTTGATTGAAGCCTACATCATCAATTGATGGAGAACCAATTTAGATTTGATATTATCTTTTAGTTATTTTGGTTAATTCAGATAGGGATCATTTTTTTACCTCTTTTATCATATACAATTTTAAGTTATTTTATGGATAATCCTTTCAAGATTGACTTTATTTTCTTTTTATACATTGAGAATACGTAAATAGCCGGTAAGTTTATAAATTATTCATTAAAGAACTAAAAAAATGCGAAATCCATTTTTGAGTTTGTATGGTGTGTTGCAAAAACCCTAAAGGATAACTCTCTATCTTATGTCCTTCTCCGCCTCCGATATTGAGGAAAATTGGAAAAAGTTGCTTCATTGAGATCTAATGCAACCCGCACATTTCCAAACCGGAGAATCACCTTAATTATAAGTTGATTGTTATATTTTATATTTTTATTGTGATTTTTATGATAAATATATAGTAGTTTCTTGTTAATATTTTATTAATGCTTTCGTGCCGAATTTTTCATAAATCACCAATTTCATACAAAATGATGGAGGGTCAAAATTGGAATAGTTAATTTTATTCTTTAGGATTAAAAAAACTAAAACTTTATCCTTTTGGTTTGTTATGATTTTGGATAAAAAAATTTGGAGATTGTATTATCTTCTTATATTGAGCTTTAAGTTGTATAAGTATGGGTGTAATCATGAATCAAGGGAAAGATGAATAAAAAGATTGAAATTTAAGTTTATATACGTTGGTGCGAGGCCTATGTTACTTTAATTTAATTTTCAAACTTGTTTCATCTACCATTAATCTTCTTCTTGGGCGCTCATCATCAACACCTCGTTGACATTAGGTACCGGGACGATCGCTAGTTCCTTATTGCCCAGAAAGCACACAAATCTTCATTACGTTCTAAAGCTCATCTTTAAGTTCATTGACAAATCTTTGCATCTTATGATAATTTTTGTAAAATTATATCAGTAATTTGTGTTCACAATTAAGCTCTTGCTTCGATGTTTAGCATAATTTATTGCGACCCATAAACCAAATATGTCCAAATGAACCCTACCGGTCTTTGTCCCGTGTCATCAATATGGCATCAAGAAAATGGTTGGGAATCCAATGTAAGTTTTTCCAATTATCTAAATTTATTATTTTTAGTAAAGTAGTTTTATTTTCATATCGTCTTTTAAAAAACATTTTGGTCACCCTTAAACTTTCAACATACTCGATCCAAATTATTATTCCAATCTGGCACAAGGTATTTCATTTGACATTTTAATCACCCTAAAACTTTCACCATACTCTATCTAATTTGGCAAGATATTGGTGCAAGATGTAAGAAACATTTTTATTTATTTATTTACCTATTTATGTTGGTTGAGGCATGGAATATAATCCTAGACATTCCTACTAGTCCTTATCAGCTTGAAGCCCTGGTCTATCCTTTAGTAATAGAATGTAATTAACATGAAATATTAAAAACCACCATTTAACAATTCTAGTAAACAAATATCGAGACACACATGTTGCCTCTGCAACATATTTTTTATTTCGTTAGATGACATTCCATGAAAGATAACCAAGAAAATTTATGGGGAAGCCATACTTCACATATATATATCCAAAAATTCTAAACAAAATTAATTGAGAATATAATATTAATTAAGCATACAGAAAGAGACACCTACAATCTATATATTAACGAAGAATTGTCGATGTCGTTCTTTCGGGTTATTGTGTGACGGAGGGACCATATGGGTTGTACGTCTGTACGTTAGGTGCTTGTGGTTCATCACTTTGAGAGCGTCCACATTGACTAATATGTGTTCAGTAGGACTGATGCAAAGATGTATCTCAATGGTCCATAATGATTACAAAACAGTCCACTAATAATTTCAAATAGTCCACTCATATATGACTGCTCCTCTATGAACCCGAGCTCCCATCTACAGGTAACCAAGCCTACAAAGATTGATTACCAAATCAATTAAAGTATGGGACTGATGTAAAATGCAAACAGAGACTGAACTATATATAGAACAAAGACCGAACAATTGTAAATTGGGGACTGAATCAATTATAAGATAATTTGGGGACTGTAAGATACATCAAATGTAGGACAAAGACTGAACACTAGTATTGGACTGACTTAATGAAATGACTGAACAAAGCAATGGGACTGAACACAAACTAACAGAGACTAAGAACTAAGGCCTAGGACTGAAACAATATAGCCTATGACAGATGCCTAAATCCCTATGTGGGACTTGATACAAAGCCATTTATAAGTCCCATTCCTTATCCTAATGGTTAACAGGAAATCAACATATAAGTAGGCTCATATAACTGATACAAAAATCGAATAGGACTGATATAAAAATTAGTCTACTGACTGAAACAAATCCAAGTGATCATTGATACCTTGAATATAGGTTGATACATACAACCTATTCATCAGTCCCACTTGCCTTAGCCCCCACTCCCTATCAATTGATACAATACAGATCAGTTCAAAACACAACCAGCCCACGTGTCTATAAATCCCCAAGGCACACAAATCCTTATAATTAACTTCTAATCATTAGAAAGGCTCACAAATGCTTAAACTATAGCAATGCACATCTAATACAAGGATCAAAACTGAAATTAGAGTATTGAATGCTCTTTTGATCATTTTGTCAAACACTTGGCGTAGGTATCAGATACGTGGTGATACGTACATGATACACACTCCAAATGGATTCAAACTTGACCCAAAGTACACCCACATATTCTAAACCACCATTATGACCTAACAAAGCTATTCACAAACCCTAAAATTCTCATTCTCGAATTTCATCCAAAATGGGTCAAAATACAAAGGGAAAATTCCTCAAATAGGAAGAGACGAGTTTAAACTCTTCACTAATGGAAACCCTAGTGTATGGGGGTCCCTAATTAATGTCTCTACACTATTTACTATGAATTAAAAGGCTTTAGAATGCATATACCAATTGGGAGATAGATTTCTATTGAAAATGGATCCAAGATCTAGAAACTCTTAAGCTCCAAGTGCTCAAATCCTTCCAAGCTTACTTCTAGAGCCCTCTACTCTCCATGGAGAAGAGAATGGATCGAATTTGGGTCAATTTGAAGAAAATTTGGTGGTAGAAACAATTGGGGAAGAAGCTTCTAATTAGGGTTAGGGCTTGGAATGAAATGAGGAGGAAGAGGATGAAGTGAGGCTATAAATATAAAGTGGTATGCCTATTAGGTTTAATTTAGGTTTATGGCTAATGAAAAATGTCCACTAAGTCCTTCTCTTTAGTCATGACAAGATTAGGGAATAAGCCTTTGTTCCTAATTAGGTGTTTAGTCAAACTTTCTAATTAATCTTGCTAGTCTAACTAGAGGCTAACCAAAGTTCAATTAGGCTAGTCCTAATCATTTAATTAGGTGGTTATGTCAAGCCGGTTTACGCCCTCTAGGGTCACTAAAGCCTATTCTAACTAATGGCTAACCACTAATCATATTCAAAAAATATAACCTATGCACTATATTAATATTATAGATAATTAATCAAAAATATAAACTCTAGTTTTGTAAAATAATTTATCATTCAAAATATAATTTGAATTCACAATAATAACAAGGAATAAGAAAAGTCAAAAATACACCTAATCTGGAAAAGTGGTAGTTACAATCCTACCCCCTAGAAAAATTGTGTCCTCAAAATTTAAAGTTGGTCTTCCTCCTTCTAGGTCAAAACCTTAAACAATCAAGGTCAAGAAATTTTACCTAACAACATGCAAGATCATGGTCCTACTGTCGTGATTTCATAATCTCAATCGGGGTCACTACACTATCCTTCACAGCACAAAACATTCTAACAGGTACTATTGAAATCACACAACAGGATGGAAAGGGACATGAAGGACAACAAAAAAGAAAGACCCGCTAATCCGTCACCCGTAGCATCGGCCTCCTTGACCGTCAATACAAAAACCCTGCCCCTCTAGGGTATATCCCTCTTATGGTATGGGGCATGGTGTTGTACCAGAGGTGGCCTAGCTCCCTCTCTCTGACCCTTAGCTTCCTCTCTGGCCCTTAGCTCCCTCTCTCTGACCCTGTGCTCTGCCAAATAGAGGTGTAGTGGGGCAATCCTTCATTTGGTGAGCAGTGGATCCACAGAACAGACACACCTTCAGCCTTCTCCTATAAACATCCCAAGTGTGTCCCGGCTTCCTGCAGTAGGCACAAGTGGGCACTTTGTGGTCCTGTTCCCGAGGCTGCTGCTACACTTGCTAAACAGAAGCTCTAGCTAGTACAAACAACTGCTGGGACTAATGCACTGCCTTCTACCCATAGGGACGCTTCGCTAGTCCCGCACTGTAGGAACGAAATAGTAAAGCGTAATACTCTAGAGGGGGGTGAATAGAGTTGGCAGCGGAATTATGCTAATTAAAAAAGTTAGCAGCACAATCACAGAATATTAATCACAACTAAAATAAAGTAAAGGCAGAGTTATGAGAGCAAACGCAAAGACAGCGATGTATACTGGTTTCCCTCTATTGAGGACTAATCCAGTCGGTAGAACTCGTGCTACCAGTTGAATCCACTATTGGAAAAACCGCAAATTTTCTTACGAAGTCCTTGCAACTTCTACAACGCGAGCTTTGATACGAAGAACTCGTCCAACTTCAAATGTGAAGAGGTATTCTTCAATCAAGCCTTCTGATTACAATCTCTCAGAAACTTCTAGACCGTACCGCACTGGCAAATCGACTAGAGGATTGTAATTGGCTTGGGATCTGAAATTTAAAGCTCAAGAAAATTCTTTGGAAGACTGAATGCTTTAGATAGAGAGAAGATTGAAAGTGAATGAGTGAGTTGAAATGATCGAAATTCTTCTCTATTTATAGGTGTTCCAAAGGCAGACTTCTGACAGAATTCGGGCAGAATTCGGACAGAACTCTATGAGCAAATCTCGGTCAAATCCACAACTGCAGGAGGACCAAGTAACAAGGATTCAAAATCACAACGGCCACCAACCGGACTCTGGCTGAACTCCGGTCGAACTCGGCCCTAGTTCTGTCAGGGTTTAGTTAGGGTTTTGAAAAAGCTTTTTGGTGATTTTTGAAAACTTTTTTGAAAACCTTTTTGTAAACCTTTTTGAGAGGTCATTTTAAAAACATTTTGAACTCATTTAAGGGTAGCCTATTTTCTAGTACAACTCGGTATACAACATATTCCTAGACTCAAATAAAATGAAAAATACATTGCATAAGTAATTACAGACTCGAGTAGGCAAACAGATCTTCGATCTTAAATTCAGTGGATAGCCATTCTTGATCATGTTCAAGAGTCCGAGATGTCCCGACTAGCTTCGTATATCCAGACAGAGTTTGATCAATTATTAAAATCAGGTTGACCATATGACCAATGGGCCAACAATCTCTCCCATTTTGATAATTGACAAACTATGAATGATATAACATTAAGCTTGTTCAAAATATCAAAAAGTAGAATTGTTTATATTCTGTATTATCTCAAAAAAATGTTAAATCTTTTAATTTTTCTCCCCCTTTGTCACTTAGCAAAATAATTACAAAAGAGAAAGCTCCCCCGCAATCAATACATAAGTAACAAATAGTGAGAAAACACATATAAAAGAAATAAGACAGAAATAAAAGAGAAATATCACAGGCATATATTGTAAAAAAAATCATCACAGGTATGTAATTTCACAGGCAGTTATAAAAATGAAGCAATATAAGAGATAGTGCTATCATAAACTGAAACTGAAACATAGTGCTGAAATAAACTGGAATGCCATAAACTGAGGCATAATAAACATGTCCATAAAAATGACAGAGTACTGAAGCAAACTAGAAAGTGCTAATAATAATCAAAAAGTACTGATAATAACTTGGAATGTCGGAGCATTTCCAAGTGCACAATAAAATATCACTCAAAATCATATAGTCACATCTCCTCATCATCATCCTCATCATCATCATCAGCTCGACCAGCATGTCCTGAAGGACAAGCTCCAGAGGTACCAGCGCCAGAAGGATGAGGAGGGGCGCCTGCATAGAACTCACCAACAAAGTCACGAGGTGGAGCACGATCAGGACGGTACCAATCATAGGCGTTACTGGGCTGAAAGTAGGCATGAACAGCCTCATCCTCACAGCGGTAACCAGAGAAAGCTGGATCTCTAGGGATGAAACCGGCTGAATAACCAGTCTGGGCGAAATGAAGATCAGCTAAGGAATTTGCATACGCCTGATAATGGATGACATCGCGGAACTCACGCTCGCGAGCCATGTCCGTCATCGAGACGTGCAAAGCAGATAAATGCTGATGTATGCCCTCAAATGTCATGGCATACTGATGAGGTAGTGGAGGAGGTGCAATAGGAGGAGCAGAAGGAGGAGCTGAAGCAGTCATGCTACGACGAGATAACTGAAGAAACTTGGGCTCAGGGTCCTGAGTATAAGTCGACAGATCGATATTGAAGCGCTGAAAGATGCGTGGGAGAATCATCGCGTAAGAGAGATTTCTATCTCTTGCACGAGAACGACCCATCATCTGAATCATGGTCTTAGGGGCAGAAAATGGAATCCCCTTAAGAATGTAGTACATGGCGGACAGCTCAATAGAAGTCACATTATCCTTTGAAGTAGATTTTGGAAGGATAGTGGAATAGATGATGCGATGCAATTCATAGTTAAACAAGTTCAGGTTGTTAGCCTTGAACTTTACAGAGCGTACTCTATCAGGTGCACAGAGTTCCGCTTTGAAACTGGCGAGTGTCGTGCCTTCGGGAAAATCAAATTCAGTGATGTCAACGAGCGGTTCACCTTCGTTAGGCATACCAAGGATCTCCGCTAAAAGGTCATCATCGAAATTGATATCAATACCTCCAACACGAGTGCTCACATTAAAAGTATTTAATATAAGATTACAATAAAATAATCTAATGGTATTAGTTGCTATAGGGAAGCAGATTTTAACAAAAAGATGTAACCCTAATGCCTCGGCGATGATCAGGAAATACAGTCCACTTGACTGGAGCACCTGTGCATATGGATTTCATGGAGAAGTCTCCATACCACAGTAGGGCTTGGTCTAGGGTTTGAAAGAAAAATCCGTCGAACGTGCCATCGCTTGTTTGGACCGACGAGAAGAGGGAATCCGTATGCGGATGCGAAGATGACCCTTCCTCACTGGGGGTTGTCTTCTTCCTCTTTGAAGGATTGAATTTGGGTGCCATTTGTGCAAATTGAAGTAAAAATACACTAATTGAAAAGTGGAGAGAGATAGGGTTATACCTTCCGAAATCAAAGTATGTCGAAGAGAACGACGAACTCCGCACGAATCCAAATTTTAGATTGATTTCACCACTTGGATTGGAAGGAAGAGGGTGGTAAAGAACTAGGGTTCAGGGCTCCTTCGCGGCTGCTGCTGCTGTTATGATGTAGTTTGGAAGCAATAAAGAAGAAGGGCTCTCGGGCTCTGTCTATATAACCTGAAACCCTGAACCGAACTCGGGCCGAATTCGGTCAGAGCTCTGGCCGAATTCGCCTAGGGTTCTTTATAGTTGATTTTTGCCATTCTTTTTCATTGTCTCATTTCAAATATTTAATTCAAAGATTAGTCATTTCAACTTCAATTAACATAATTAATATTATTTTATAGATTAAATGTCGTTACACAGCGACTGTTTTAGATTAGCTGTAGGAGTACTGTCCCAGCTGGCGGAGGTTCACCGAAAAACTCTTAAGTACCGCTTCGCTTCAACCGTAGTTGTGGTGACAGACAGACTCTTTATTGGCTTGTCTCTAACACAGTTTTTGCGTAATGATATATAATCATAAAACAAAATTAATTAATATTATTGACGTCCAAAATTCCTAATTCTCGACGTAAATAATTGAAACGATCTTCCGCTAGAGGTTTAGTGAAGATGTCAGCTAGTTGATTTTTAGTATCTATGTACACAAGGTTTATATCTCCATTTTGATGATGATCTCTAAGAAAGTGATGTCGAATCTCGATATGTTTAGTACGAGAGTGACATACTGGATTCTTAGTCAAATTAATAGTGCTCGTGTTATCACAGAAAATGAGAATATGTGTGTAAAATAAATCATAGTCTTCTAGGGTTTGTTTTATCCATAAAATCTGAGCACAACAACGTCCTGCGGCAATGTACTCCGCCTCTATTGTTGATAGGGCTACAGAATTTTGCTTTTTACTAAACTATAAGACTAAAGCCTTGCCTAAGAAATGACATGTGCCACTTGTACTTTTTCTATCAACTTTGCATCCAGCAAAATCTGCATCTGAATAACCAATAAGGTCAAAGGACTTAGTTTTGGGATACCACAAGCCAACAGAAGAAGTGCCCTTCAGGTATCGAAAGATACGCTTAACTGCGGACAGATGTGATTCCTTTGGGTTAGCTTAAAAACGTGCACACAGGCAAATACTAAACATTATATCTGGACGACTAGCAGTTAAATAAAGTAAACTACCAATCATACCTCGATACTTACATGTGTCGACTGGCTTGCCTTGTTCATCTGAATCAAGCTTTGTTTAAGTTGCCATTGGAGTGCCAATAGGTTTGACATTGTCCAGATCAAACTTCTTTAACAAGTCTTTTGTATACTTGGCTTGATTTATGAATGTCCCATTATCAGTTTGTTTGATTTGCAATCCGAGAAAGAATTTCAGCTCTTCCATCATGCTCATCTCAAACTCATTCTGCATACACTTAGAAAATTCTTGACACAGAGATTCATCAATAGATCCAAATATGATATCATCAACATAGATTTGAATTAAAAAAAGTTTGACATTAAAAGACTTAATAAACAGTGTAGTGTCAACCTTGCCTTTTAAAAAACCGTTGTCAAGTAGAAAAGAGCTTAGACGATCATACCAAGCACGAGGGGCTTGTTTTAAACCGTATAAGGCTTTCTTCAACTTGAAAACATGATCAAGGTTTTTGAAATACGTGAAACCTGGAGGTTGTGCTACAAAAACTTCTTCTTTTATAAAACCATTTAAAAAAGCACTCTTGACATCCATTTGAAATAGTTTGAAATCATGAAAACATGCAAATGCACATAACATGCGAATGGATTCTAATCTCGCAACTGGGGCATAAGTCTCATCGTAGTCGATACCTTTTTCTTGATTGTATCCTTGATCTACGAGTCGAGCCTTATTACGAGTCACTAAACCATTCTTATTCAGTTTATTTTGGAATACCCAACGGGTGCCAATGACCGGATGATCAATAGGCATGGGAACAAGTTCCCAAACTTGATTCCGCTCAAATTGGCTTAATTCCTCTTGCATAGCATCTATCCAAAAACTATCACTACATGCTTCATCAATAGTTTTGGGTTCTAGCTGTGAAATAAATGCAACACTAGAAACAATATCTCTACTGGATGTACGAGTACTTACTCCTTTGGTAATATCGCCAATTACCAAATCTTTTGGATGATCAGCTGTAAATTTCAACCTTTTCGGTAGATTCTAAAGGTAGCTGGTTCCTGGATCTTCTCTAGGAGGTTCAGCTAGTGCAAAGCTTGGTTGAGGATCAGCTGATGTTGTGCTTGATGCAGGCATATCTTCATCACTGTCATCGATAGTCATTTGATTTATTTTATCAAATGTGACGTTGATTAATTCTTCGATGATCATTGTTCGTTTGTTGGAGACTCTGTATCCTTTGCTCTTGGCCGCATAACCTAAAAATATACCTTCATCGGCCTTTTTATCAAATTTTCCCAAGTTGTCTTTTGTATTAAGAATAAAGCATTTACAACCAAATATTCTAAAGTATGAAACTGAGGGAGTTCTATCAAACCATAACTCAAATGGAGTCTTCTTCAATTTTGGTCGAATTAGAACTCTATTGAGAACAAAGCAAGCTGTATTGACAGCTTCAGCCTAGAAATATTTGGGTAGACTAAACTGGTTTAACATCACTCTGGCCATTTCGGATAGAGTTCTGTTCTTACGTTCCACAACTCCATTTTGTTGTGGAGTCCTAGGGCAGGAGAACTCATGTATGAAATCGTGTGTGTCACAAAATTGCTCAAAATCAGCATTCTCGAATTCGCCTCCATGATCGCTTCTGATTCGAGTGATCATGTAACCTTTTTCATTCTGTACTTTCTTGCAAACGGCAACAAATTTGGATAATGCATCATTCTTGCATGTCAAGAAGTATACCCACATGTATCTAGAAAAATCATCTACAATTACAAAAGCAATTTACCTCCGAGGCTAGCAACTCTGCTAGGACCGAATAAGTCCATGTGTAGCAATTGTAGAGGTCTAGTAGTACATACTGCATTTACAAATTTGAATGTAGATCTGGTAGCTTTGTTCTTTTCACATTAGCTGCATACCGAATCCTTCTTGAATGTAATGTCCGGTAAACCGCATACTAGCTTCTTTGTGGATAATCTTGAGATCATATCTATATTAGCGTGACCGAGTCTCATATGCCACAGATGACTCTCATCACTCTTGGCCATTAAGCATCTACCTGAAATGTTAGTTTCTTCTAACAAATAGAAAACATATATGTTGTCTTCCCTGATACCTTCAAAGATAGTACTACCAGTTGAGCTATCAACTATAGTACATTTGTTTTTGCCAAAGTTGATGCCATAACCATGATCAGCCAAATGACTTATGCTGAGTAGATTATGTTTCAACTCGGTAACCAGACAAACATCTTTAATCACAGGATAAGGAGACTTACCAACATCACTGATACCAATAATATACCCTTTCAAGTTATTACCGAAGGAGACATAGCCTTCCTGCTTTTTCTTCGACAGTGTTGCAAATAGTGTAGCGTCACCGTTCATATGCCGTGAGCAACCGCTGTCGAGGATCCATTTGCTTCTAGCATGTGAAGGGTGTTCCACCTATAAAACAGTTTGCAGATAAAACTTTTGGTACCCATTTCTTGTAGGATCCAGAATTGTTAGCTTTTGGTATCCAAGATAAACATTTAAATTAACAAGCTTTCTCATTTTACATGCAGATAAAATATGACCAATGAGGTCACTATAATGACATTGTGCATGTCGAGTGTTGAAAGCTGAGTGGTGTGCATGGTTGGTAGGTTTAGGTTTTCTAGTATAGAAGAAAGCATACATATAATCTTGTTTGGGCTTAACCTTTTGGGTAAAAGGTTTTATATGGTTAGGTCTTACAGTGTTTGGCTTGGGAATGTTCTGATTTTTCGGTAAGTGACACGTGTTAGGGAAGGAAGCAGCAGGCTCAGGCTATTTTTCTAACCTAATTTCCAATCTTTTGGAAGTATCATATAACTTAGTATAATCAGAAGTGAGTGTTTCCATTCTGATTTGTGCACTTTGAAGACTTTTCTTCTCTTTAGAAAGTTCTTCCTTGAGTTGGTCAATAACTTTGTCTTTCTCTTCAGATGACTTGGTAGTCTCGTGTAATAAGAGCTTTATTGAAGAAAGCTCACCAGACTCACTGACATTATTTCTAACCTCAGCTAGTAGGTCGGTAAGTCTACCTATTTCACCTTTGTACTCTTTGAGTACCTTCTTAGAGGTATGATACTTGCTACGCAGTTTCCTGTAATCAGTCATCAGGTCACTGAAGGCATCTCCTAATTGCTCAAAGGTGAAGTCATCATAAGTATCAACTACAGGTTTAGTGGGTACCTGATCGGATGCCATAAAGCATACGTTTGCAGCGTCTTCTAATTGTTCGTCTTCTGAGTCGCTGGCTTCACTTTCATGCCATACGCTGGTATTGGCATATCTCCTAGATGTTGATCTCTTCAGGTTCCCTTTTTTATACCTGTTGCTCTTCTTGCTTGATGATGAGTTTGTGGGACAATCCTTCTTCATGTGTCCCTTCTTCTTGCAACCATAGCAGACAGCATCTTCTTGATACCAGTTGTTGTTGTTGTTTTCTTTGGCTCTCTTCTTATGTCTCATGAATCTTTTGAATTTCCTTGCTAGGAGTGCTTGATCTTCAGCATCAGATTCACTGCTGTCTGAGTCACCATCAGCAGCTTTTCTGTGCTGAGCCTTGAAAGCGATCGTCTTCTCCTTTGGTGCAGGCTCTTCAAAATTTTGTAGCTCCAGTTCATGAGTGAGTAGCTTACCCATGAGTACTTCGAGGGACATAGATGTGAGGTCGTTCCCTTCAATGATTGCAGTAGCCTTCGAAATCCAGTTCTTGGTAAGTGCTCGCAGGAGTTTGCGAATCTTTTCATGGTTACTGTACTCTTTGCCTAGGGAGGACAAAGGATTTACAATATCCAAGAATCTTTCGAACGTTTGTGTAACTGTTTCGTTGGGCTTCATCTTGAACACCTCATACTCTTGAGTAAGTCTGCTGACTTTAGATTCTTTGACTTGAGTCGTGTCTTTATGTGTAACTTCAAGTAGCTTCCACACTTCATTAGCCGTTGTGCAGATAGACACCCTGTTAAATTCAGTCATGTCTAAAGCACAAACTAGAGCATTAATAGCACGTGCGTCAAGACTGTCCTTTTTTTCCTCTTCTGTATATCTGCTATGGGGTTTTTCAACTAAAACTCCATCAACATTTATACGAGGTGGCTTTTGATAGCCATCAATAATAATAGACCATAAATCAAAGTCAAGAGATTTCAAGAAGAAACTCATCCGTGTTTTCCAATAGGTATAGTTCGTACCATCAAACAGTGGAGGTCTGTTTGTGGCCTGGCCTTCACTTGTGAACTTCATAGTTGTCATGTGTTGTACTGTGATCTATATAACAGCTAATAAAATGAATAAATAATTGTACTGTTACCTTGCTTTACCTGTAACACCCGCTCTGATACCAATTGTAGGAACGAAATAGTAAAGCGTAATACTCTAAAGGGGGGGTGAATAGAGTTGGCAGCGGAATAATGCTAATTAAAAAAGTTAGCAGCACAATCACAGAATATTAATCACAACTAAAATAAAGTAAAGGCAGAGTTAAGAGAGCAAACGCAAAGACAGCGATGTATACTGGTTTTCCTCTATTGAGGACTAATCCAGTCTGTAGAACTCTTGCTACCAGTTGAATCCACTATTGGAAAAACCGCAAGTTTTCTTACGAAGTCCTTGCAACTTCTACAATGCGAGCTTTGATATGAAGAACTCGTCCAACTTCAAATATGAAGAGGTATTCTTCAATCAAGCCTTCTGATTACAATCTCTCAGAAACTTCTAGACCGTACCGCACTGGCAAATCGACTAGAGGATTGTAATTGGCTTGGGATGTGAAATTTAAAGCTCAAGAAAACTCTTTGGAAGACTGAATGCTTTAGATAGAGAGAAGATTGAAAGTAAATGAGTGAGTTGAAATGATCGAAATCCTTCTCTATTTATAGGTGTTCCAAAGACAGACTTCTAATAGAATTCGGGCAGAATTTGGACAGAACTCTATGAGCAAATCTTGGTCAAATCCGCAACTGCAGGAGGACCAAGTAACAAGGATTCAAAATCACAACGACCACCAACCGAACTCTGGCCGAACTCGGCCCGAGTTCTGTCATGGTTTAGTTAGGGTTTTGAAAAAGCTTTTTGGTGATTTTTGAAAACCTTTTTGAAAACCTTTTTGTAAACCTTTTTGAGAGATCATTTTAAAAATATTTTGAATTTATTTAAGGATAGCCTATTTGCCAGTACCACTTGGTGTACAACATATTCCTAGACTCAAATAAAATGAAAAATATATTGCATAAGGAATTACAGACTCGAGTAGGCAAACAGATCTTCGGTCTTGAATTCAGTGGATAACCATTCTTGATCATGTCCAAGAGTCTGAGATGTCCCGACTAGCTTCGTATATCCAGACAGAGTTTGATCAATTATTAAAATCAGGTTGACCATATGATCAATGGGCCAACACGCACTACCGCTCACACCTCCTGAATCATCCCTGCCTCTCCAAGTCATCCTCAGCTGCCAGAGGGCCTACCAAAATCTACTCAAAAGTTGCATCGCGGTCACTCTTGGTCAATGACTTGACCTCCTTGATCAAGCCCAAGAGAAACTTCCTCACCTTCGCTACATCACTCAGACCTTCCACAAAACTGCCTAGATAGAAGAACTACAGAGCGTACTCCTCCATTATCATGTTTCCCTAGACGAGGCTCTCGAACTGGCTCTCCAAAGTACTAAGAGCTACATTCGGGAAAAACTTCTTCTTGAAAAGCTTCTTGAAAGCTTCCCAAGTTTGTCCCTCAACTGTGACCCTCGAATCAGTGCAATATCATGTCAAACCAAGGTCGAACATCTGGCTACCTGCCACCTCTATCTGCAGATAGTCTGAAATCTGTACCAGCCGGCAGATCCCCTCAATGTGCTCAATCCAGTCATCTGCATACAGGATGCCCTCCGTACCACAGAAATCCTTAGGCCTCATCCTCTAAAAATCGATGATGTGCCCGGCCTCGGGGGCTAAGCCCGACCTCCGGGTGGCTGGACCTGAGTCACCCTCCCAACTGCCGTCATCACCACCTGATGAGCATTCTCTATGCCATGTCTTATGACGTCTAACTAACAGTACTGAGCGTCCATCATCTCTCTGAATAGCACAAACAGTTGCACAGCATCCACCGGAGCAGGAGGTGGTGGTAGAGGCTGAAGAACATCAGCAATGACTGGGGTAGTCCTCGGAATAGATAGAGGAGGACCCTCAAAAGCAGTAGATACTCCTACGTGAGTAGACGTAAGAAGTGGAGGAGTCCCAACAGTCTGATGAACCAGACGAGAGGTGGCAGACCTCTCGATGGCTGCTGCTGGAACAGAATGACGTGATCGGGTCTTCAACGGCATCCTAAAGACAGATCAAACAAGGAAGTCAATACGGAGAAAGGAACGATATTATCAAAGAAGGACATATATGGAAATGAAATTAGATTTTTTAGATTTGAACAAGTGTCAGTAGATTCAAATCCATTAGAATTCCTAGTTATGATTGAGTATTCTCTCATCCTATAGCCTACTCCCTATCTCCTATCGCAAAATCGTTGCACTACCACGACATCGCACCAAATATGAATCTCGACTAACATGGGCCACCACTAAAAATGTGTCACGATCCGCACCCGGTATAGGGGCATGAGTGCGTAACAGCATCCAGCCTACGTCGCAGCGTCGGTGGTAGAACGCTGTCTAGATCTCTAACTATCAAACTCACACAGTAATGTAATGTACCATTCATAGATCTCAACTCCAATATGGAGGACAAGTATAAATGATAATACTGAATATTCAATCACAATCTAAAGCAAGATAAGATATCAAAGAAGTGTAACCAACTATAAAGTCTAAAACATCAATGACTTCTAATACAATGTCAAAATCCAAGTCTCAAATACAATAACAAAATCTTCTCTATATATACATGCCAAGAGTTCTAGCAGTGAATCTAACATAAAGCTAAAAATATTAGAAAAGTCTCTCGGTAATCACTCATGAGTATTTAGACATATGGTTGATATCCTCTCCTCGGGTCCGTAGAATGTGGGACACAAGTCTCCTAAGCAATCATCCGAAAAATATATCTAGTGAGGATGGAATGAGCACACCTCTTCTAGCAATTCCAATTAAATGAAAAAACTATAAAACAGTTATAGCAAGTAATACTTGATTAACATGGGAAAAATAAATTAGGAAATAACAAATAGAACAACAACTAACTAAAGTACAAGAAAGTAAATATGGTGAACCAGAAGAACATGGCAATAAAGGCTGTAAATAAAGATAACTAGACCAGAACATGTGTGATGTGAGTCCCGCCAGTATAATATGAGTCCAATGTGAATCCAGCAGAAAAGCACTAAACCAGTGTGTTTTCAAATATCGCTTTCGACATGTAAATGACTAAGGGTAAATGCGGTACATCGCACGCTTGGCAAGCGTGCGACGACAATCTTTCTAGATTAGACCAGTAGAGGTGATTCTAGCATGATTGAGAATGTTTACGTATCTACTCGAGTATTTTTTTGCCCTGACTAGTACCAGTGAATCCATATCTTGACACATAAATCACGTACAAGTCCAGCCAAAAGGTAAGTGATGCTAGTTGGTGATTCCAGTAGGTGGTTACAGTGAGTGATTCCAGAAATAGAGGCCAGAAAAGTATAATACATGTGTCGTAAGTAAATGAATCAAGACATACCAATTCATATCGTGTCAGAGAATCAGGTAATATTATACTAGAAGCTAAATTATAATAATCATCAGATAATAAAAACTATCAGAGAATGTACTCACCTGCGGTCTTGAGCAGTTAATATGGATCGATACCCAAAGTAGAGTTACAAGGACATATATATAAGATATACAGAGTTACTTGGTGTTCTAGAGTAAACATTTTTTTAAATACATTAATTATATGCTTCTAGGCCTTTTTTAGGTCAATGCTAGTCAAACTAGGTCAAAATCTAGGTCATAAAGACATTTCTAGGTCAAATCGTCAACTATTTCAACTTTAGGTCAAACCCAAGTTTTTAGGACCATACCTTGCCTTACCAAGGTATACTAGTCTATTCCATGTCAAAACCCTATGTATTTACCTTCATAGTTTCTCAATTGAATTAATTACCATGCCCCCAACTCATTACCTATTACTTTGCCGACACCCTAACTCTAGCACCAATATCCAACGCTATTTCCTAATAATAGGGTATTACTTCTACATGTATATTAACTTGATTCTCGTTACCTATTCCCAATACCCCTTACATAGCTATTTGATTTATCCTAAACCATTACCTACACCTATGCCTATGAGATAGGCTTCTTGACCCATACAGCCATGGTCGAACCGATTTCGATAATTGACTTTAAACTCCGAGCTTGATATGAAAAGAAACAGAAGATCACAGATTTTGTCTCAATAGATTTTTAATATATTATTCTGTATTTTCTTTTTATTTGAGTCTAGAAAATTGTGCGTCGAGATTACTGGCAAATTTAGAAGACCCTACTCACAAAATCCTTATTCCTAACATAAAACAAAAGCCTAAACCTTTATTTATCCAAAAACTCCACAAATCAAAAATGACCAAGATTTGACCTAACCGAACTCGGCCAGAGTTCTGCCCGAACTCGACCAGAGTTCTGCCCGAACTCGACTAGAGTTCTTCCCAAACTCGGTCAAGTCAAATCACTCCTGGTTAGCTGCATATTCCTACTCCTTTGGATTTGCAACGTTTAAAATTATGAACGTTAGACCTACCGAGTTCTTCCCGAATGCTGTCCTAGAAAATCCTATAAAAAGAGAAGAATTTGTCATTTCTATATGCTCATTCATTCTTCATATTCTCTATCTATTCCAAAGCTTCATATCTACTAAAAGATCCTTAATCTTTCATTTTTAAGAAAACTCCCATTCTTCTGAGTGCCGGTGGCTTCCGATTAGGAGTATTCGAGTTGTACAAGCTTGGAGTATAAAAGCTTTCTTCAGAAAGATGTTTGAAGTTTGATCATAGGCTTCGGATAAAAATACGACGGTGTTGAAGTTGGCATATTTTTTGGAGTAAAGCACGCGATGTATTCTCTATTCAAAATAGTGGATTATAGTGAGCAAGAATTCTCGCGAACTGGATTAGTCCTTTCGGAGGAAAACCAGTATAAACCTCGGTGTCTGCGTATTGCTTTCTTGCCTCTACTTACTTATAGCTTTACTTCAGTACATTAAAGTTTTATTTTTATATTTGCCTCACCTGCTTAGTTTTTAATTTGGGGATTATTTTCTGTTGTACTCTATTCACCCCCTCTAGTGGTGTCATCGATCCTACAATTGGTATCAGAGCATGGTTTCTCTCTAGTTAGATTTAATCTCCTTTGAGATATGGCATTATTATACCCAAGCAATGGTGAAGGCCAGGCCACCCCTATTTGATGGCACAAACTACACGTATTGGAAGACATATATAAGCTTTTATCTTAAGTCTCTTGATTTTGATTTATGGTCGATTGTCATGAATGGTTAAAAAAACCACTACCTATTGTAGTAGAGGGTAATCTAGTTAAAAAACCATTTGATAGATATACCGACAATAAAAAGAAACAAGCCAGTCTTAATGCAAAAGCTATTAATGCTTTATTCTGTGTTGTAGATAGAACTGAGTTTAATAGAGTATCAACATGTGTCACGTCTCACGAGGTTTGGAAACTTCTTGAGGTTATTCATGAAGGCACTTCACAAGTGAAGGAGGCCAAAATCTCATAACTAACACGAGTATAAGGCATTCAAAATGAAGCCTAATAGGACTATTACAAATATGTTTACTCAGCTTTTAGATATTGTTAATCCTTTATCTTTCCTTGGAAAACAATACAACAATCATGAGAAGATTCGGAAGGTACTTTGCGGGCTAACCAAGAACTGGAATCCTAAAGCGATGACCATTATTAAAGGAAATGATCTCACAACGATGACACTTAAAGCCCTTATGGGAAAGCTTATGATGCATGAGCTAGACCTTAAAGATTTCAAAGGGTCAACACCAAAAGAGAAGGCTATAGCATTCAAAGCTAACCACAAGACAGCCTCCGATGACGAAAGTAAGATAGACAGCTCAGACAACGAGTAGATGGCCTTTATAACAAGGAACTTCATAAGATTCCTCAAATATGAGAATTCAAGAAGAAAAAATATTCTAGAGATGACGAGGAACGATCTGCATCAGCTGTAAGAGAATAGGTCACATCAAGAAAGATTGTCCTATTGTAAGAAAGGAAAGCAGGCATGATCAGTCAACCAAGAGAAGGACTTCGACTAGAAACTATGCTAATACTAGCATTTGGTGTGAAAGCAAAGCTAGTGACTCTGAAAAAGAAGAGAAGCCTCGCAACATAACTAAGCTTTGCTTTATGGCCACAGATGCTAAGGTAATATCGAACCCTCTCTATGCAGAGCTTACTTTTGATGAACTGTCTAATGCTTTCATTGATCTGTTAGAAGATCAGAGGAAAATGATGGATTTGGACAAAAGTGCTAAGAAGGAGCTAAAATTTGTACGATCTGAGTTTTCTAAGCACTCTCAAATTTAGAAGATGTTAGAGATTCTTCTAGTGACACAAATGAGATTACTTCTTTAAAGTTAAGCTTATATGATACTCTTGAAAACTTAAGAAAGCTAACCAAGAAAATGTAAAACTTAACTATCTTTATGAACTAGAGAAAAAGAAGTACAACATTATTGCTCAGAGAATAGATACCCTCACGGCTAAGTACAATGAATCCTGTGACATCTCTGAAAAGACAGAGATTAAGCTAAGCAAACAGGTTAATTATCAATCCTATAGCTCAAGTGAACACAAGTCACAAGGTTAAGCACAAACACAACACGACCAACACGGCTAGAACTACTAAAAGCCATGCATATATGTATACCTTTTCACGCAACAAAAAAACACACACACTTCTTCAAAAACACATATACATAATTTTTGAACTACACGTAGAACTAACACTTTTGCTACATGTCATTATTGTGGTATAAAAGGACATGTGTCACACCAATGTAAGATTAGAAAGCTAGTAGATATGAATGTGTATACATGAGTTTCAAAAGCTAACAAATCAGGACCCTCAAGAAAGTGGGTACCAAATGTTACATCTTCAACTTGTGTTGTAGGTGGACCTTCCTCCTCCCACTAGAAGCAAGTGGATCCTCGATAGTGGTTGCTCCAGGCATATAACAGGTGATAATACATTGTTTGCAACTCTATTGATGAAGAAAGAAAGCTATGTCTCCTTTGGAAATAACCTGAAAGGACATATAATTGGAATTGACGACATAGATACTCACCCATTATTAAAGGTGTATGCTTAGTAACAGAATTAAAACATAACATGCTAAGTATTAGTCAACTGACTGATCATGGTTATGAAATTAATTTTGTTAAGAATAAATATTTTGTCAATGATAAAACTTCTAGAACAATTTCCTTTCAGGGAATAAGAGAGGACAATATATATGTATTATATCTGTCAGAAAGTACTAATAGTACAAGGAAGTATCTGTTCACAACTCAAGACGAAAGTTGGGTATGACATATACACACTACAAGAAAAATACCTTTTTATGACGGGTAAAAACCGTCATATATGATAATTTATGACAATTTTTTTTGAAGCTGACAACCGTTATGAACACGTGTGTTATGAAAGTTTAGAAAAATCGTCATATATGACTTACACTTATGTGACACCTGTTTGCCATTGATTGTAAAAGAACAGAACAATTATCGGAGGACTGAACTTAGACTCACAATACAAAATCGCTTGTACAAAGAAAGCCTAGGGACAAAAACCTAGGTACTGCAATCTAAGTACAATTATTTATTTTAGATTCTGGGGGGTGACGATAGAGGCTCGGAAAAGCGACGGCAGCTCTGCCTTACTCCTTAGATGATCGGGTGCAGCCTTGGCTCTGGAGAAGAAGTACTTGGAGTTGATGAAGAAATGCTCTCTTTGTTCTCTCTGTATGCTCCTCTGTCCTTTGATCTCTGTATATTATCTCTCTGTGTGTGTTGCAAGGAAATGGCACCTTGCTATTTATAAGAGTGAGGGGGCATCTTAGGGTTTTGCAATGATTGCCCATTCTCAAAAGTCGGCGGTCTGAGAATTAATCTGGGCCGTCCATCTTGCATATAATAGATTTAAGCAATTAATGTGGTTGCATTAAATCTCTGTGGATAATAAATATTGATTGCCATGAATATTTGTGACTTATAATGGCTTACCACGTGTCTAATTTGCTCGATTTGATTTGATCTGGGCACTTATTACAACAAATCTGATTAGGATTTGTTAACACCCATAATTCCAAGAAGATAAGACTGCCACGTGTCTCAATCATCTTGGCAAAGCCACAGATAAGTGGGCCGCATGAGGCTATATGGCCGCATGAAGATGGGCAGCCGCATGGGGATGAACAGCCGTGTTTGCAAAAACAAAAGTTGATCTTTATTTCACAAACTTTGTAAGAAGATTACAAAAATTATGGGAAAGTACAACGATAGGAATTCGATCTGAATGATGATCGCTTTATCCCTTGGACGATGTGAACTTTGAAGACGGTAGCCTCTGAAGATTGCAGCAGCACTTTGGCAAGAACTCCTGATCTCGGGTGATGACTTGAATGTGTTCTGATCTCTCTTTGTGTATATATGTGATAATGAAGACTTGAAACTCTATTTATAGAGTTTTAGAAATAACTAAATTTTAGTTATTCTGAATTGCATAGGATGGATTGCGCAGACTTTGGATTGCGCAGGCAATGAACTGCGCAGGCAGTTACTCGATCGTGGACCATCTGTATGTGACGCGTGGCATTGTTTGATTGAAATACGCTTGATCGTGTACAGACAGTTGCCACATGGTGAGTAATTGATGGCATGAAGGCCACGTGTTCATTTGTCAGTTGTCTTGATGAAGTGCGCCACCTGAAATACGCTGGCTTCAGATTGCGTTGGAATGGACCGCGCTGCAGAGAGTTTGGCCGATTGTGCTGCATGTACAGCTGTCCTCGAGCGCTGTGCTGCACGATAAACGAACAGTTTTTTCATTCTCCGTGCTGTCAGTTGTCAGAAGATCTGATTCCCTGTCAGATAATGATGACGAGGCCACGTCAGCTTGCGCACTTGGATGAGTGCACAGTTCAGCCTGCATAATTGAGTTGTTGCGCAATCTGTCTCCTGCGCAGTTCACTTGAAGAATACACAATTTGATTTTCATGACTTCTTTGATAGGTGCAACTTGATTTTTAGGACCTACAAGACCCCCTTCAAAGTTTTCGAAGTTTGAAAATAGTCAAAGCTTTGAAATACTTTGAATTTGGATTAAAAAATCAAGTTGCGCAAGTAATAACTTTGTCTGCGCAAATGGATGAGTCAGCTCCCATTTCTTCGGCACAATCTGAGATGACCGTTGCTCTCGAAAAAATATAAATAGTTCTCCTTCTTCCTTCTGTCATTCTTTTCTTGTTTTTACTTTACTTAAGAGAGAAAAATTCTCGAGCCCACTCCGACTCTTCTTCTTCTTCTCCGTCGACTTCAAATAGCTCCGAAGCGTTATGCCGCCGACAAGGGCAAAGCCCCCGCCGAGTCTTCGACTCGTGCTGCGCCACGCATTTCACGACACGAAGTCGGTCACCCAGCTTTGCAAGGTAGTCGCTTGATCAAAAACCCTTTTTAGGGTTCTTCGACATGATTGAGTCTTCAAACCTATCTCTTTTTAGAGATTTGGTTATACTGCACCACCCTATTTAGGGTTTCGGTTGCACAAACCCAATAGTTTTTATTTTTATGAAGACTATTTTCTTGCACAATCGGTTGGAAAGCGCTGGCAAAAGTCAGCACAATCTGCTGATTTGCACAAGGCTGTCCAGCGCACACTGATGCTTTGTGCAAGCTATTCAGCGCAATCTGATGGCTTGCACAAGTAGATGAGTTGGCACAATCTGATGCTTTACAGACAGCGCAATCTGATGCTTGCGTAATTTGCCGATTTTTTGGACAGAACCTTTGATTTTGCATATACTGAATTCTATCTTTCTGTTTGATGCAGTTAACATCAGAGAGGACCCAGAGTATGAAATCTTTGCAGAGACCCTTGCTGAACCAGAGGTTAAAAAAGATTTATCCCATGTACTTTTTCCCCAATATGCTCTGCCATCTTCCCATCAAGCCATCTTAGTAGCCCAGGATAACGAAACTTTATTGAGTCTGATGAATAGGCAGCCTCTCCAGACTGCCGATGCCATTACTCATAAGAAACCCTTGTTCTTATTTGGCGAAGCTATTGACAAAAGTTCTCAGCTGAGACCTCGTGTTGAGCAGAGACTCTTCCGGAGAAAGAAGAAAATAATACTGTTACCGGACATTGCCAGATGCCTCCCTCTAGCCCGCTATGCCCATGCAAGCCATCCCAGGAGGATGGACTGGAATATTACCCCTCTCCAGCAAGCAAGAATAGGAAATATTTGTGTAAAGAAAGGACTAAATAACAAGGATATGTTCTATAGCTCCTCTAAGCATCATAGCTCCTTGCTCAGAGGATTGAAGCCTGGCTGCATCCCTCCAGAGAACTCTTCCTTGCTGCTGCCGGTGAGGACGCCGATCTTTGCTAATGAATATGCAAAGGTTGAGGGCAGATATCCGGATCAGGATATCCGGTTGACAGGTCTGGTGAACCCAGACAACAAAAGATGGAACTGCATAACCAATTGGATATTGGTTTAGTTCGAAGAAAAGCTCAAAGAGATTGAGCTATATCAGGCGGTATACGCTACCGTATATGGATTCCTCCCCAACCCTCATCTGTTTCTGGCCTTGGCAGAGAGATACAATTTTAGGACAGGGACATTCATGACACCCTGCGGGAAAATTGGCCTAGCTCTTCATGAGATGAAATATATCTCGAGCTTACCAATAGGAGACTTCCCTTATGAGGAATATGTTCCAACAAATGACGAGTTAGACCGACTCCGTCGAGAGAATGCAGAGATGGTGGCTATTTTTTAAGAACTACTGTGCCACTAGAAAATTTGCTCCATGTATTATAAGAGTGGTTCTTCCGGCACTTGTTACTCATCAAAATGGTTGCGCTATCTTTTCCTTAATCATATCATCGAGAAAAAGACTAAGGATCACGATACGTGCAACCCGACCTTCTTCACGCTACTCAGCCACAGTGAGGTGATTCGATTGATGGAAGAAAATAAAGAAGTGGACATCAAGGTTGACGATGAACTTTAATACCCTCCATTCAAGACCGGAGATTTTATTGAGAGTTTTATGAGAATGGGCTATAGACACATATCAAAGGAAGCCCAGCTGGCGGGTTTCCTGACATATTGGCTCCGACACTTCGTCGTACCCGAAGCAAGCGCCGTAGATCGCTTCCATCGCGGTGTGCTCTTTGCTGATGTCTGGTTAGTCTTTGACTACCGGATGGATCTGCTGTCGGCAATGACCTGTAGAGTGAACACAGGTCTTCGTCTTTATGTTGAATCTATGCTCAAATGGAAAGGTGAGAAGGGGAACTTCCCTCGACTGGAGCTGCCCTATACTTATTTGTTCGGATGGTTACTTCTGCACCATCCGTCATTAATGAACCCTGATATGGGAGCAGTCGGCGGTAGCTATTTGTGAAGATTCTCCCGGAGCAAATGGATATACACTAGTCTGAAAGATTACAGACGTGTCTTGAACCTTGGGAAGGGGTAGAATTTCTACTGCGTTGCCCCTCCAACCGGCTATGAACATATGTCGATAAATCTAGTTGATCTTGGGAGGCAGCCGTTGGGTCAGACAGCATTTGATTTGCTGAGGATGATTAGGCCGTCGCACTTGGTGTATAGATTTGAAGAAGAATGTTTCTTAGAACCATATCTGCCAAGCCACTTTGCTCGTCAATTTGGATACGACTAGTTCCACGTAGGCAATGCTATAACTTGTCTGCAAGAAAAGGGGTATCTGATTGATGGCGCCAGAGCATGGGCTTATTACAACGCTCGAGACACAAGGACAGTGTTCTCGATGCCGACCAAGAGTGATCACGGCCCCCGGATGTTATACACATATTCGCTTTTTTATACAACAGTGAATACGTTCGCCGAAAACTTCAACCTTGTAGATAGCTTCGCGACGGCGACGCGTTTGTAGAAGGGAGCAACTGTTATGCTAGCTCAAGGTAATGACGAGCAGCATGAGCCAGTGGATGATCCGTTGGAAGCCTCAAGGGAAGCTAACTTCCCTGAAGAGGTCAATGAACCACTGCGAGTTTCCTTGAAAGTGGTCAAATCTCCAACCAAGGAGAGAAAGAGAAGGATTAATGAACCTTCTTCTCTGGTTACAAACTTATCTTAGACCCATCAGAGAAGGTCACCACCAGGTCACAGTCTCGGCAACTGGCCGAGTCGATCCAAAGAGAAGAAGCGACTACACTGATCTCTCTTCCAAGGCAGGTCGCGTCTTCTCTTTGGGTCGACTCGGCGGTGATTACCCCTCCGAGACAAATCTTGTCCTCGGTGGTGGCCAGTACTGTAGCTGGAATAACCATGTCATCCCCTACACCTGCCTCCGAGCCTAGGCAGGAGACTTCTTCTTCAGAGCAGAGGGACGAATTTGAGCAGAGGAATAAAGCTGAACAGAGGGATGAAGCTGAGTAAAAGGATGCAGCTGAGCAGAGGGATGATGAAGTTTTGCGATCTCCTTCTCTTACGGTAAAAACTACCCAAATTCCTACTACACCAGGAATACTCCGCGAAGAAGAAGATCATTCAATGATTGAATCTCTCAATGATTGCGACTTCGGTCTGCAAGATGATGGCGATCAAGCCGCCGCCACAATTGCCAGCGAGGAAGCTCCCGATGATAGTATAAGCAATAAAGATACATCAACAGAAGCTGTTGATGATACATTAAATCCCAAAGAGGGCACTGATGTCCATGTGTCTCCTGATGCCGTAGACGACACACTGAATCCTGAAGCAGATGTGGAGGTATACGTGTCTCCGAAAAAGAATGTAGAAGTAGCACTTGTTGAAACTACTCCTGCTGATCCAAAAGGTATTAAATGATTTTATCTACCTTCTTTTGATATATTCAAATAGCTGACATCTATATTTTTATCCATGCATAACTTGAATCTTCTCCAGTTCCTCCCGTATGCACAGCCATAGTGCCAATAACGGCTATCGCTAGCGGTAGTCGACATTTTTCGGGTGGTTCTGAGGCCGAAAGTAGCCAGGCAGTAATGTCTGAGGCTACCTCTGCTAGATTGGAATCTGTGCCAACAAATAAAAGACTTGTTGCTGGGGCAAGTCATGGTAAGATTGCCTTTGATCTTTTTCAATTAGTTGCTAATGACAACAACAATCAATGATAAGGTTCATTTGATTTTGCAGAAGAGCATCTGGGAGGAGCAGCTAGCTCTATGATGGCTCCTATGTCTAAAGAGCCGTCTACTCAAAGGGAAGAAGCTGAACGTCTATCTTCACAGACACCTGCTGCTGCTTCGACATCTATGGGAGTAGCTGCTACTCCTGGAGCTTTGGCCACTAATCGATTTATCATCAGCTCCTTCAGCAACCTTTTCTTTAATTCTTTGAAACCCTTAGTAGATAGGGTGATAGAGAAAGAAGAAGCTGGTTTCTCCACCGTCAGAGATCTAACCTCCTATTTGATCAATGCCATCCGTCATCAAGGTGACGAAGCTCAGGCTATTTTTCTTGAACATGTACTAGATGAGCTGGAGGCATCGGTTAAAATTTACAAAGAGCTGAATAGGGGAGAGATGGAGCTCTTGGTACAAGCTGAATTCGAGAAGATGTCACAAGAAGTTGCGGTGGCAAAGATTGACCTGCAAGTTCTTTTGGACACTTTCTCTACCAAATCTGCTGAATATAATTCCAAAGTGGAAACAGTAGCATCTGTTGCTGACGAGAAGGAGAGAAAAATTACTGAGCTGCAATCAGAATCTGCCCGTCTTCAGGAAGAGATGAGACTTGTTCAACTTGCTCTGGAGGATGAGGCCGCACAACACCAGGCTGCAGTTTAACAGTTGAATGCTCTGACTCAGGAGAGAGATGAGTATGTCGCAACTCATCAAAAAGAAATCTCTCGTAGAATAGTAACCATGCCATCTTTCGATGACAAGTCTGGGATGGAGGAAGCTAGGAAGCGGGTGATGGAATCTCGTGAGGAGCGACTGCAATCTTTAAGGCAACAGATGACCAAATTGATGACTCCGCCAGCAGAATGAGAAAGACTTTTGTATCTTCAATTTTTTTGTGATATGTAATATTGTAATGTCTTTCAATTGTGATCAATCAATAAAAAAGGCATTTTTTTGGTGGCTCTATTATTTATTGCATATCTTATTCAGAGAAAATATATTCAGATGTACAGGACATGATATATTTCTTGATTTTGGAAAATAATTATATTTATTATATCTGCTCAGAGGTAATGTGGACATGGCAGAATATAATTTATTGAATATTATTATTTCAATAGACAACTTAATCAAAGATGATAAGTTGCTGATATGAACGAAATGGATGATTCGTCAAAATAAGTGAACAAAATGAATCATCGGGATGAACGGATAAATCGTCAAATGAATTGAATGAACGGATGGACCGTCAGATGAATGTATATGATGAACGGGTAAACCATCAAATGATTGGAAAGAACAGGCGAACCGTTAGATGAATGTGTTGAACGGATGAACCGTCGGATAATTTAGAATGAACGGGTGAACTGTCAGATAATTTGGAATGAACGGGTGAACAGTCAGATGAATGAATATGATGAACGGATGAACCGTCAGATGAATGAATATGATAAAAGGGCGAACCGTCAGATGAATGTGATGAACGGATGAACCATCAAATGAATTTAATGAACGGACGAACCGTCAGATGAATATGATGAACGGGTGAACTGTCAGATGCATGTGTCGCTTCGTTGTCGTACGAATTTCTGTCTATAAATAGAACAAAAAATCATATAGGATGGTCACTTTCACTTTTTAACATAAAGATGTCGTCTGGAGATGCATCCAAGAAGGCTGAGATTGCCCCGAAGGTGGAAGCGGGTACTGAGGAACGTCCAATCGATCCCAACCAGCCAAAGCAGATAACAGCGGGCTAAGGTTCGTCTGCACCCAAATCGCCAAAGGACATCTTGGACTTCCTTCTTGAACCAGGAAAGACTGAAGAGGAAGAAGCCATGAGGATGGCTGCTTGCAAGTTCCTGGTAGATTCGGGCAAGAGTGTTCTCGGCTCTTTTGCTGATCATATCTTCGATAAGGACGGTAGTGGCCCGCGTCCCAATTTTGAGAAGGATGATAGTGACATTCCTTAATATTATGTACTATCATTCATGATGAAATAAAATTGAATTTTATTTATGAACTTGTCTGATGATTACAAGCAATGTCTGTTACATTTATACATAATACTTTTTGAGGAACTTGCCATTGATAGGCATCATTACAACTCGACCGTCTAGCTCTGTTAGTTAATAGGCTCCATTTGAGAAGACTTTGCTCACGATATATGGCCCTTCCTACTTTGCATCAAACTTGCCTTTGCTCATGTGAGTCATAGTCATAGGGCGTCTGACGGTCAAAACGAGCTCTCCTTTCTGAAATGCTCTGACCTTAACTTTGCGGTTGAAAGTCTTTGAGATGCGGGCTTGGTATAACTCAATATGCTGTTGAGCCATTAACCGCTTTTCATCGAGCGCCTCCAATTCTTGAAGTCGGAGAAGATCGTTGTTCTCTGTAGTGAGTTCGTTGGCGATGGCAATCCTCAAAGAGGGAATTTGAAGTTCCAGGGGTAGAACTGCTTCACAGCCGTACACCAAAGAAAAGGGTGTACAGCCTGTAGGGTTGCGGACCATAGTATGATAGGCCCAAAGACATTCTCCAAGCTTTTCACTCCAGTTTCGTTTGTTAGTAGACACAAACTTTTTGAGAAGCTTGATAATAGTCTTGTTGAAAGCTTCAGCTAAGCCATTAGCAGCAGGATTATAGGATGTCGAAGCGACATTGTCAATTCGATGATCGTCACAGAACCTTGTAAACTTTTGGCTGATAAATTGAGGTCCATTGTCGTGGATGATTCGTCGAGGTACACCAAATCTATAGATGACATGGTATTTGACGAAGTTGATGACGCTGCTGGTCTTGACTTCAGCCAATGGTATAGCTTCGGCCTATTTGGAGAAGTAGTCGATTATTGCCAGTATGAACCGATGTCCTTTAGAAGAATGAGGGTTGATGGGACCTATGATGTCCATTCTCCAAGCTTCAAAAGGCCAGGAAGCAGCAGTCGGATGAAGGAATTTCGACGGTTGATGAATAAAATCTATGTGGATTTGACAAGCTTGACATTTCCTCGCATATTCGATGGCATCAGATACCATTGAGGGCCAATAGTAACCCATGCGTCGGATGCGATCCTGTAGTTTAGGATCGGGTTGATGTGCTCCAAAGACACCGTCGTGAGCTTCATGTAATACTTGCTTCGCTTCATCACCAACAAAATAGCGCAAGAGTAGGCCGTCATAAGTTCGCCGGTAAAGAGTTTTGGTGGTCTGATTATAGTAGAATCACAGAGACCGCCGACGAATACTCATAGCCTCCTTAGGATCTTCAGGGAGTATATCATGGACAACAAAGTCGATGAAGGGAGCTCTCCAATCTTCACTGATAACATTGGCTTCAGTAAGATTACTGAACTCAATATTACGATTGTTTTCGACGCAAAACAATTCCCGATTAGAGATAACCACCACCTACTGTCTTTTGATAGGGATAGCTAAAACTGCTGTAAGATTAGCCAAAGCGTCTGCTTTGGTATTGCAAGCTCGTCGGACATATTCGATGAAGAAGGCTTTGAATGATGTAGCCATGTTGATTGCCGCTTCATAGTAAGGCAGTAGATCTTGATGGCGAACTTCATAGGTTCCTCTAACCTGGTTAACAACCAACTTAGAGTCACCATAGACTTCAAGATACTCGACATCTAGTTGTTTAGCTAGCTGAAGTCCAATGAGTAAAGCATTGTATTCTGCCACATTGTTGGAGCAAGGCTCATCTAAGGAATATGCTCTTTGAATAGATGACCCGTCTGGAGAAACAAGAACAACTCCGACTCCTGCGACAATGGCACCATTGGGTCCAATCCTGGATGCACCATCAAAGAATAGGCGCCAAGTAGGAAATTCATCGGAGATTGTATTAGATTCCAATGTCTCGTCTGAAATTTTATCATAGAGTTTGGATGTCTCTGGAACAGGATGAGCTGCTAAAAAATCCGCCAGTGCTTGACCTTTGACAGATTTCTGAGGAACATATACCATGTCATATTGGGCTAACAGAATGGCCCATGTAGCCAGTCGAGAATTAAGTGTGCTAGGCTTCTTCATCCGTACCCGAAGAGGATTAACTCGGAATAAAACATGAATAGTCTGGCCAATGATGTAATGCTGAGTCTTTTGAACAGCAAACATAAGAGCTAGGCATTCTTTTTCGACCGGACTATAACGGTGTTCAGCACCAATCATAGTACGATTGAGATAATAGATGGCTTGTTCATGGCCTTCTTTGTTCTTTTGGACAAGTAAAGCACCTAATGAATGGTCTATAGCACGGACATACATTAAGAACGGTATGCCAGAGATTGGTGGCACTAAGACTGGTGGGTTCATGAGATACCGCTTTATATCGTCAAATGTACGTTGACATTCTTCAGTCCAAACGAAAGATACACCCTTCTTCATTAGTTGAGTAAATGGTCTGCAGCGTCCAGACAGATTCAAAATGAATCTCCTGATGTACGCAAGTCGACCTTGGAATCCTCGTAGCTCTTTTTGTTTGCATGGAGGACGCATCTCTTGAATGGCTTTGATCTTCTTGGGATCTACGTGTATATCCTTAGAGGTAATAACGAAGCCGAGAAATTTGCCACTAGAGACATCCAAGAATGACTTGGTGGAATTCATTTTGAGTTGATGTTGGCACATGAGATTGAAGATAGTTCTCAAGTCTTGGAAGTGATCTTCCTTTAGACGACTTTTGACAGCAATATCGTCTACGTAGCATTTGACAGTCTTGCGCAGATGATCTCGAAAGATGGTACTCATAGCTCGTTGGAAAGTTGCACCAGCGTTCCTGAGACCAAATGGCATTACAGTATAGCAATAGACTCCGCGAGGAGTGCGGAAAGAAGTATGTTTTTCATCTTCAGGATTCATCCGAATCTGATTGTATCCGGAGAATCCGTCCATAAAAGATATTCTTTCGAACCCACAGGTGTTGTCAATCATGACGTCCGTGATAGGGAGAGAAAATTCATCTTTTGGACATGCTTTATTAAGATTTCGAAAGTCGATACAGACTCGAACTATTTCGGTTTTCTTTAGAACTGGGACGACATTGGCTACCCAATCAGGATGCTGCTCTTCTCGAATAAAGTCACATGCGATGAGCTTCTTGACTTCATCGTCGATTGTATCCATCATTTCTGGCTTAAAGCACCGTTGTTGCTGTTTGACTGATTTCGTATTCAGCAAGATGTTCAATTTATGAGTAGCAACTTTGGGATCTAGACCTGGCATGTCTTTATAGCTCCAGGCAAAAATGTCAATGTATTCTTGAATAAGAAAAATTAATTCTTGTCTATCTGCCTCTGGAAGGTTCTTGCTGATGAATATTGGACGAGGTGATCCGCTCTCTCCTACATCAATTTGAACCAGTTGATCTTCAGTAGGAGGTTTCCTTTGTTCGAATAGGAGTTTCCATTGGGTATCCATTCGTTGAGCCTAAGGATCTATTTTAGGATTTTCTTCAACATCCTCGTCATAGCCTTCTGGAAGTTCGACGGAGACCTTGTTAGAAGATACAGTCAATCGATGAACTTGACCGATGCTGGTGCCAGAATCCCATGATCTGGAATCAGAAGAGTTAGAGCCCTCTTCACTATCGGATTCAGAGACTGCTGGGGATAACACCGAAGGAGAAGCATATCCGAGACCTCTTTTGGTCCTGCTATAGTACATCTCTGACTTTTCTTTCGGCACAGCCGTACGGATAGGAGTTCTTCTACCCTTACCGTACTTGAGGCCACTCTTGAAGTCATAACCCATCTTTTGGATGATGTCTTTTGATTGTTGACTATAACAACGGAGTTGAAGATGTCCCGTGTCGTTACTTTTGCTATCATCCGTATAGCTGAATTGTTGTTCCGGTCCTTTACTAAAAAGTATTGGACTCTCGCATTTCTTTCGAGCAGGAACAATACGATATGAATCATTTGGGTGTTCGAGTAAGACTTTTGTTTGAAGAGATTGCACAACTCCTATTGTAAATGACTGAAAGCTATCTAACATATCCAAATAACACTTAGCATGATAAATGACATCAGTATACTGGAAAGTAGATACTTTTTTATTGAGTTATATATCTGTATTTACAGCAGGACCTTTAGCCTTAGCAGCCTTGGTCAGATTGATTACAAGAGGGGGAGAAGAAGAACGTGGAGGAGGATTAGCTTTGTTACGACGGAGGTCAATAACAAGCGACTCAGAGGAGGTGAGCTCCCTTTTATCCTTGTTATGAGATAAATCAATAACAAGTGGCTCAGAAGAGGTGAGCTTCCTTTAATCCTGATCATCATCAGTTGGTTGCATTTGGACTGGCAAGTGAATAGCCAGTGGTTTGGAGGACTGAGGACGAAAAATACTCCCTTTGACAGGTACGATGAGGGTGTCATTAGGCAATGCTTCTTATTCTTCTTCAGTGTCCAGGGACAGCACTACCTTCATGAATTCATCCTTGTACATACGAGCAATGCTTCTTATTCTTCTTCAGTGTCCAGGGACAGCACTACCTTCATGAATTCATCCTTGTACATACGAGCATCGTTGCAGTATGCTTCGACGCCTTTGAAAGGATAGAGATCAGCAACCTCCTTTTGAACCTCTCCATTGTCATCGACATATTTGAAACATTGATGGAGAGTCGAAGGAACAATGTTATATTCATGCAGGAATGGCCTTCCCAACAGAGCATTGTAAGAACAACAATGGTTGTCAATGATGTAGAAGGTAACCTTTGTACGGAGATTGTCTATTTGGAGTTTTAGGAGAATCTTGCCTAGAGGCTCACTCCTTCCCTGATTGAATCCAAGGATAGTGGTGATTGTACTGGAAAGACTATACAATGGGATCTTCAATGCATCCAACATTGTCTTCGGCATGATACTGAGAGCAGACCCTGGATCTATCAGAATACGATCGACTTTCATCGAGTCGACATATCCTGTATAGTAAAGAGGACGATCGTGCCTATTGTCTTCCATTAGCATGTCATCCTGTGTGAAAGTTATGTTTGGAATTAACTCCAACACACTATGACAATGAAGGCAAGAGACTGGTTCTGCTTTCGGCTTCTTTAGAAGGGCTAGACAGGTTTTTGCCTGCATGAGAGCCTCACTCAGAGTTTTTCGAGTCTCTTTGGAGAGGCGCAAGAGCTCGAAGATTGACAGCCGGGCCGGTGTATTGGCTAACTGAGCCAAGATATCAAAGTTGTAAGGCTTTTCAAGACCGGAAGAAGATGACTTCTTCAACGGTTTGTCGAAGCGGACTTGTTGTTTGCCTTTGTCAGCGACCGTCGGCTTGGGAGGAGTGGGTTCTACCACCGGTGAGGAAGCAGAAGGGATGTCCTCGGTGGAACAGGTTATACTGAAACAAGCTCAGAAGAAGAAGCAGGATTTTTCTGAGCTTCGGGGTAATCCTTTAGATAGGCTTTCCCTGATCTGGTGTCCAGCAGGATTTCTTCGTCAACTATGGGGTCAAAAGACACCATATTGCAAGTCTTTATCTTGCCCTTGGAGCGGTCTTTCTTCTTGGAGGAAGAGGGAAGTTCGAACTCTGAGGCAAGATCCGGATGAATTTACATAATCTCGCCATTGTCAAGAGACAAGGGGACGAGACCTTCACTTCATGGAGGATGGAGATTCTCTATCTCAAGAGTAGCTTTGGGGATAGGGATGACACCGTACTATACCATCTGTGACGGGAAGTCACTGAATTGAACTGAGACCATGTTCGCGGTAACAGTCTTTTCGTCTTGTTGCAGAGTGACAACACCAGCGTTGACCAGCTCTTGAATTTTGCCTTTGAGCACATAACATGCTCGAGTGGGATGCCCAATGAACCTGTGATAGACACAATACTTGGGATGATCAGTCTTACCGACCTCATCAGGCTTATTCGGATCTGGGAGTTGAAGCTTATTGCTTTTGATCAAGCAATCAAAGATGCTCACGGTGTCATTCTCATCGAAAGAGTACTCTACTTTCGGACGAGGTTCCCTTGGTGGAGGTGCTGAAGGAGTAGAAGCAGACGTAGGTGGAGCTATGTTGACCGCCAAAGATTCTTTGTTCTTCAAGTTAATATTCAAAGTTTCTTTTCCCTTGTGGTTGTTCTGACGATTACCACCACTTGATGTCTGGTGTTCATCCCGATCGGGGTTAAACATTTTTACCCCTAGCTGCTTGAACTTGTCGGTGCTAACTTCAGCTGCTTTAGCGTTGACAATGAAGGATGGCCAGTCTTGAAACTGAGTTGACCCCTATGGTGACAGTGGCCGGAGTTCCAGGAGGCATTTTTAAAGCTTCCCGGTAGAACCTTTCAATGAAACTCTCAGCAGTTTTATTGTGTCTTTGTTAGATTTTATTGAGGGCTGACATGGTCATGTCGTGGATTCCCTTATAGAATTGTTCCAAGAAGATTTGTTTTAGACCTGAGAAGGAGGTGATACAGCCATCGGGCAAACTTCTGTACCAATCGTATGCCACACCGGCTAAACAGCCGACGAATACTCTGGTAAGAAGAGTGTCATTTGGCTGAAGTTGGACAGTCATTACCTCAAAGTGATTAATGAAATGACTAGGAGAAGTGCTGCCATCAAACAGCGAGATTCTTGGGATTTAGTATTTTGGAGGAAATGGGACTTCCTTCCATTCAACTGGGTAAGGTTGTTTGATCCCCAACCTCTGCAAGTTGTCTTTCTCTTTGAAGGCCTCGAATTGAGTGCGCAGGAGTTTGACAGCTTTGTTAGCATCCTCCACTAATGTAGAAGGAGCAGGCTGAGTCACAGTATTAGCAGGAGGAACAGCGTGGTAAGTACTACCCCCAGCACCTGACTGGGTGTAGGTTGAATCTGTACGGGAGGTACTTGAGGAGATGCTGCCCCCAGCCCTGTATTGACAGGCACTGATGATGCTATAATTTCAAGATTTGTAGCCAGGTACGGTCGGTGGTACTGTATGCTGGGCCACAATAATAGAATATATACTTGCGACCATTTCGGCCATGGTCTTCAACTTGTCTTCTAGCGCAGCTATTCGTTGTTCTTGACTAGCCAAACTGGAAGCATCGGGATCTTCAGTGACAACATAAGCTATCACTTCTCTAGGTACAGTGGAGGACACTATCTATTCTGAACTTTCACTGTATGCATCATAGTCGGAGAAAGAATCATCTCCTGAGTGAGAAGGATGGAGATGACCGGAAGGATCTTGAAGATTCCTTTGACCGATTGTATCTCGGCTTCAGGATCTGGTACGTTGGAATACTCCATCAGAAGATTCTTGGAGTAGATCTAAATACCGCTGGCTTGGCTTGCTTGGCTTGCCGTGCTTAGAGAACTTCCTACCCCCAGTGTCTCGGGAAGTCATGTTGACGGAAGCGTACAAAACTTCGTCTTCATCTTCTGACATAGGTTCGGAGTTTGTAAAGTTCAGACGATTGAAGATAGATCGTCTTGTTGTCTGACAACAACACTTGATGACCACTTTGTGATTACAATGGTGTCCAAGTGGTTGCACTGGAGGCGTTGAGAAGTTGTCCCATTTTTGTTTGAGGTGTTCTCGGAGATCGGGAACAATGACAGGACGAGAAGAAGTCTGAAGGGCATGTTCTTTGACAACATTCGAAACATGGTTCCGGTTCTTCAAATGTTTTGTCCCTTGAGTATACAGGAAAGTACTCATTTCATTAGCATAGGTGTCAGGATTTTTGATCCTGGAAGTTTGCCTCTGATGTTGGTTGGTCTTCGGCATTGGCTGTTTGTGTTTCACCGAAGTTGGTCGATTGAGATAAGTTCTTAGATCAGCAAACTCACCCCCAAGGGTTTCTGTCTGACATACCAGAAATTTTCTCTGTCTTGAACGGGATATCTTAAGAGTTGGAAGATCTTGGAATTCTGCTACCGGAGTAGGCAAAATTCCTCTTTGATCAGTACATTTCTCTTTGGCAAAGAAGAAAGAAGAACCCTTGTTGGAGAAAGTTCTTGTACTGACTGGTGCCAAGGCACGTTCAGATTGATCTTCTACGGTAAAAACCGATGAAGACTGAGAAAAGACCAAAGGGCCTTTTCCTTTATTTTCTGAAGAAGGGTTAGCTAAAGAGCGTTTCCCTCTGTTGTCTTCCAAGTCGTGGGACGTAGAAGTTTGAGAAAAGACCAACGGGCCTTTTCCTTTGTTCTGGGGAGGAGGAGGAATAGTCAAAAGACTACCCCCAGTGGATTGCGCTAGAGAAACAGAGTGCTTGGAAAGAGGAGCAGATATTTTCCCTTTGTTGTGAGAATAAGAGAGATTAGCCAAAGGGCTGTCTCTCTTAAACTGCGCTGGCACAGTTTACGCATGTTTTGAAGCAGTTGTTGGCGCACTGGCAGATTGCGCATGAGTAACTCTGGCAGAAGGCCTTTTGGCCACAGTCTCAACAACTTGCGCAGCAGGAGTCTTGATGCCAGAGTGCTTGAGTTGCACTCTGGTTGCTTGAGTGGTGGTTTGTGCAGACAAAGTTGCAGCCAATTGCGCCAGGGGAAGAGGAGTCTTGCACTTTAACAGAGCAGCATAGGAAGTAGGTTGTGCACTGGCAAGAGGAGCAGCATACTGCGCATGGACAGTAGCAGCAGACCGCGCAACAGAGACAGCAGTCTTGGGAACAGAGGCAGTAGACTACACAGCAGGCTGAGCAGCGGAGGCAGTGGACTACGCAACAGTCTTAGGGAACCACACTGGGTAAACTTTGCTTGTGGCAGAAGTTGTTACAGTACGAGGGGTGGTCCTGGAGTTGATCATCGCCTCGTAGGTCGTCTGGTTGACCTTTACAACCAGCGTCTTCTGTGTCTTTCCGATAGATGCAACGTCACATTGAGTTGTCACTTCCTCGTCGGGGGAGAAAGTCGTCCCCAGCAGAGTCGCCATTTTGTTTTCAAAAACAAAAGTTGATCTTTATTTCACAAACTTTGTAAGAGGATTACAAGAATTCTGGGAAAGTACAACTATAGGAATCCGATCTGAATGATGATCGCTTTATCCCTTGGACGATGTGAACTTTGAAGACGGTAGCCTCTGAAGATCGCAGCAGCACTTTGGCAAGAACTCCTGATCTCGGGTGATGACTTGAATGTGTTCTGATCTCTCTGTGTGTATATACGTGATAATGAAGACTTGAAACTCTATTTATAGAGTTCTAAAAATAACTAACTTTTAGTTATTCTGAATTGCGCAGGATGGATTGCGCAGACTTTGGATTGCGCAGGCAGTGAACTGCACAGGCAGTTACTCGATCGTGGACCATCTGTATGTGACGTGTGGCATTGTTTGATTGAAATGCGCTTGATCGTGTACAGACGGTTGCCACATGGTGAGTAATTGATGGCATGAGGGCCACATGTTCATTTGTCAGTTGTCTTGATGAAATGTGCCACCTCAATTGTGCTGGCTTCATATTGCGCTGGGATGGACCGTGCTACAGAGAGTTTGGCCGATTGTGCTGCATGTACAACTATCCTCGAGCGCTGTGCTGCACGATAAACGAACAGTTTCTTCATTCTATGTGCTGTCAATTGTCAGAAGATCTGATTCTCTGTCAGATAATGATGACGAGGCTACATCAGCTTATGCACTTGGATGAGTGTGCAGTTCAGCCTGCGCAATTGAGTTATTGTGCAATCTGTCTTCTGCGCAGTTCACTTGAAGAATGCACAATTTGATTTTTATGACTTCTTTGATGGGTGCAACTTAATTTTTAGGACCTACAAGCTGCATGAAGATGGGCAGCCGCATGGGAGTGGGCAGCCGCATGGGAGTGGACAGCCGCATGCTGATGGACAGCCGCATAAGAGATGCAGCTGCATGCTGATGGACGACCGCATAAAGGATGCAGCCGCATGAAGATGGGCGGCGGCAGTCGCATGCCTAGGGATTAAATGGATTCTGCCAGCTGTGAGAAGATTTTTTTTCTCTTCCCTAGGGTTGCTCTATTACGTCAGTCATTATTGCACCTTTTTGTCAGAGCTGTCATTTGTCAGAGCTGTCAGCCGTTAGGGCATTAAATGCAGTAAAAGACGAAGGGAAGAAGCTGTTGAAGGCCATGTGGCTCCTCTCTGGGCCGCATGGAATTATTAGAGCTGCATTGAGTCTTGAGCCGCATAGATCCCTGAGCCGCATGGTCTCTCTGAGCCACGTGGGGATCCTTGGCCGCATGAACCTTTCTTTATTCTTTTCCATGCTTCTACAAGACCCCCTTCAAAGTTTTCAATTTGCAAAATTGAAATACTTTGAATAAGAAGCATGGTCATGTATAAACTCCTCTGACCACATAGGATGTTCTGGCCGCATGGGTGTCTCAGCCGCATAGCTCCCTCAACCGCATGGCCATCTGAGCCGCATGGTCGTTCCAGCCGCATGGCCATCTGAACCGCATGGGCTCCTTGCCATGTCTTCATGCCATGTGTGCAAATATTTTGCATTGATTACCCTTGATTTGCTGTCAGATTCAAGGCCGCTTTTTAGGGCAGGATCCCAAGAGTTTAGTCTTAACTAATCAGATCGCCTTGATAACCGAAGAGTCGGTTATTCTACACATGAATCGATGCATCGGTCCATTGGGGTTCTGCCTATAAATAGCAGTATTTGGGAAAGACTTTCTTTTACTTTCTGCTATTGCCCTGGCTCTCTTGTCTTCTTCCTCCTTCTCTGATTCATATTAATGGATCCCAAGAAGACTATTGCGGCGAAGAAGGCAGCGTCTTCATCGGCGGCGAAGGGTAAGAAAGCTGCTTCTGCGGCGACGAATGTGGCAGCTCCTCCGCTAGCTGACGTGCCCGTAGTTCACACCCCGCTATCGATGGTAAAGACCTTTGCGTGAGTTTGGAACCCTAACTGTCATGGCTACATCGCATATTTTATGCACGAGCCTTCATCTTCATGTGTGCCGCATGTACGTCTCATGGTCAAGCCGCGAGCCACATGAGAATCGTTGTTGTGGCCGCATACGCACTTCATCAACGAAGCCGCATAGGCTGCGCTGAGCCGCATAGACTCGTACGAATTTGTTTGTCATGTGAACAGTGTGAACTTATCCGAACTCTAAGAGCCATATGAGAGCACTGCCGCATGAACCTTCGTTGAACAGAGCCGCATAAGTATTTTTCTGATTTGAGCCACATGAGGCTCCATTAAGTTGGAGCCGCATAATCTCGAAAACACCCATCGGTTCTCTTTGTCCATATTTTTGACGTATTTTCTTTTATCTTCTTTTTTCAGTGAATTTCCCAGTTAACGCTGCGGGGGAACCTCTAGTGGGTCGTGCTCAAGATGTTATGGGCTATAGGTACGATCAGATAGTTCGGTATGTGGCAGACGAGCTTCCTAATGACGAGCCTTTGACGAGGATAAATGCCCTCAAGAACTAACCTTTCCACTTCCTATGTGCCATGATGAATTCGGGAAAATTGGAAAGGGAACACCTGAAACCTGCATTCTTCTTTGGAGACGCTTTGATTATGAAGAACAGTCAAGTTCTGGATATATCGAAGAACTGGAGCTTCATTTCTAATGGGATTGTGATCCGCATCCCCCAAATGGAGTGCAACTTCCCACTATCTTGGTTCAATATGTTCCTGCTGGACAGAAAGATGGAAGAGTCTTTGACTCCTACCCGGAATAGGATGTTTGTGGGCGACATCCATTACAACAACAGCATGAAGTCAGTGTGTGCGGGCAAGGTTCATGCCAGCCGTTATGTAATGGGATTGGCCCCGGGTGCTTTCTTGAATGTGCCGGGTCCTAATTTTACGTTTTCTTCAGCCGATACTTTGCTGAACCAACTTGCTCGGAAAGGCTCCTATCCAATCGGCCGGTTGGCACTCCCAAGTTGGATACACCCCATCCCCTTATGGATCAATCTGTCTATGTGGATCTCGCTAAAGTATGAGACTTTTCTGCATGAGATTGGTCTTTATCACGCTATTCATGGCACCAGCCACGGCTTACCTGTAAACAAGAAGTTATTCATGGCTTTGCTGGAGATGTACAACTGCCGTACGGGAACCTTCTATACCCCTGTAGGGGAAATAGGGCTTGCACTCCATGAGATGCATACGATTTCCAAACTTCCTTGGGGGGATGAGGCTTTTGAAGCATACACTCCTACGATGAGGAGTTCGAAGAGCTGGAAGAACGATACCCGGGATTCGTGGCTACTTATCAGGAAATACTGTGCCATTATAGTACGTGCCAGCAGATAGCCAAGAAGGAAAGCAGCTCGGAAGGGAATGCTCCCCATACTAAGGACTGGGTGAACTATCTCTTCTCGACGGGAGCCTCAGGCCGAGTTACTTCCCGAAGTCCTCAATCCCGGGAGGTGGTTCAGGCTTTGAGGTCGTCGACAAAGAAGGTGGCCTCCACCGGCGACAAATTTGGGAGCCAGACCGACACTTTTGGTTATTTTTATCAGGATACCCAAGAGCTGTCAGAGAAGGCGCTCCTAGCAGGATTCTTGATGGTATGGCTGCGGAATTACGTAGTCTCGGGAGGAGCTGGTTCTATTGAAAGGATCAGCCGTAATTTTATTCTCCCTACTGTGAAGCTAGTTTTTAGATTGAAACTAGCTCTTCTCCCGGCCATGGTGTGCAGTATACACCGTGGCCTCCGTACTTTTATGTCCAAGGTCATCGCCCGCGAGGTGACAAAAGACTTTGAAATGACTGAGCTGCCCTATCATTATCTGATGGGGTGGCTATTAATGCACTACCGGTCTTTGATGAGACCGGGTTTTGAAGATGGCATGATTGCTGATGACGCTTTTATATTCCGTTATCGCAATGAGCCTTGAGAGTATGATACTATGCATTCCTGTCGGATGGTACTGGCGAGAGCAGATAGGTATAACTTTTTTGTATCCGTCCCTCGTTTCACTGCTGAGGAAATAGCGGACGTACATCTCGACGGTATTGGTCCTCCTCAACTTTTAGACGGGCAGATGCTTTTGTGGTTGCGTAACATCCGCCCCGCCCACTTGGTATACCGCAACCGTAATGCTGTCTTCCTGGAACCTTACCTACCCAACAGGTTTGCTCGTCAGTTTGGGTACAGCCAACTTTTTTTGGACAGTCCCAGTTCTTGTCTGGGTTTTGAAGGTAGCCTCTTTGACGGCATCAGGGCCTGGCATTACTATGATACATTTCATACCCGTGCTACTTTCTCGGTTCCTTCCATTGAGGCGTCGGTAGAGATTTTGTACATGGCGGCCTTGTACCATGTCATGGCGAACAAGCTCTCCATTGGTTTTAGCTCGGGTACCAGTTTTATTATTGGTACTGGCTTGGATGAGAAGCCCTAAGGGGCCAAGACGAGGAAGAAGAAGGAGAATAGAGTCGAAGTGCCAGACTCAGACTCCACCACTGCAGATGATGAGGACGAGGAGCGTGATGCAGATGACTCTTCCTTCCCGGTGGAAGATGTTGGGGCGGATCAACCGCCTGTTTCGTTAAATGAGATGGCGGCGGATCAGCCAACCGTCGCACCTGGTTCTGTACGGAAGCGTAGCAGACAAATTTCCCCTGTTGGCGGTATTCCTCATTCCAGAAAGTTGGCGGCGACCAGACGTCGCAGGCTAACTATAAGGGAGAGAAGCGAGGAGGTTGACCCCGCTTCGGAGGTAAAGCAAATTACTACCATTTTTATTCGGTTCTTTGTTTCCTCTAATTTTGATCTTTAATCATTTTTCTTCCCTCTCGTAGGTGTCAGAAGAAGAGGAATCTCAAGTGGCCAAGGTCATGACTCAAGATGACGGGGGTTCCGATGGACCTGTCCTCGAAATTACGGAATTTCATCAAGATGACGCTGATCGAGTCATACCTTCCTTCGGGGTGGCTGGGACAGAAGAGCCAGCGAAATTTAACTTGGAGGTCGCGGGTGAGGAGACAACGTCAGCTGCGAGCGAGTTACAACCTCCATGCTCCTCCCCTGGTAAGATAAGCCGAATTTTAACTTGCGAGGAGGCCTATCTGCTCTATCATCACATCCTTCGGGTTACGTCGTTTGATGGTTCCTCTGGACATACAGGTCCTGCCTCTCCAGTGCCGATGATGGACATTGTTGGGACAGGCTCAGCCGAAGGGGCATTGGCAGAGAGAAGTGTACCTCCTCCCCCTCCGGTTCGTCTTGAGGGGCCTCCCGCTGTCTCGAGTTTGGAAAGTCAAATGGTGGGACAGCCGGGGCAGGGGACAATGGTCCTTGCGTCTTCTTCTGTTCAGGCGGCTCCAAGAGTCGACCTCTCTGCCCTGCCAAGTGTCCAAGCTCTTCGAGTGGCAGAGGAAGAGTTAGCCGCTATCCGTGCATCGTTCCGCTCGGAATTTGTCCCCTTGGTGGCAAGTTCCAGTGCACCTCCTTCGACGTTGTCGGCCATGCTTCCTTTGACGCCAACCTCTACAGAGGTTCTGGATGAAGCGTTACAGGACGTGGTTGACAGCTTTTATCGTCACTTGAAGAGGGGGGTAGCGGCTTCTGTGGAAAGAGAGACCACTTTTGTCTTGGCCCGTCAATGCGCCCAGAGTCATATTGATATCCTTAAGACTCTTCCCGGTAGGGCAGGGGTAGCCGTGCTTCTGGAGGCAAAGTTGCTAGAGGCTGATCAGCTGGTGGACCAGCTTCAGGTGTTGTGGCAGGTTGATCTGTCTGCTACTATAGATCAGGAGCACAGTTTCCTCACAGCTGTTGTAGAGGAGGTAAGGGCTGCTTGGGATAAGACCAGGCCGGCCATACTGAAGGACCTTCGTGATCTGTCTGATCGATATGATGAGTTGGGCCGCGAGAGTGAAGATGTTACAGCTCGGGAAGTGACTGCCTCCCGTGGGATCATTAACACGTGGGAGCAGATCCTTAAGCTTCAGAGGAAGATAGCTTTCCTGGAGTCTGAGCTTGAGGCTGCCCGTACCGCAAGGGGGCTAATTATCCAGGAGGCTGACAGAGTGAATCGAGCTTCGGCTGATCTGGAAATTGCCCTGAAGAAGTTGGAGGACGATTGGCAGGAACACATGGACTTGGATAATACGGAGCATTTATCCCAGGAAGCGGAGCGCCGAGCTAAACAGCGGCTTGATCAGGGGACCACCTTGGTGAAGAACCGTCTCCTGGAATTATGTAATGTCGAACAATAGACGGCCTTTTTCTCCTTTTTTATTTTTGTTCTTTTTCTTTCTTTAAATGGGACATTATCCTTAGAACATGTAGTCCTTTTTGCCTTCCAAATAAAAGAGCATGCTTTATTCCATCCTTTATTTGTACTGTCTATTGTGCTTGAGGTGTTATGGTGGCATTTGCCCCGAATGGGGGACTTATTTGTGGACCTGTTACTCTTGGTATACTTTGGTTTTAGGTACGGATAACAAGTTTGATTGGGGATACCTAGAACAATTCCACGACAAGGTAATCATGGACGTTCCGGGTATCGGAAGAGAGAATGCCATGGAGCAGCTGGGCTCCCGGGGCATGATGAGGAATGATGGGCCTGTACTAAGAAACTTAGCAAAGAATATTTGTGGGCCTATTATCCTTGGCGTACCCTGACTTAGGATACGGATAATAGGATAAAAGGGAACCAACATACTTACGCAGAGGTAATGAGGACATGGCAAGTATGGGGGTTTTATCGCGGAGTCTTCCTACTCAGAGGTAATGAGGACATGACAGGAGTGGACTCAACGGAGGATATTTGTGGTCAACAGAGGACATTTGTGGACCTATTATCCTTGGCGTACCCTGGTTCAGGATACGGATATTAAGACAAGAGAGAACCAACATACCTACTCAGAGGTAATAAGGACATGGCAAGTATGAGGGTTTCACCGTAGAGTCTTCCTACTCAGAGGTAATGAGGACATGGCAGGAGTGAAATCAACGGCGGATATTTATGGACCTATTATCCTTGGCATACCCTGGGGTTTTTTTTGTATAGATAATACGTCGAGGGAGGACCAACATATTTACTTAGAGGTAATGAAGACATGGCAAATATGAGGGTTTCTTCGATGGAGCCTTTCCACTCAGAGGTAATAAGGACATGGCAGGAGTGGGCTCCATGAAGGGGTACATAGAACGACTAAGAGGTAATGAGGACATGGAAGTTCTATATAGAGGGGTGATTTGTTTTTGGTGGAAGTGAAACGACTCAGAGGTAACATCGACGTGGTCATTTTGGAAATTTTGTGGATCCGTTACCCTTTTTGTGCACAGAAAGTACGGGTAGTAGATCATGAGAGAGGAGCTCTTTCAGAGAAATAAGTTCAGAGGTATGATCATACATGACTTACTACCTAAAAGAGTGACAGGAATTGAGTTCAGAGGCACCTGCGGGTACATAACTCGATAATCTGGGAGAGTTGGAATGTGAGTTCAACGGTACCGGCGGGTACATGACTCGATAATCTGGAATTTGAAAATATGAGTTCAGCGGCACCAGCGGGTACTTGACTCGATAATCTGGAGTGTTGTGGATGTGAGTTCAGCGGCACCAGCGGGTACATAACTCAATAATCTGGAATTTTTATGAATATGAGTTCAGCGGTACCAGCGGGTACATGACTCGGTAATCTGGAAAATATCGTTTAGACATAATATTTCTTCAGAAACTTGCCGTTGACTGGTAGCATAAGCAAGTCTCCGTTTTGTTTTGCGAGGCGGTAAGCACCGTTGGAGAATACGGCCTCAATGATAAATGGACCTTCCCATTTTGGCTGGAATTTGCCGACGGTTTTGTGAGTCATGACCATCGGCCTCCGAACTGCCAGGACAAGATCGTCCAATTGGAATGTTCTGATTTTAACCTTCTTGTTGAAGGCTCCGGAGATGCGTGCTTGGTAAAGCTCGATTCTTTGCTGAGCCAAGAGGCACTTTTCATCTAAGGCCTCCAACTCTTGTAGTCGGTGATGATAGTTATCATCTGTCATCAATTGGTAAGTGAGAGCGACGCGGAGTGAGGGTATTTGAGTCTCTAATGGGAGAACTGCCTCACTCTCGTACACCAGAGAGAATGGTGTGTTCCCTGTGGCCGTTCGGACTGTGGTATGGTACGCCCATAAGCATTCACCAAGCTTCTCGTTCCAGTCGCGCTTATTGGAGGACACGAACTCCTTGAGTAACTTGATGATGGTTTTGTTGAATGCTTCTGCCAACCCATTTGCTGCCGGATTGTATGGTATCGAAGTGACATTCTGAATTCGGTGTTTGTCGCAGAACCAATAGAAGGCATGGCTTGCAAACTGCAGACCATTATCGTGGATGATCCTTCGGGGCAGTCCAAAGCGATAGATGACGTGATGCTTGAGGAAGCTGATCACGTTTGAAGTTTTGACTTCTGCAAGCGGAACAGCTTCCGCCCATTTGGAGAAGTAATCTGTGATTGCGAGTATGAAGCGATGTCCTCGGAAGGAAGGTGGAGTAATCGGACCGATGATATCCATTCCCCATTCTTCAAATGGCCAGGACGCCACTGTCGGATGTAGAAATTCGGATGGTTGGTGGATGAAGTCCGCGTGGACTTGGCAGGCTTTGTACTTCCTCGTATAGTCTATTGCATCTGCTACCATCGTAGGCCAGTAGTAGCCCATTCGGCGAAGACGGTCTTATAATTTTGGGCCAGGCTGATGGGACCCACAGACACCGTCATGAGCTTCATGTACAGCTTTTTTGGCTTCTGCGTTTGACAGACATCGAAGCAATAATCCATCGTAGGATCGGCGATACAGTATTTTCGTCTTTGTATCGTAGAAGAATCTGAGAGAACGCCTTCTGATAGAGGTGGCCTCTTTTGGGTTCTCGGGCAGGATGTCGTAAACAACGAAGTCAATGAATGGTTGTCTCCAGTCTGGGACTTCGTCGATCGTCTGAGCGGAATAACTCGCCACGAATTGAACATTGTTCTTGGGACAGACCAGTTCCTGGCCTATCACATCCACCGATTGATGAGTATGATTTGGCACTGCTAGGGAAGCGGCAAGACCTACTAAGGCATCGGCTTCAATATTTCGGAGTCTAGGAGCGTGTTCGATAAAGAACCCCTCGAACGACGAGATGATGTCGATCGCTATTTAGTGATAGGGGATCATGTCTTCATGGCGGACTTCATATGAACCCCGGATCTGATTGACGATTAACTATGAATCACCGTATGCTTTAAGATATTCTACCCCCAGTTCTCTTGCAAGTTGGAGGCCAATGACCAAAGCGTTGTACTCGGCCACATTGTTAGTACATGGTTCTGTGAGGAAGTAAGCACGATTGATCACCAATTCGGAAGGAGAAACCAGTACCACCCCGATTCCGACGACGATGTTGTCCCTAGGTCTGGTGCTTGAGGCGCCATCGAAGAACATTCGTTATATATCATCGTGAGAGGTTGAATGCGAGTCGACGACCTCATCTGGGATTCCTTCATATATTCTGGACGATTCCGAGCCTGGATGGGCTACCAAAAAGTCTGCCAGAGCTTGACCTTTAACAGCCTTTTGCGGGACAAAGATCATATAATAGGGGGATAGCAATATTGCCCATGTGGCGAGGCGAGAGCTGAGTGCCCCTGGTTTCGTCATGAGGACCCTGAGGGGGTTGACTCATGAGATGACATGTATGGCTTGTCCTATGATATAGTGTCGCGTCTTTTGAATGACGAACACCAGGGCGAGGCATTCCTTCTCCACGGCGGTGTATCGGTGCTCAGGCCCAATCATCATTCGACTGAGGTAATAAATAGCCTGTTCATGGCATGCATCGTTGTTTTGTGCCAGCAGAGCACCGAGGAAATGTTCTATTGCTCGTACATAGAGCAGGAATGGCTTTCCAGCAATCGGGGCCACCAGGACTGGAGGGTTCGACAAATATTCTTTGATGCTGTCGAAGGCACGTTAACATTCTTCGTCCCATACGAATGAGACGCCCTTCTTCATGAGATGGGTGAATGGCTAACAACGCCCGAAGAGGTTGGAAATGAACCTCCTGATGTAAGCTAACCTCCCTTGAAGGCCTCTGAGTTCTCGGAGATTTCTCGGGGGACCCATCTCCATGATTGCCTTCGTCTTCTCAGGGTCTACGTGGATACCCTGGGCGGTGATGATGAAACCCAAGAACTTTCCTCTGGATACGCCCAAGAAAGATTTTGTGGGATTCATCTTCAGGTTGTGTGCTCGTATCAGGTCGAATACCGTCCTCAGATCCTGGAGGTGGTCACCCTTACAGCGACTCTTGACGGCGATGTCATCAACATAGCACTCCACGGTCTTGCACAGGTGATCCCTGAAAATGATACTCATAGCTCTTTGATATGTGGCGCCAGCTTTCTTTAAACCGAAAGGCATGACTGTGTAGCAGTATGTGCCAATCGGTATTCGAAATGATGTATGCTTTTCGTCATTAGAAGAAATCTTGATTTGGTTGTACCCCGAAAAACCATCCATGAATGACATGCGTTCGAAGCCGCATTTGTTGTCGATCATGATGTCTGTGATAGGGATGGAGAATTCATCTTTGGGACATGCCTCGTTTAGATTGCGGAAGTCGATGCAGATTCGAATCTTTCCATGCTTCTTAAGGACCAGTACTATATTGGCGACCCAGTCTGGATGTCGCTCCTCGCGTATGAAGCCGCTGGATATCAGTTTGTTGACTTCGACTTCGATCGCATCCATGATGCCCGGGCGGAAGCGTCGTTGTTGTTGTTTGACCGGCTTTGCATATGGCCGAATGTTGAGTTTGTGAAGAGCAACCTCGGGGTTTAGTCCTGGCATGTCTTCATAGCTACAGCGAACACATCAATATATTCTTTGACGAGTTCCAGTAGCAATTCTCGCTCCTCGTCTGTCAGGCTTTTACTGACGAAGATTGGTTTTGGAGAAGATTCATTGCCGAGGTCGACCTGTATGACCTCATCCTCAGTAGGAGGTTCTTTCTGTTCGAATCGCTTTTTCTATTGTGCATCCAGCTGTTGGGCCTACGGCTCTAACTCGAGGATTTCAGGAATGTCTTCATCTTCTTCGTAAGCGTCGGTGAATGCCATGTTGACTGACAGGACTTGTCTAAATACGTCTCCGATACTGGTGTCTGAATCAGACGTTGGTGACCCGGTTGAATGTGAATGCCAGTCGCATTTCTTATCTGAACTTTCAGGGGTCGTTGTGGGCGTAACATACTCTAATCTACATCTGGTTTTGCTGTAGTAGTCCCGTGGTTTGCCAGCCGGGACTGGTGGCTTTAAAGGTAATCGTCGTCTACTACCGTAGTTCAAGCTTGGCGTAGTCTCCAGATCATACCCCTGTTTTTGCATAAGGTATTTGGATTGGGGGCTATAAAGATACAGAGGCAGTCTCTCGGCATCTGATTCAAGATCGACCTCCTCTAGGGTGAAGGGTTGTGGGTCGTCCTTCCGGCCGAAGATGATTGGATGGTTCCCTCCCTCGATTATGCGGTAAGCAACTTCCACTGGAGTAAGCTGGTTTACGGTATAAACATTTGTCACATGTGTGTGTAGGTGAGTGCCTATACCGTATTCCATAGCATACATTGTACAAAGCTTATTAAGCTCGAGGTAGTTCAAAGATAGCCTTTTATTGATAAAGTAAGGTATCTATTCTAGCGGGATTACATCATCTGCGGAGGGAACATCAGTGTGGGCGGCCACATACTTGGCTAGCTCCGGTTCTTCTTCGGCCACCCCCTGTATAAATGAAGACTAAGAGGATGACCTGGGCAGCTTGATCATCAGGGGTTCTGCTGGTGGAGCAGAACGTGGAGTCGTTGGCAAACTAGCGACACCCAGTTTGGTACTCGATGCTGGACGGGGAGTTATTGGTTCGCTAGAAGCTCCAGACCTTGCATCGGGGTGACGATTCTTCTTGGGAAGGCGTATCGTCATTGGTTTGTCGGAGGGGTTAAGCTTCTCCATTTTTGGTTGGCTGACTCTAGACAGCCTGATTGTCAGTGGCTCCGTTGTAGGTCTTGGCACTTGGCCGGACCTTGGCAGCTGGATTATCATTTGCTCTTCTTGTGACAAGAGGCTGATTGCGTCCTTACGCAGAGTGGCTGTAAGGGGTGCGGACTTTCCAGGTTTGCGAGCTTGGAGGTGGATCGTCAGAGGTTCTTCTGATCATGTGGCTATCAAGGTACGAGCTTGCACATCTCCTTTATCAAGGTGCCTCTTCGACTTTTCGTATAGGCAGGAGTCGGAGTAGTAGGATTCGACCCCTTTGAAGGGATCGATGTCGGCAAATTCTCTCCTCACGAAGCCGTGTTTGTCGACATACTTGAAGCATTGGTGTAGTGTGGAAGGCACGATCATGTAATCATGTATCCAAGGCGCCCCAAGAGGATGTTGTAGAAAGTGTCCGCGTCTATGACATAACAGGTTACTTCTGAGTGAAGATCGCCAATTTTGTACTTTAAGCGAATCTTCCCAATCGGGTAGCTCCTGCCCGAATTGAAACCACTGATGGCAGTGCTTATTGGCGTCAGACGATGTATAGGAATGCGGAGATGATGTAACAGACCCTTCGGGATGATGCTTATGGAAGAACCAGGATCAATGTGCATCCGATCCACCTTTACGTCGCCGATGTATCCAGTGCAATATAACGGACGATTGTGCAGGTTGGTTTTGATGAGCATATCCTGCGGAGTGAAGATAATGTTGGGCATCGCTCCCGTGCAAGCGCTGTCTTAGAGATCTGCAGGCGGGCTCTCCCCTGTGAGATTGACCTGAGCCAGATAGGCATCGACATTCTGGAGTGCATCACTCAAAGCCGCGCGAACATCCTTTGAGAGTCTCAGGAGCTTGTATAATGATAATATGGTCGGTGTGTTGGCCAATTGTGCCAAGATGTCGAAGTTGTAGGGCCACTCCAGCCCCTGTGGTGCCTCTTTTCGGAGGGATTTGTCAAAGCGAGTCTCCTTCGGCCTAGGCTTGTCGGTCGTCGGAGGCTGAGAAGGTCCCGATGTGTCAGTAGTAGCTGGCTGATGATCTTCAGCCGAGTTATCAGCCCCAGGTTGGGATTGTGTCCCAGACCGAGTGACGACGGCTGTGGCTTCTTCGATATCTACCGAGATTGTACGGCAGGATCTGACTTTTCCACTCTTCTTCTTGCGAATGGAAGATGGTGTGGATTGAGTTACCTCGAATACCAGGTCCGGATGGACCCACATGACCTTCCCCCGTGATGTGGTGAGGGGCACTAGACCAGCAGCCTGATCCCGGGGAGGTGGAAGATTAGCAATTTCCATTATTGCCAGAGGGATGGGTACCATACCGTCTTGAGTTTTTGTTGGAGGGAAGCTGCCAAATTGTACTGACACCATATTGGCTGCCACGGTTACCTCTTCGAAATCGATGGCCAGAGCGTTCAAATCGATGAGATGTTGGATGTATTATTTCAGTTGGTAGCAGTCGGGTGTAGCATGGTGGACGTAGCGGTGGTAATGGCAGTACTTTGGGCTCTCTATTTCTGCCGGCCGAGGTTCCCGTCTTGGCGGAGGGAGCTAAATTCTGTCTCCTTGTATGAGCATGTCCAAGATGGACTTGACGTGGCCGTCTTCGAAAGAGTAGGTCATTTGCGGCCATTGTTTGTCTGCCAGTTTTGACTCAGGTTTCTGGGCTGTGTCGGCCACCATAGCCTTCTTGCCCTTGTTGTCTCGATTGTTGGCGGAGCTACCCCCATTGTTATTGTTGGCATTAAGACATCTGCCCTTGTCCTTTCCCTTTGAGATGTGCAATCCCAGTTGGCGAGCCTTCTTCAACCATTCCTCGGCGCTAGTGGCACTGATAATAAACATCTTCCAGTCTTTGAATTGACTTTCACCCATCCAGAGGCTGATTGTTGGAAGCAGTCTCTTTTGGCAAATTTCAATTAAGGAGGAATCCGGATTACCGGACGGTAGCTTCATGGCAGTTTGGCGGAACCACTCAATATAGTTCCTTGTCAGCTCTTTCTCCCCTTGAACGACGTCCATGAGGGTGGACATTGTGATGTCCTGTCCTACTTCGTAGAATCTCTCCAAGAACATGCGCTTGAAGCTAGCGAAGGAGTGGATGCAGTTGTCTGGCCGGTTACGGTACCAGTCGAAGGCGACTACTTCCAATGCCCCAATGAATAATCGTGTAAGGATGGCATCGTCATGGGGCAGATGGTCGGTGGTGACCTCGAAGTAAGTGATGTACCGACTTGCAAAGGTCTTTCCATTATATGGATTGATGTGGAATGGTGTATACTTTGGTGGGAAGGGAACATCTCTCCACGCAGCGGGATACGGTTGTCGTATCCTGAGGTCTTGGCAATTTTCTCGGGCATAGAACATGGTCCGGAGCTCCTGGACCTCTCTTCTTGCCTCCCTGGCTTCGTCTGCAGCGGTAGGAGCCGACATGTCAGGAGGAATATTGCCCGGATTTGGGGCCGTTGAGCTTGAGTCTGCATTGACCGCGGGGCCCAAATTTGTTTGGCCAGGCGTCCCTCCTTGCAGAGTAGGAAGGGCTGCTTTGATCTCGTCCACGGATTTGACCAAAGTGTGCAGTATGGCCTCCAGGGTGTCGATGCATTGGCGATCACTGGGACCCTCCTGGTTGCTGTCTGTCATGAATACCGTCCTCACATGAGGAGAAGTGGAAGGGATGGTGGATGACGTACTCTCCGAATCATACCCCTGTAATGAGAAGTCATCGGGGTATGTGGGAATATCTTCCTCTTGTTCGGACTCAGAAGGAACAGTACCCCCAGCTTCCGAGTTTGCCTCATCTTGGGAATTGTGGACATCCTCGGGGACGTCAGAATTTGCTGCATCTGATGGGAGAGTTGTTTCCCCAGATCGTCTTCTTGGAACATCGGATTGTCGTGGAGGCTCGGAGGAGTGCTACCCCCAGTTCCTGCAACCCCCAGTGATGTGGATGATGAATCTCCTACTGTAGCAGATTTCGTCATTGAACGGGTACCTTGGAAAACTTTGGTGGTGGGTACCCGCTTAGACGACAGTCTCTTAGTCATAGTGGTTGAAATCTTCGGGCCGAAAATATTTGTCTTCTTCCCTTTCCCATCGGTGGGGATTTTCTGAGCAGAGTTGCAGGAGACGACGGGAGGTGCCTCATCCTCTGAACATGGTTGTTGCAGTCTTTGGAAGACGAACTGCCGGTCTTCTCGTACCGTTGCGTTATTGCAACAGCAGTTGACGATGACTTGGGTACAGTGACGTCCGTGGGAGGACTCTTTGCACCCCGAGGCCCCTTCTCTTTCATTGCGCTTGTGGAGGATAGTCTCACGTAAGTCAGAAGGGTCTGAAGCGACTATGTTTGCTCCTTGGATTTTAGGAGAGTTTTGGAAGCCTCTCTGTCTGTTTACCGCCGGGGGCTGGACTCGAGTGGTTCTGTACAACTTTCCATCAGAGGCCCGCATAACAGTATGTGGAACGCTCGGATGGTCAGAGGTCGGATCAGCGGACCGAGCTTGCCAAGCTCGTGCTGCCCTAGACTTCTTCACTCTAGTGCGTGAGGGCATATAGTAGGAAGAGTCTAAGTGGTGATGGAGAGAGTCAGACATGTATTCTTGGGAGCACAAGAGATCAGGACCATAGGAGAGGCGGTCGAAGACAGAGCCGCGTGGAGCAGGCGGCATACGGCTGGAATTAATAATCTTTATGCGGCTAACAGTCGTAGCTGCATGGGCTTTCTTCATGCGGCTGGAAGTCTCAGCCGCATAGGTATTCTCCATACGGTTAGAAATCCTGGCCGCATGAGTGTTATGCATTTGGCTGGCAGTTTCGGCCGCATGGTCATCATTCATGCGGCTAGCAATCTTGGTCGCATGATTCTTCGTTTTAGGCTAGTACCTTTGTTCGGTTTCTTCCTGGAGCACATAGAATCACTCTTTGCCCCTGTAAGTCCATCATCGTAGTGCTTTCCTCTGCCGGACTTGGGGACAGCAGAGTCCTCTATGGACTTGAAGTGGGGACGCATGAGAGTCGCCTTCGCCATCTTGGGCAGCAGAGAGTACTCCGTCCAAAGCTTGGGGAGGAGCAAATGATTTTAGCCTCCACTCTTTGCGAGCCTTCTTTGTGCGGGTTCGCTTCTGGACCGGGCCAGCGCTTCCTTCAGAGAGCATTTCTTCAAACGCATGTTGGTCGAAGCGGAGTTTGGCTCCATCCGATTGCGTCACCAACTCCTCAGCCGTGGAGAAGTTTGTCCCCAGCACAGTCGCCATCGTGTTTGCCATTGATTGTAAAAGAACAGAACAATTATCGAAGGACTGAACTTAGACTCACAATACAAACTCGCTTGTACAAAGAAAACCTAGGGACGAAAACCTAGGTACAGCAATCTAAGTACAATTGTTTATTTTAGATTATGGGGGGTGACAATAGAGGCTCGGGAAAGCGACGGCAGCTCTGCCTTACTCCTTGGACGATCGGGTGCAGCCTTGGCTCTGGAGAAGAAGTACTTGGCGTTGATAAAGAAATGCTCTCTTTGTTCTCTCTGTATGCTCCTCTGTCCTTTGATCTCTGTATATTCTCTCTTTGATTCTCTCTGGATCCAAGCGGGGGGGTCCTCTCTCTGTCTTCTGTCAGTGTCTCTCTCTGTGTGTGTGTTGCAAGGGAATGACACCTTGCTATTTATAAGAGTGAGGGGGCATCATTAGGGTTTTACAATGATTGCCCATTCTCAAAAGTCGGCGGTCTGAGAATTAATCTGGGCCGTCCATCTTGCATATAATAGATTTAAGCAATTAATGTGATTGCATTAAATCTCTGTGGACAATAAATGTTGATTGCCATGAATATTTACGACTTATAATGGCCTGCCACATGTCTAATTTGCTCGATTTGATTTGATCTGGGCACTTATTGTAACAAATCTGATTAGGATTTGTTAACACCCATAATTCCAGGAAGATAAGACTGCCACATGTCACAATCATCTTGGCAAAACCGCAGATAAGTGGGCTGCATGAGGCTACATGGTCGCATGAAGATGGGCAGCCGCATGGGGATGAACAGCCGCATGGGGATGAACAGCCGCATGGGAGTTGGCAGCTGCATGCTGATGGGCGATCGCATAAGAGATGCAGCCGCATGCTGATGGGCGGCCGCATAAAGGATGCAGCCGCATGAAGATGGGCGGCCGCAGCCGCATGGCTCAGGATTAAATGGATTTTGCCAGCTGTGAGAAGATTTTCTCCTCTTCCCTAGGGATGCGCCATTACATCAGTCATTATTGTGCCTTTTTGTCAGAGCTATCATTTGTCAGAGCTGTCAGCCGTCAGGGCATTAAATACAGCAAAAGACGAAGGGAAGAAGCTGTTGAAGGCCATGTGGCTCCTCTCTAGGCCGTATGGAATTATTCGAGCCGTATAGACTCTTGAGCCGCATGGATCCCTGAGCCGCATGGGCTCTCTGAGCTGTATGGGGATCCTTGGCCGCATGAACCTTTCTTTATTCTTTTCCATGCTTCTACAACCCCTTTTTATAAAAAATGAGATAATTAAGTCAATTATATATAACACTAAATTTGAAAACGACATCAATATTATCATTATATATAACATATCTATGAAAGCGTTATAACTAAGTTATATATACATAACGCTTGCTAAAATGATCTGTTATGTTCTGGTTATTCACACACATATATATCATCTATCAATGCTTATAATTCAATGCGTTATAAAAAGCATATTAATTTTCTGAGACAACAGAAATATATTTAACTAACATTTGAAACATTTTATTAAAAATATCCAAATATCACACCATCTTAATTACATTTCAAAATATATCACTCTTTTTCCAACTTTTGTTTCACCAATATATCACTATTACATTTCAAAATCCAATAATATATACATATTTCCCTTTTCGGGTAGTTGACCTCAAAACATCATCGCATTTACCAACACCAAATAGTGACATCCTTCAAAAGCCAACATTGTATATCCCTTTAAAATTGAAAGCACACAGTCCATTTTCTAGCATTATTACCTTCCTTGCTATCGTCAAATTTGGATTAAGGGCGGCCAAACCACCAGGTGGAAGACGAGAAGCACCAGTCACAAAATGGAAAAATGCATGCTGCTACTTGGTACTGAATTCTCCCACAATCTCAAGCAACTACAAATAAAAGGAATAATGGTTACAAGAACAAGAATTTATCGACAAAAAATTGGATAGTAAAAAAGATAAGAAAAATACAATAATAATTGCAGGGCTTTTGTCCTCAGCTACAGGACAACAGCTAATAGCCTGGGTGCTTTTGTCCTCAGCTACAGGACAACAGCTAACACAACCAAAGGATATGATGAGGCCATACCTACACTATTAATATGCTAGCAGGCACCACCAAAAGCCTCTTCCCCAGCACTCCTTTAAAGAACTACATAGGAAAGGCAAAAAAAAAAAGCTTTAATTATCTACATGCTAAAGGGAGCAAAAGAATAAAAGATGAGTCCAGTTTCTGTTATACATAATTTTATTATAGAACTAAAAAGATATTGCCCAATAGATGCTTGGAAAATAGAAGAATCTGTCTGCATATCCAGATTACTTTCTTGTCATCATAATCATTAAGGAGAATTTTTTTCCTCTTGTACATTTAATAAACTAAAAAATCATCGGGTTGGACAACCTGCTCAAGTTAAGAAATTTTATTCACACTTCATCTGAGTTTTGCCTAGAAAGTAATCCACAATCATGATTACTATAATTATATTTCATCTCACAAAAAAGTTTCTCATGCAGAATTAAAGCAGACTAGCATAAGACTGTAATATTGAATTGACATACATTAAAGAACACTCACAGCGTCTTGAGTAGATGTAGGACTAGCTGGTCTGCTCATCCATTGCCCGAGTAGACACTAGCTTCTTTTGTGCTTCTGTAGACTCATGTTCTTCTGAATCAGCCAGAGTCTCTTCAGTTATTGACTCTAGTGTACATGGGTTCATCTTCTGGACCTCCTCTCGAGTGTATATGACAATCTTACGAACCATGCTACAGAATTCCCTAGCTCACAAATAAAGTATGTTAGCATCATATTGTGAAAGTACCTTCTCGACTGAAACTTTCTGCATAAGATGGGATTAAAACTAACCCCCAAGGATCATCTCCAACAAGCATCATATCCCGTTCATTATCAGTGTATACCACCAGCCAGTTTTTATTGGGAGCCATTAATTTGCCTTCAAATTCAAACATCTTATCTAACTCGGCAATCAGCTCATCATAGCCACTGAACTTGGTAAGATCCACAGACCTCCCAAGAGCTATACCCTTTACAGAATTCCTGGCTTACAGGAGTTGGAGCTTAATTCAAACATCTTGATTTTTTATTGATTTAATCAAGAATCTTACGATACGTTCGGATATGGACCCCTTTTACAGTTTTATGATCCAAACCTATTTTAACAACATTGTGCGCACGTGTGTATATGTGTGTGGGGCGGGATAAAGCAATTAAATGATTTTAACTAGAATGTATATATACATTTTAACACAATCTATGGATATTATCAGCTCTAAAGTCTATTATAAATGTATCGAGATTGATAATGCTAAAAACTCACTAATGCTAAAATGTCCTTTTACAAACATTTTAGTGATCTAATTGGAGTACTGTGTTTGTGTTTACAAAGAAATACAGTTCTAAACTGAGTTTACTATTGTTTCTCTTGGCTTTATAAAAAGTAAAATCGTATTGAAATACATGTTTTATTTTCCTCTCTTGTTCTGATTCTCAACTGCCAAGGCCATATGGTGACACTTTAGTCCTTGTACCAAACAAGCACAAAGTTGATCAAGCTTGATCCACTGGCTTCCGAAAGCTTTTTTCAAGACAAATGCTTCCTTCACCAAAGAACAGAAATTCAAGCAACACTTAACTTGTTTGAGGCAATAGGAAGTATCTCATAGCAGATGAGTTTCTTTGTTACATATCTTTTTTGGGAAGTATCTCATTACCAGATGAGTTCTACTTAAATATGATGACCAAGTACGACTCTTATCTAATTGCTACTTCAAGATGGGAAGAAAAGCATTTCAACTACATCAGATATTACCAGTAGAATGATTTATTTCATTGTTTAATGTCTAATTAATAGGCAGCATTTGATCTGTGGTAGTCCTTAGGGCTAAAGTTCATCAGTGAGAGTTCCATTGTTCATAATGTAAGGTGGTTATGGTTTCTTATGCTGTAAGATGATAAATCATAGTATGGTGCACTGCTTATTAGCTTCACTTTTTATTATTCTTATTTTATCATCTGCTACATTGAAGAATGCTAATACTCTTTTTGTTCAATTATAATTTTTTTTTCATTTGTAGGCTTATGCGATAACTGCTACCATGAAATTTTGTGCATTTGAAATTGCTTCTCGAAGGAGAGTGGAAATGTTGCCTGAGGTAATTCTTTATAAATGTTACCATACTGGTTCACCGTGTGCCTATCTTCACATTTACATTCAAGCATATTTTCTTTGATCAATCTCGAGGATGTTGACAATAGATGTAACTTTCTCTACATGATGTAAGTTGTTTCTGTTTGTGAAAACCACTGAGATGTATGTAATTTATGCTTCATTAAGGAGAATAAGCTCTGTTAATCCCCATATTCGTCCAACCGAGAATAAGGTGAACAACGTGTACATTACCCAAGGACATCGTTCCCAAATTCCCCTCCTACTTCAACCAACAAAAGCCTCAAAATTTATAATTAAACATAAAAGCAGAACATGACACACATTTCAGGACCAAAGACAAACTAATTGATAATGCTCTCCAAATTCTGTAGCAGAAAAGGCGCAGAAGATGAAGAAGAACGCAGAACTAAGTATATATGTTTCTAGCATGGTTATACACTTCCAATGGAGAAAACTCCATTGAGTTAGGTCATGCTAACCGATGTCGATCATATAAAGAGCTCATAAGAAATATTCTTCCTTAGACATTAACTTTATGTTGATATTTCACATTAGCATTTTATCAAACAGATAGAAAGCAGCAACAACAAGAAGAAAAAGAAACTCTAACAAAATTGCAAGTAACAAATAGAGATAGATCTAGTATTAAAAACATCAATACTGACATGAAACATCAGACTTCATGTCGAGCATTACAGCACAGAGGATGCCGATGTTCTCATGGCTGCAAAGATTAAGGAGCGCCTCCTACTGGTGCTCGTAGGAGCCGTAGAAAACTTGAACATCACCACTTTCATGTCATATCCACCGGTAGCAGCAACTGGACTAGCGTAAAGAACGGAGAACACCAGAGACGGCCATCAACAGTCGCTCTCTCCATCCCTAACTCTCCATCTTTCTCCTTACACTCCTCCCTCATCGTTCTTCTCTAACCCTAATTTCCTAAAGAAATATCACTCGCTCTATTCTTCCCAAACGCATACGGAAACAGAGGCCTCCACAAACCCTAGAAATACTTGAAGAAAAATGAAGGAGCAGGAAGGTGAAGAAATAATGAGGAGTCGAGCTTGATGCTTTGTTACGGTAGCGGTAATGATCGATCCAGTGGCGGTGGCGTCTGGGGGCTACGATGGCGGAGGCAGCGTCGGGGTGAGTTGCTAGCGGTGGATCGAGGAGGGGTGGGTGGATCTCGAGGGAGGCGCTGGAGGAGGTCGCAGCACCCGATGGCAGAGATTTGATCGACGGTGGATGAAGGCTCCGAGTGGCTCTGCGGATTGAGGCGACGGCGGGTCTAGAACAGCGGAGGAGGAAGACGAAGACGAAGCTCGACAGCTCACGGTGAGGTTGATGGCGGACACGGGATGGCGGACATGGATTGGCATGAGCATCTCAGAGGCGAAGGGAGATGGTCAAAATAACAAAGATGGTCGAAGATGAACGGAGGTCGGAGATGGCCGGAGGTGAAAGGAGGAGGAGGAGGAGAGAACTCTGGGAAAGAAGAAGAAGAAGAAGAAGAGAAAGTTTTTTCTACATAAATGGATAGTATGGGTTTTATGGAGGAAATTTTTTTGGTAAAGAGAAAGAGCAGGCAAACCAAAATTTGGAACCTTTTATAACGCTTATGCAAATAAGTCTTATAAAAGTTTAGACTTTATATAATGCTTTTTATATAAAAGCATTATAGTAGACCAAAAATTCCTCTAAACCGTCATGTTATGTGCGGTTGCAAAAATTCTGTAACGTTTATAAACGAACTGTTGAAAAAAAACTATTTTTAAACGTTATAGGGTCTTTTTCTTGTAGTGGCATCTTGGAGATGTGAACATGTACATTATTACAAATTGTCCACCAAAAACTGGTAAGAGGCTTACCTAATATTACATTCAAGAAAGATATTGTCTGTGCGAATGTGAAAAGAATAAGGCATTAGATCATCTCTCAAATCAATAAACGTTGTACCTCTAGACCACTACAATTATTACATATGGACTTGTTTCGACCAAGTAGAGTCCAGTCTTGGCGGTAAGCTATTTGCTTACGTGATAGTTAATGACTATTCACGGTATACTTAGGTTTACTTTCTTGCAAATAAAAGTGAGATCTTTTCTGAATTTGTGCCTTTTTGTAAAAAGGTACAAAATGATAAAGGATTCATAATTACTCGTATACGAAGTGATCATGGAGGAGATTTTGATAATCATGAATTTAAATTTTCTGTGATTCAAATGGGTTATCACATGAATTCTCTTATCCCAGAACTCCTCAACAGAAGGAGTTGTGGAGAGGAAGAATAGAACCCTTGGCGATATGGCAGAGTTATGCTTAACCAGCATAATCTTCCAAAATTTTTGGGCTGAAGCTGTCTATACAGCATGCCATGTTTTGAACAGAGTTCTTATTAGACCAATTTCTAAAAAGACTCCATATGAATTATGGTTTAATAGAACTCCTAACATCAGCTATTTTAAGGTATTTGGTTGCAAATGTTTCATCTTGAACACAAAAGACAACTTTGGAAATTTTGATAAAAAAAAGTTGATGAGGGCATATTCTTGGGGTATGCTGCAAAGAGCAAAGGATATAGGGTATTCAACAAAGATCACTTATTATTGAAGAGTTGATAAATGTCACATTGATGAGCTGAACAGTCAACACAACGACGATAGTAACAATGAAGAAGAGAAAACTCATAACCCCATCTCCTAATTTTTTGAGAAATTTAAAGTTTTCTATAATAATATTTTGAGTTACTAATTTTGAATAAGTGTTTATTTTTGGAGGGAAATTCAAATTGATGGCAAAGGTGTAATTTCTAATTTAGTTAGAGTGGTCCCCAATCCTTGACCAATTTTCTAACTGATTTATTTGAATTCAGTCTAATATATGAAAAGGAGAGGAGACCTTCTGTATTATTGCCAAGAGCGGGAGGGGCTGGTTGCAAATGAGCAACCATTATATTTGAGGAGAGAGAGAAAGATCACTCACTGCTCACTCTTCTTTCTTATCCTTAACCTTCTCGAGAGCACTGAAGTTCTCATTCATCATCGCCCCATTTTTGCCAAATTTGAGAACCCTAGCCCAAATTGATGGCGGGGACGGTCTTCTCTTCTCCGGCGAACTAGAAGGCGGCGGTTCTCTTCGGCGCTCTTCATGATGGCGAGATGAGCAACAGTGTCATCCTCCATGGCTGAGTTTGGCGTACGTCTCAAAGCAGCGAGGACACATCTTCTTCCTCGCGATGAGTTCTCTCAATGACTTTGACTTCTTCTTTTTCTTCGAGTTGGCACGGTCGATCTAGTCGATGGTGAGTTCGATCTATGTCCTTGTTTTAGTCTCGAATGTTCGGTGTGATTGTTCACTCTGTTGATTTTTCTAATTTTTCTTGTGTTGAATTCTTCATAGGAATCTCGCCGAGATAGGGCGATCCGTCAGATCTCGTGGTTCTGGACATCGATCGCATGGTAGGTCTTGATCAATTCCTCTTTGCAATTGTTCTATTGATTTATTTTGATCAATTTACGAACGCATCTAGGAGAGGAAAAACTGTTCGACATCGATCGATGGACTGATTCTTTCTCCTCGAGGATCTAGCTACGCTCAGTTCATTGTCGAGGTTCAAACCGAAGCGTGAGTTATTGAAATAGGTAATTCTTAGAATTATTTTTCCTTCTTACTTAAGTGTGATCGTGTGTTGGATGATCCTTTGTTTGAAATTCATCTTTCACTCATCTAGTTTGAACTCTGAAATCTTCGGTTCTGATTGCATGCCCATTGTTTGTTTGTTGTCCAAACCAGGTTCATTTCATTGCTGGGGTTCGAGGGGTCGTATCGCCATTCGTAGATTCGGATTCGACCGTCAGGTAACTTTTTGCTCTGCTGTTAGTATAGATGTTATCTGGAGTGTTTAACATTAATGGATGTTGGGCATGATGCGTTCGAAATGTAGGAATTGAAGTGGTGTCCGATCATGTTCGTGATTAGGATGGTTCGTGTCTTATTTGAGTCATATATTCGAGTGTTCATGTTTGCTGTGGTGGGGGGCACAAGGGATCGATTATCAAGTTCAGTCGCTCGTTCTAGCGTGTCGTGTTCGAGTTTGTGGTGGTGGTTTCAGGGGTGCGACTATGTCCACATGTGTGTGTTTAATGCCATGGTATCATTGCAGTATGTGTTCGCTAAGGGTTAGATGCATGATTTCCATGTTTGAGAACAATGGCGAGCTTTTGACATTCGGATTCGATTTGGTTGTAATTCAATTTTTTCTCTGTCTTGAATCTCTTCTTTCTCTAAGTTTCAAAAATTGGAAGAGAAACTTTAATGTGGAGTATGTTTAGTTTACTTGCAAGAGTAGGCATCAGTTGAATTTGGGTTTTGTTATATAAGGATGGGCCAGTATATAGTGGAAGTTTTGTTTTTGAGCTGTTGTTTTAAATTTGTGATGTGGAGATGAGTTCGGGCGCTACTGCAAGTCGGTCATTAAAACCTACGAGTACAGAACAGAAGGTATGAGTTGGATGAACGGAGAGGCTGTGGAGATTTATATGCAGTTGCTAGGTTTACGTATATTTGGCCAGGATTGTCTTGCTTATTTCTTTTGCTGATAGTATGAGCCATAGTTGAGTTCAGTTGTTGGGTTATGTTGCAACCTTGGTTTTGATCTGAGACTAGGGGAATGGGCTCGTTGGGCCAGAAGTCGTATGGGATGAATCCTATATTTTTATATACTGGTTGTCTAATTCCATTTATCTTTCAAGACTAGCTATTTCTAGTGAATGTGGTTTAATTCATTCTGGGAAGCCATGGCAATTATATTATATGAGAGGTGTTGTTAAGCTGTTGATGAGTATTTAAGAATTTTATTATAAGATAGGGATGTTCTCTAATTAAATAGTGGTATCCTAGAAGCTATACCAAGTTGCTAATCTGATAGTTAGCATTAAGATAGTTCATTTACATAAACAACTAATTGATTGATAAAGGATTATTGACTAGTAATAATGTAACCAAAGTATTAACAAGGATCTAACCAACTTGTACCTATTAATCAGGTGGATATATACAGATCATCTTTATACTACTGAGGACCCGGATCAAAGCAAGTATATTCTATGGTCTTGTGCATTTACATTCATATCTTGTACTTCTCTTGATGACACGATGTGACACAATATTATGTTCTCTTGTACCTTCATGTTCTTGTACTTACTTGTAGTCGAGGAGGGGAAATACACTAGCTATGTGACCAAACCCATGTTCTGATATTCATGTAGATAGCTTAGGCCTCTCACTGTGCACGCGGGCCCTAAGCCGTACCCTTATCCTGTAATCCTGTTCTTATTCCTGTACTTTCCCTAGCCGGTCACATAGGCTAGTTGTATTTTAAATATTGTGAGCATGTCATGTCTTGTACTTCAGGTTCATGGTTTACATTCTTATACTTTATTTTCTGTACTTTACATTCATATACTTTCCTGTGCTTTACATGTTCTCTTGTACTTTTCATATCATGATGTTCTTGTTCATTACCTAGAACTGTACTTTGCTCTGCTCCTGATTGGATATGTTGCAGGTGAGATAGAGGCGATGTGTGATACGTACTATGGCCGTGAGCCTGTTGACGTGCTAGAGCCAGCTGGAGCTACACTAGACCTAGAGACCGAGGTAGCCTAGTTATCTTTCCTTTTCTAGCAGTTTACTTTCATTGTATTAGAGACTTCAGACTTTACCTTGCTTTCTGGATGAATGTAATAATCATATAATTGTACTTTAGATTCTGGGATCGTATATAGAGATGCTGTGATTTGTATATCTTCATATTGCCTTGTAGTTTCCCTAGATTTGTACAGCTTACTTCGTCGTGTCTAACGACGAGGATGGACGTGTCCGACTTGTGTCCGATTATTCGGGAGTGGGTCGTGACATATTTTTAGGGGTGGCACTTGCAGTTCTTTTCTAATGGTACATAGGTATTAGTATACTATTAGAGGACTTGATTAAACTAGGGAAACTTGATCACATCATAAGAAATCGGGTACATCGGGTATATGGATATTATATAAACATTTACTATTTACTTGTAGGTTTAGGCTTTTACAATCAACGAAGTTTTCTTTCTATTACAGAATGGTCGCTACGAGGAAGACCGCGGATCAGCCCGGAGTTGCAAGAACTTCGGATCAGTCTGCACGAGACGTTCCAGTAGAGCAGCTTCGGCCACTGCCTCCTATCTTTCCTCCGTTGCCCCCGACGATGATGTTCGACGGCGCCCAGGTAATGGCTATGTTCTAGCAGTTCATAGAGGCTCAGAACCACCAGGTCGTACAGTTTCGAGCGACAGTCATGGATGTACTGTCACAACCGGTCCCGAATAATCGACATGGTCGGACACGTCCAGCCTACGTTGGAGGACTCAACATAGTAAGCTATAAACATCTCAGGAAAACTCCAAGTATAAACATGAAAGTAAACATCACAACATCTAACCGTCCTAGAATGATCACCATAATCCACAAGTCATAATACAATTTATATATAAAAGTACCAAAGACAAATCCGGTGACAGGAATAAAATACAACTAGAACTCTCAATATACAACATCTTGAAGTTGTCACGACCCGCACCCGTTTTTTGTTTTTTTTAAACGGATACGAGACGTGTCCAAGCCAGCCTACGCCGCAGTGTCGGCGGTAGAACGCTGTCACGGCCATGAAGATCAAAATCACAATAATGCTCATTCACATAAATAATTTAACTTACAATATTCACAAGTTTTACATTTGCAGGAAAATATAAACTTGTACAAATATTAAAATGACTACAACTCAGCTATCTAGCTAGTCTCTAGGCTTTTGTCTGCAAGTACCCGTATCTCCCATGCTAAGTAAATCCACGGCTAACCTGAAAAATATTGCTTTCCAGTCAGGATGGAACGAGCACAATTCACTGAATGCAGTTTCAATATATGAAAATGACTATACTACAGAGGTTAGCCTTTAGACATATGATTCATAAAATAAAATGAAGAAAGACAATAAAACTGAATAATAAGAACAGAAATAAAATACAATAAAATACTCACCAACTGTCCGACTGAAGTACCTTTGATATGTGATCGGTCTCGGGACAATTATGAGATACGGTCTACACGGTCTAAAGTTACACGGTCTACAGTTACACGGTCTACAATTACACGGTCTACAGTTACACGGTCTATAGAAAATATTGCAATAAAGAAACACTGTCTACAAATAATAATCACGATCTGCACAGTATGATGTTACACGGTCTATATTGTATAAAGCAATAATGAAATACTGTCTACACTGTTTAAAACAAGAATAAATCATGGTCTACACGGTCTAATGCAAGAATAAATCACAGTCTACACGGTCTAAGGTCAGATCACACATCGTTGGTACTTTACCTCCCGACACAACAAGGAAACAAAATCAACATAAAACTAAATCACATATCTATCGACTAAGCACTGATGTATAGTAAAGATAAATACTGAAACAAACAATAAACTGTACTCGCATGTGGTCCTTTGCCGGTGAAACCGATAATCCAAACCACTCAGTGTGCCACAATAGTCAAAACTCGTACAACAGTCCCCGGATTCTAAAATAGACAATATCAATGATCTCAGAATAGTAAAATTAGCTAGGATTGCCTGTCCTTAAGTCCAATTCTGGATACAGGGGCAAAACAGTAATTTCGGGCCAAAATGGTGTCCGTCGTTGGACCCGCTTTGTACCAAAAAGTGTGCCAGAGTCAACGGTCTCTAAAGTCGTCAAACTACATGTCTACGAATCCAGTTTTTCGATACGAACCCAACCGTATATCCAGTGTTCGATTCCGGCGGGCCGTGCACAAAATCGTCTGTTGAATCGGACCGTGGAGCCCGCAAAACGGCGATCCAATCAACGGTCTCAGAATCGGACCAAACTTGGCATACAGGACCAAAAAAATGATACGGTCACGCTGGCGCAAGTTTCATCTCGATATGATGAGCGTGCACAAATTAATTGAGAAATTTGCACAGAGGCCGATACGGTGAATTTTGATGCATATGCATCAAATTCGTCGTGCACACGCGACCAATTTGAATTCCGTCAAAGCCCACACGATCACGAAACCGTTACGCACCTTTCGATGCTTTTGGTTCACGACCACGTAGCCCGGATTGGCGAGACGCATGTCGTATCGAAGAGTTTTTCCTAATTTTTAATATTTTAAAATAGATTTTTCGAAATCTTTGGAGTTGTTCAGTCGGCACACATTGCACGAATACAGAAACGAAAAGAAGGGTTTCCATCTCCTATATATTGTCGATAGGTGTCTTCAAATGGAATTTTGAAATCATGCATGGATTGGAAGAAAAATGTCCGCGAACTAGAGTAGTCGGACTGGTTTAGGTGTCCTGTTTCGACAGGATTTTTGATGATTTCAACTCAATTTCTCTTGAGTTTCATGTCACTAGAATTTAAACTATTTAACAAAAATTTAAGAGGGTTATATCCAGATCGTACCAGAGCAATTGGTTCGGGAATTCGACGAATGATGGTGGAGAAAATGCAACCCGAAGTTGCACCTTTTGTCCACTGTTGCTGTTACTTCAGTCCGCATGCACGCGCCTGTGCGCTCGCGTGCTCCAGCGTGGCCGACCGCCGGCGACGTACGGCGGCACGTGTAGGGGAGGGGCGCGCGGGGGTGTGGGTAGGGCTAGGGTTTTTGATGTTTGATGGTTCTCGATCACCTTCCGTTCTCTACTACGTATATATATATATATATATATATAATATATTATATATATATATATATATATATATATATATATATATAATATACATTCGAACAGAGGGTCGGGGCTTTCTCAGTTCCCATGAGCTCTGTTTGGCTGAGCTTGGGCTCGGCCCATTGGAAAGGCTGGGGTTTCTCCTTTTCGGTTGCATAGGGTATTTGCAACGCATGTGGGCTGGGTCCACAGTGCTATGGACCACTATTCCTGCAAGGGAACAGTGTTGAGCTCTTCTTTCTTTTTTTCTTTTTCTTTTTTTTACTATTTAATCTATAACTACATATATGTATATACATGTATTTATATATTTCTATGCATTCCTATGAATACTAGTATAATAATATCCAAAAATTCTAAATAAAACCCAACATTATCTATTCCTAGATTAGGGCCTATATATATATATATATATATATATATATATATATATATATATATAAATATATATATATATAATATATATATATATAATAATAATATAATATATATATATACTACAATATTTATTTGACAAAATGCTATAACCAATAATAATAAAATATAATATATTATATTAATAACCTCAATAAAAATAATAATATAATAATAATAATAATAATAAATAATAATAATAACAAAAAATCGATAAAACATAATGGTGTATATACTATTGCGCACAGTTTAATAATCCCCAGAATGTACAAGGACCTATTTTATACCAATATCATCGAATATCCACTGGTAATGTTGTTTATAATATTAACTTAAAATACTTAGAAAATATTCTTTAAACCATTAAAACGAAATACAACACCCTCATTCCAAATTCCATCAACATGAATGTCATTGGACGTGCCACATGACTACATGGACTTGGGCTCAGTTCAGGTCCAGTTCGGGCTAAAATGGTATAACCGGTTTCCCAAAAATAATTAATAATTAAATAAATCTTCGGTAAGGGTTGAGTCGCAACTTGGCCTGGTTTTCTTAGTTAGGACATCACTATGGCTCGGCCTTTCCTACCAGGGCTAATACACTAGTCAAAGCACGCCCTGGCACTACCCGTACTCCAAAACTCCATTATAGCTAAAGTCATCTACCGTAAAAATTAACTAAGTAGTTATTTATAAAACTCTAAAAATCACCATTTACTTCAAATAAATAAATAAAATATAATTTAAAATTTCGGGAAGAGGGGTTACAAATCTAACTACCTTAAAAAAAATTTTGTCCTCGAAATCCTAATTCACAACTATTCCTTAAATTCAAAAAAGGTCTAGTATTACCTTAATCTCCTTGATTTTAATTCCTCAAAAATATTTTATATCCTTCTCATTGGCCATTTTGGCAACTACAAAAAAAAACCTCGAGGACTTCTACCCACCTTTTGTCACACTACTACCTCAAAGCTATGTCACTAAAACTTTCTAATCATCCTACTAATTGCTAAAAATTGCTATCCATAGGTATCTACTGTATATGGCATCTATAATCCTCTCCTATCTATCAACCAACCCAAAATTTAACATGCAACATATTTACACAAGTAGCTAAGAATTTGGTAAATTCTAATAAGCATGACGATTCGTCGCTCTGAAATGGGAAGGACATGAAGATAAGGAAGTATAATCGAAAGCAATTATGAAGTTTCAAGAGCGATAGAGGGTTACTAATGTTGCAGCTAGAAGGAAATTCATGAACCATAACTGATTTGCTAGAGTGGGCTACTCTAGCCTAGTCACTTGCTAAATCGAAAAAAATTTCTTAGAGAAGCACGCAATCAGTATAATACAGAAGTTCCGTTCCCGAATATCAATCTAAACAAGGTTCCGTATTAGAACGGAATTTGGAGAAATCAAGATTGAGATTCTTTTCGTGGTTATTTAAACACACGAGCAAGGGTTATAAATGCAATACAATATCGTATCACAACTTCCAGGTAGATGGAATAAGGGTTACGAACGACTTCACATTCTAAGAAGGGGAGACGACCTAAAGGGTATAGGGACCTATTCCAGAAGGTTCGGTTTTATAGTCCAATGTGGTGGTATATATGGATGGGTTTTACTGGGTCTTAATGGGTTCCCTGATTGGACATCAATTGGTTGGATGAACCTTGGACTTCAATCTATATTGACTGGACAAGATCCCAATGATAAAATTATTTCTACTAGGTTAGGGTAACCTGGAATAAGTCCCACCCAAGTGGTTGAGCTAGTTGGACAGTCGGATTGGTCAATTAGGTTCTGTAAGCCCTAGAGATGCGTCTTTCGTGACTTTTGTGTTTAAGTAGCACGAGAAGACACAATTAAATGGCACACTAGTGACATGTCCGTTATGGGCTTCCAGTCGATCACAACCATATATTGGGTCGACATATTCGAGTCGAAGTTGAGTCTCTAGTCGAAGTCGGAAAGTACACAGGGATTATGGTAAGGATTATAGCTAGTCCTTTTTGTCCTGAAAGTCGTAGTCCTTTTTGTCCTGAAAGTCGTATTAAAAATAGAGTACAAGGGGATGTGTTTGCGTGGGACATGATATACCAAGATGAAGGTGGACTCGTCTAGATATTGTATATGAAATTTGTTGGAAGGTAACAGCTGGTCTCGTGCTCCGAATACTAATGGCACGGCCGGGGACACAAAATGATCTAAATGGAAAGTGGGAGTCCATGGGCACTAATTGTCATCCTAGAGGAATCATTCTAATCAATCGATAATCTTTGTATATCCCAAAATTTTAGAAGGCTTACAGTCGACATACCCTAGAAGCTAGGACGTAGTTTTAGGAATAATGAGGTCAGAAGAATTTTAAAGTCCGGATACTGTATCCTGACTCTTGTTGATTAAGAATGAGGCACGGCGTAACGGGATACGGTTGATATAAGTCAAGTCAAGGGTCGTTCCTCAATAATTGGAAACGAGTGCGTGTGCAATGACACATGGTCGATAAAATAGAATACCTACTCGTCCACAGTATACATGAGTTGTCGACGGGGTAACCAACTCTAAGGCACATCATATGAAAAGATTTCTAACAACTAAGTCGTGAATTTCTGTTGGGGTCAAACCTGTCGGACTAGTGTCACAAGGGTTCTAGTTGAAGCAAGCTTCAAACAAATGATTAGAGTCTCACAACATTTGGTCTCTGGAGAGTAGGTAGTCTCCTAGGTTGGCATTTGGTCAAGGAAAAAGATCCTAATCATTCTCGGACTCCAATGACCAGAAGATCAAGATAGTAGGTTTAGTGTCGAAGGGAGGACGAGTAACTCAAGGCAAGGTTCCAGTCACAGAGCTGGCCGATGGTAGCTACACTTGCATATACAACTATCGTAGCCATGGGAATACTCTGTATCTATCTATCAATTACGAGCTTTCGTCTTTCTAATCGGTGAAAGACAAAACAATAGAGTTCAAGAGAGATGTCACTGAATACAATTACGTGATTCAAAGGCGAATGTATAATTCAAGAGGAATTGTCAAAGCAGTCGTGGATGAGATCCTAGAGACATCTACATCTCAATCCACGTAGGGTAATTAAATGAAGTGCGAACCAAATACATCATGGTTGATCAGACCATAATACACTGATTCTGATTAGACAATATGTTAGTAGGCGTCCCCACTAAACATGTCTTGAATCAAGCTCGAGAACAGAGTGAGCTTGCAAAACTTGGCTGTAATAGCAGCATTGGTTAAGATAGTCAAAATACAAGTATGCGAGATTTCTGAAAGAAGTTATAGGTAGTTCAAGTTTTGTGAGAATCAAACTTCACCTGGTGTTCTTGCTTACACGGTCATCCTACTATCTTCTCATCCATAATGCCTTGGTCGACTAATGGGTTATGAACCCTTAAATTCTATATTCTGGGTAAACCTTTTAGCATCAATCAATATCTCGTCAATAGGTCACAAGGACCACGGAATGCTAGATCGGGAGACGTGCTACCCATCTTATAAAACTTCTACTAATATTGGCTTCGGGTCTTGTTGGATATACAAGGCATTGTCCTATCATCCATAGTACCATAAGCTTGTAATCACGTCTAAAGTCATTTCACCGAGAGTTATGCCTCGCCCGTATACTCGGGCTGTGGTAAAACCCTTGGTTTCGTAACTCAAATATGATACAAAGTCGAACACTTCTTAACTCTATCCAATATTGACTCAAGGGTAACTACGATCAAGAGGACCACTAGCCATAGTTTCAGGAATTTTCTATAACCTATATTTTCTTAAACTAATTTCAACTCTAGGGGTCGTGTCTCGCCAGTGCGCTGCTGGCTGCAGTGAATCCATAGTCTCCATAATTCAATTAAATGGCGACAGTGCGCTGCTGTCCTGCCATTATGAGTTAACTAATATTCCTTTAACTATATATGTAAAAACTCATGAGCTTCTAGAGATTCAAGCAAGTCGACTGTGTAATAAGGCATAAATATTTGTCCTATCAGTCACAATCTTTAAAATAAAAGATTGAACAGGGAGGGAATAACTGAAGACAAAGAAATACAACTATTCTAATACCTATTCTATGTGTATTCAAACCTTTGAGGAAAACTTTGAATCGAAACTAACTTGAGGTTCATCTATGGATATCATAAAAATAATAACTCTTAGGGCAAAAATAGGAACTAAATAGGCAATTTGACTAAGATATGAGGATGATATCTAAGAGGCAAAGAGAAGGAATTAAATAATTCATCTAGGTTAGATTATCATTTCTATGAAGCCCTGTCTCATCAAGTGAATAACCTATCCACATTGGATCATATCGTCATATTAAGAGAAAATAGTGTACTTATGGAGATATGACAAACTATCAAAATCCATAACCCTCATCTACATTGCATGGCCTAGACTACCCATCGATAAATTTGTATAAGGGACTCATAGTCCTAGTCACTCTCTTAAATTAAATTAATCCCTAACTCGTGAATGAGCATTTCTTAGTCGCAGGCTCGCATAGTACGACTAACTTGAGTACTATCATGAGTTCGCATGATTTGCGAAGACTGGCCTGCATGGGCCACCACAAAAACTTGTCAAGACTCGCATCCATTTTTTTAACGGATACGAGACGTGTCCAAGCCAGCCTATGCCGTAGTGTCGGCGGTAGAACGCTGTCACGGCCATGAAGATCAAAATCACAAATAATGCTCATTCACATAAATAATTTAACTTACAATATTCACAAGTTTTATATTTGCAGGAAAATATAAACTTGTACAAATATTGAAATGACTACAACTCAGCTATCTAGCTAGTCTCTAGACTTTTGTCTACAAGTTCACCCGTATCTCCCATGCTAAGTAAATCCACGGCTAACATAAAAAATATTGGTTTCCAGTCACGAATGGAACGAGCACAATTCACTGAATGCAGTTTCAATATATGAAAATGGCTATACTATAGAGGTTAGCCTTTAGACATATGATTCATAAAGTAAAATGAAGAAAGACAATAAAACTGAATAATAAGAACAGAAAATGAAATACAATAAAATACTCACCAACTGTCCGACTGAAGTACCTTTGATATGTGATCGGTCTCGGGACAATTATGCGACACGGTCTAAAGTTACACGGTCTACAGTTACACGGTTTACAATTACACGGTCTACAGTTACACGGTCTACAGAAAATATTGCAATAAAGAAACACTGTCTAAAAAATAATAATCACGATCTACTCAGTATGATGTTACACGGTCTACATTGTATAAAGCAATAATGAAATACTATCTATACTGTATAAAACAAGATTAAATCACAGTCTACACGGTCTAATGCAAGAATAAATCACGGTCTACACGGTCTACATGGTCTAAGGTCAGATCACACATCGTTAGTACTTCACCTCCCGACACAACAAGGAACTAAATCAACATAAAACTGAAATCACATATCTATCGACTAAGTACTGATGTATAGTAAAGAACAATACTGAAAACAAACAATAAACTGTACTCACCTGTGGTCCTTTGCTGGTGAAACCGATAATCCAAACCACTCAGTGTGCCACAATAGTCAAAACTCGTACAATGGTCCCCGGATGCTGAAATAGACAATATCAATGATCTCAGAATACTCAAATTAGCTAGGATTGCCTGTCCTTAAGTCTAATTCTGGACACAGGAGCAAAACGGTAATTTTGGGCCAAAACGGTATCCGCCGTTGGATCCGCTTTGTACCGAAAAGCGTGCCAGAGTTAACGGTCTCTAAAGTCGTCAAACTACATGTCTACGGATCCAATTTTTCGATACAAACCCAACCGTATGTCCAGAGTTGGTTTCTGGCGGACCGTGCACAAAATCGCTCGTTGAATCGGACCGTGGGGCCCACAAAACGGCGATCCAATCAACGGTCTCAGAATCGGACCAAACTTGGCATACATGACCGAAAAAATGATACGGACAGCTTTTGGCATAATTCATCTCGATCTGATGAGCGTGTACAAAGTAATTGAGAAATTTGCACAGAGGCCAATACGGTGAATTTCGACGGATACGCATCAAATTCCTCGCGCACACGCGACCAATTTGAATTCCGTCAAAGCCCAAATGACCATGAAACCATTACGCACCTTTCGATGCTTTCGGTTCGCGACCACGTCACACGGATTGGCGGGACGCACGTCGTATCGAAGGGTTTTTCCTAATTTTTAATATTTTAAAACAGATTTTTCAAAATATTTGGGGACTGTTCATTCGGCATACATTGCACGAATACAGAAACGAAAAGAAGGGTTTCCATCTCCTATATATTGTCTATAGGTGTCTTCAAATGGAATTTCAAAATCGTGCATGGATTGGAAGAAAACTGTCCGCGAACTAGAGTAGTCGGACTGGTTTAGGTGTCCTGTTTCGACAGGTTTTTTGATGATTTCAACTCGATTTCTCTTGAGTTTCGTGTCACTAGAATTTAAACTATTTAACTGGAATTTAAGAGGGTTATAACCAGTTCGTACCAGAGCAATTAGTTCGGGAATTCGACGAACAATGGTGGAGAAAACGCAACCAAAAGTTGTACCTTTTGCCCACTGCTGCTGTCACTTCAGTCCGCACGCACGCGCTTGTGCGCTCGCGCGCTCCAGCTCGGCCGACCGCCGGCGACGTGCGGCGGCGCGCACAGGGGAGGGGCACACGGGGGTGTGGGTAGGGCTAGTGTTTTTGATGTTTGATGGTTTCTCGATCACCTCTCGTTCTCTACGTATATATATATATATATATATATATATATATATATATATATATATATATATATATATATATATATATATATATGTATATATATATATATATACATTCGAACAGAGGGTCGGGGCTTTCTCAGTTCCATGAGCTCTATTTGGCAGAGCTTGGGCTCGACTATTGGAAAGGCTGGGGTTTCTCCTTCTCGATTGCATGGGGTATTTGCAACGCATGTGGGCTGGGTCCACAGTGATATGGTCCACTGCTCCCGCAAGGGAACAGTGTTGAGCTCTTCTTTCTTTCTTTTTCTTTTTCTTTTTTTTTACTATTTAATCTATAACTATATATATATGTATATATATGTATTTATATATTTCTATACATTCCTATGAATACTAGTATAATAATATCCAAAAATTCTAAATAAAACCCAACATTATCTATTCCTAGATTAGGGCCTATTTATATAATTTTATATATATATATATATATATATATATATATATATATATATATATATATATATATATATATATATATATATATATATATATATACTACAATATTTATTTAACAAAATGCTATAACCAATAATAATAAAATATAATATATTATATAATAATAACCTCAATAAAATAATAATAATAATAATGACGAAAAATCGATAAAACAATAATGGTGTATATACTATTGCGTACAGTTTAATAATCCCCAGAATGTACAAGGACCTATTTTATACCAATATCATCGAATATCCACTGGTAATGATGTTTATAATATTTAACTTAAAATACTTAGAAAATATTCTTTAAACCATTAAAACGAAATACAACACCCTCATTCCAAATTCCATCAGCATGAATGTCATTGGACGTGCCACATGACTACATAGGCTTGGGCTCAGTTCAGGTCCAGTTCGAACTAAAATGGTATAACTGGTTTTCCAAAAATTATTAATAATTAAATAAATCTTCGGTAAGGGTTGAGTCGCAACTTGGCCTGGTTTTCTTAGTTTGGACATCATTATGGCTCGGCCTTTCCTACCAGGGCTAATACACTAGTCAAAGCATGCCCTGGCACTATCCGTGCCATGATTTCTAGTCACCTTGTACTCCAAAACTCTATTATGGCTAAAGTCATCTACCGTAATAATTAACTAAGTAATTATTTATAAAAATCTAAAAATCACCATTTACTTCAAATAAATAAATAAAATATAATTTAAAATTCCGGGAAGAGGGGTTACTGAAGTAAAGCTAAACGAACCTAAACCTGTAACCTCCAGCTAAGTCATGCATCCATCTTGCTCAGCTAAGATCCCGGGCTCTAGCCCATAAGATAGAACGATATCCTCAAGTACATCTGCAACATATCCAGTCAGGAGCGGAGCAAAGTACAATTCTAGGTAATGAACAAGAACATCATCATATGAAATGTATAAGAGAACATGTAAAGCACAGAAAAGTACATGAATGTAAGGTACATGAAATAAAGTACCAGAATGTAAACCATGAACCTGAAGTACAGGAGATGACATGTGCACAATGTTTGAAATACAACTAGCCTATGTGACCGGCTGGGGTAAGTACAGGAATAAGCACAGGAGTACAGGAATAGTGGTACGGCTTAGGACCTGCGTGCACGGTACGAGGCCTAAGCTATCAACATGAATTTCTGATATTTGGGTTTTGTCACATAGCTAGTGTATTTCCCCTCCCCGACCACAAGTAGGTATAAGACATGAAAGTACAAGAGAACATGATATCGTGTCATGACGTGTCACAAGAAAAGTACGAATAATATAAATGAACATGAACCATAGAATGTACTTGCCTTGCTCCGGGGTGATCGGAAAAGAAGATGGTCACTATATCCACCTGATAATGGTTATAAATTGGTTAATCTCTAAATAAGTATCAGCTAACCATCTATCTACAATTCATGTTTAATTATTTATAATGTGTAATTGTTGTACTCCAATCTAATTAAATATAAAGTAATAAGTAATGTAGTCAATTAAAGGTACAACTTATAGTTACAAACAGAAAATAATTTAACCACAGCTACTACTTGCTGGTTTTATCAAAGATATGACTTTGCAATACCAATACTAGTAGGCCTCAACTTAATGGTTTAACAAGGAACCCAATATATTCCTCAATTATACAGCAAGCCCATTCCCATAGTTTATTAGGCAACAGAAAGCCTATAGCTCAAAAATGGTTACAAAGCAACTTTACTTATAAAAAATTGAACTTACTACCAATGGCTACTTGGCAAAAGCATACACACTTCTATCAAAAATTCACATTCTAACTCATGCCTTCTTTTCACTAGTTTTGTACTCATGGATTCAAAATCCTATTTTAGCATATAAATAAAAATATTTAACTAGGCTGTTAATATAAGATGCAAATCCCAGATTTGAAGACACTGACTAGTACTCATTCCCAGGTTCACAATAACACTTGAACTTTCCAAAGTCCAATCGACCAACTAAATTCAACAACAATCACTTGGAATCTCTACACAACTGGCTATTCAATTACAACATCTCAAAAGATTATTAGTGCAACAAGCTATAACCTCACCGTTCAATACAACAACAACTCAACACATAAGCCAACTCCTTGGTTCTCTATTCAGCAATTGAACTTGCTTCAATAGCTCGACTTCTACCACTCCTATTAGTATGACTCAGGGACCTTGGAGACACATGCAGGCCAACACACATAGGTCTTCAGATATTCTGACATAGCCACGTACCCTTAAATCCATCCCGCATACAACCTAAATGCAGCATCCACAAGACTCGATCAGTAGACTCCCTTAGTCGACACCACCAGAGTATAGTTGACACGAACCAACCAAACTAACACCAATGCCCGACTCTGATACATTCGTCAATCCTCTGCTACTTCATTCTCCAACCATGCACACAAGACACCGCTGCACACTGCACTTGGCAACAAGACACGTCCTGGACACGATTTAACCAAAAGTCCCCATCAATTTCGGATACAGTCTTGTCCAATCCATGTCATCCACAGAAGACAATTTAGGAATTACCTGTAGTCTCCGGATGTGCTTGGCATGTCCGATACCGACGTTTTTGAGTCCCCAGCTGATGGTTGATTTGGATCGTTCCATCCGTCGAACACTCACCATGCAAGAACGGAGCAAAGTTTAGGAACAGTTATGTCTAAATTTATAGACTATCTCGAATTGAGAAAAGATTATCAACAACCTATAATCAATCCCGATCAAATTCCCAGATCTAAAATCCCAGAAAATAAGCAAGGACCGATCAATTGTATCAAAAGAACTGCTCTAGGATCTTCCACCAAGAAAATTGATATAAAAACAACACCAATTGATACAATTTAGTCACCAGAGCGAGGAATGGATCACCGACTCGATATGAATCCCTGCCCGCTGCAAGCTGATTTCGCAACAATGAGATCGAGCTCAGATTCATCTAGAACAATTTTCGATCATGAAATCGCATGAACAATTTATGAAGAGGAGAGAGGGACACGAGGAGACTCACCTGAGATTGGTGGAACTGATCGCGATCGGAGTCACTATCGGTCAGAGATGAAGGCCACATCACTGCTGTCAAGAAGAGCGACAAACTGTCGCCACTGGTTTCGTCGTCAGAGAATTGGTTCTTCACGCAGTTGCCGAAGGGGACGATGAACTCGCAGTGATGTCGTCGTAAAGGAATAGAGCCATCGCTTGGAACACGATGACTACACTGTCGACGGAGTATTGATCCGTCGTAGATCGACGCGTGCGCCAAGTTTTGACTCGAACGTCGGAGAGGAGACCTCGCGTATTCGTGCAACCGGGGAAATCACGCGCCTAGGTGTTGATGCCCATCGCCTCCACCATGGCTGAAGAATTAGGTTAGGGTTAGGGCTCGACAAGAAATTTAGGGGAGATGAGATTTGGGGCGGGAAAACTCGAAGTGAGCTCGGATGGGAATAAAATAAACCACTCTCTCCTCCTCATATATAATCAGAAGGAAAAGGGAAGTGGTAGGTTAACACTTAAACCTGCCACAATTTATTATTTGCTGAATTAACCCATTTATTTGATTAATTAGAAAAATATTCCCAAAAGTTGTTAGGAGGTTAGTTATAGTTGTTACAATTCTTGGAGAGCACTCAAAATATAGTTGTCAGGCTTCCCTCACTAAATCCTTCAATAAACCAAATATCTCTACTAGAAAACTATAGTCTCGTCAAAATAAATCAAAAATAATTATTTCTAAAATTTTGAAATTATCAGAAAAATACTAAACTTTGGGAAAGCGGAATTATATGTACTTAGGACCCGAGAGTCGGCACCTCCAGCACCAGCACCGGTAGCACCTCCAGCACCAGTAGCATCGAGACTATTAGAACCTCTGTCCGATGGATTTTTGGGGCCATAAAGGGATAGTGTATGCAGATGAGTAGCTGGAAAACGCCGGGATGCTAAATATGGCGAGGATTCCAGATGATCTGAAGGTGGAAGTTGTGAGCATGCAACTTTTTGATCTTGCTAGAGCCTGGTATCGAGAGGAGCCTCAGTTGGCCGCACCCCAAGTTCTCTGGGTAGACTTTAAAACTCTGTTCAAAGAGAAGTTCTTTCCAAACGTGGAGCGAGACGAGCTTCGAATGCAGTTCGAGGCACTGCAGCAGAGGAACATGACTATAGTAGAGTGCACATCGGAGCCCACCCGACTCAGCAGGTTCGCGAAGAACCTTGTCAGCACACCAGAGGAGAGGGCTTAGAGGTTCAAGAAGAGACTCACTAGAGAGTTGCGGCATGTAGTGGCGATCAGCCAGGCGACGACTTATGCGAGCATCCTCAAGATCGTTCAGGCGGTAGAGAAGGAGATGGACCCGAAACTCAAAAAAGACGGGGTCATCGGCAGCAACAGCTATCAAACACCGGCGAAGAGGACTCAGATACAGGCGAGACCACAGCAGCCAGCATAGCAACATCACCATCCAGCCAGAGTTTATACACATCAGCCACAGAAGCAGCAGTTGGTAGTTACTTGCGCTTTCTGTCATCGGGCAGGACACCACTTTGACGAATGTCACAAGAGGCTCGGGCTTTGCTTATTCTGTGGATCAGATGCACACCAGATGAGGGACTGCCCATATGCTACAGCTCGACTGACAGGAGGACCCCGAGGGGCTGGAGGACCCCCACCTGTACCACCCAGAGTACCACCAGCTGTACCACAGAGAGTTCAGGCTCTACCTATTCAGCAACAGTGTTTTGCACAGCATCTGAAGCAGAGGGGACCACCACAGCAGGGACGTGCTTACGTCATAGCTATAGTTGAGGAGGATGAGACAGCTCCAGACGTGATTACAGGTTTTATATTTTTATATTCATTTTCTGCCATTGCATTATTTGATTTTGAAGGCACACATAGCTTTGTATCATATGAGTTTCTACATAGACACAGCTTCATACCTGTGCCCACAAGGAAGTACTGTCGAATTATGACAGGAGGAGGGGTAGTGCCAGTTAGTGAGATGGTTGATTGCCCTATCACTATAGCTGGAAGGGAGCTTAAAGCTCGATTCCTAGTGATACCATTGCCTGGATTTGACATAGTCCACGTCATCGACTGTTTGAGTGAAAAGTTTATTGTAATAGACTGCCATGAAGGGAAGGTTACTTTCAGCCCGCTTGGAGTTCCACCGTTCGAGATCAGCAGACGGATTACAGAAAGGCTAGAGGGTGTCTACTTCGGAGCAGTTGTTAAAGACCAGGAGTTGCCGCACCCGCTGATTACAGAGTTTCTAGACGTCTTCCCCGATGATTTGCCAGGATTGCCGTCAGATCGAGATGTGGTGTTCACCATCGACTTAGTGCCCGAATTAGTGCCGGAATCCCAGCATTGCTACAAGATCAACCCGAAGGAAGCTGCAGAGTTGAAGGCTCATATAGATGAGCTTGAAGGCGAGGATTTTATTCGGTCCAGTGCTTCACCCTTGGTAGCAGCGGTACTCTTCGTGCCGAAGAAGGATAGGATTGTTAGAATGTGCATCGATTACCGTGCACTTAATAACATCACCATCAAGAATAAGTACCTATTGTCACGGATAGATGAGTTATTTGATTAGCTGAGTGGGGCAAAAGTTTTCTCGAAGTGATCTTCGATCGGGGTATCATTAGATGAAGGTTCGGGAGCAAGATATTCCGAAGACAGCCTTCAATACCCGCTACGACCAGTATGAATTCTTGGTGATGCCGTTTGAACTCACCATTGCTCCAGCAGTGTTTACGAACCTTATGAATCAGGTCTTCCACAAGTTTTTAGACAAATTTGTCATAGTCTTCATTGACGGCATTTTGATCTATTCGAAGACTGAGGAAGAGCATATGGAGCATCTACGGATTGTTTTGGAGATTGTGCAAAAGGAGAAGTTGTACGAAAAGCTCTCAAAGTAAAAGTTTTTTCTTGAAAAGAGTGGAGTTCTTAGGGCATGTGGTGACTGGAGATGGGATTTCTGTAAACCTCAAGAAGATTGAAGCTATGGAAGCATGGGCACCTCCCAAGTCAGTAGCTGAGATTCATAGTTTCCTCGAGCTAGCAGGTTACTACAGGAAGTTCGTAAAAGATTTTGGCAAGTTAGCAGAGCCAATGACAAAGCTTACATGGAAGGACAGGGAGTTCGTCTGAAGCGACGCCTGCTAGTCAGCATTTGAAGAATTAAAGAGAAGACTCACTACAGCACCAGTTTTAGCTTTGCCATCAGGATTTGGAGGGTTCGTCATCTACAGCGATGCATCAGGGAAAGGCTTGGATGTGTGCTTGACAGAATAAGAAGGTCATTGCTTATGCTTCTAGACAATTGAGGCCACATGAGAAAAATTTCCTACTCATGACTTAGAGCATGCGGCAGTTATTTTTGCCTTAAAACTGTAGAAGCACTATCTGTATGGAGAGAGAGTGGACATCTTTACGAACCATAAAAGCCTGAAGTATGTCTTCACTAAGAAGGAACTAAACATGAGGCAGTGAAGATAGCTGGAACTTATGAAGGATTTTGACATCAATCTGCAATACCATCTTGGAAAGGCGAATGTGGTAGCAGATGCTCTTAGTCGATATCATGTTACTATGTTTCTTACTATGGACCGACATCTTCTTGAGGATCTTGAGAGTCTGGGGATCGAGATTATTATTTGGAGAGTTCAGGGGCAGCTGATGCACATGCAGATTCAGTCAGGACTGGTAGAGAAGATCAAGGAGGCCCAGTTTCTAGATGAGGGGCTCCGATGTCTCAGAGGTCAGGTAGAGGCAAGATTGCTTGACGACTTCACTATTGCAGAGGATGGATCCCTGAGGCACAAAAACTAGTTGTGTGTGCCCAAGGATTTGTGGGAAGAGATTATGTAGGAGGCCCACCAGTCGCAGTATTCTATTCATCCTGGATCTACCAAGATGTATAAGGATCTGTGAGACCATGTTTGGTGGTATGGGATGAAACAAGAAGTTGTCAGATTCATTTCTAGATGCCTTGTATGCCAATAAGCCAAAGCAGACGCCAGACACCAGCTGGATTACTCCAGCCTTTACATATTCCGGAGTGGAAGTAGGAACACATAACCATGGACTTCGTCTTTGGTTTACCGCGTACGCCCGGTGGCAAGGATGCTATTTGGGTTATCGTGGACAGATTGATGAAATCTGCTCACTTCATTCCATTCAAGGTAGGGCTTTCGATCGAGAAGCTTGCAGACCTCTACATGCAATAGATCGTACGGATTCATAGAGTTCCAGTGAGTATCATTTTAGACAGGGACAACCGGTTCACATCACACTTCTGGAGGAGTCAACAGTTGAGCTTGGGTTTATAGTTGAAGTTTAGCACCGCCTATCATCCACAGACAAACGGACAGTCCGAGAGGACCATCCAGACATTGGAGGACATGCTGCGGATTTGCGCACTCGACTTCGACAGATCATGGGAGGATCATTCGCATCTTGTGGAGTTTGCCTATAACAACAGTTATCAGGCTAGCATCGAGATGACACCGTTCGAGGCACTATATGGACGGAGATGTCGCACACCTTTATCTTGGGACGACGTTGGCGAGAGGACTTTACTTGGGCCATAGATGGTGGTAGATTCAGCCGAGAAGGTCAAATTGTTCAGAGAGCGTCTCAGAGTTGCATAGGATCGACAGAAGCACTGGACAGACAACAGCAGATAGCCTATGGAGTTTGTAGTTGGAGACAGAGTATTCCTGAAGATCTCACCGACCAGAGGTACTATTTGTTTTTGCAGAGGCAGAAAGCTTAGCCCAGATACATTGGGCCCTTCGATGTGACAGCATGGATTGACGAGGTGATGTATCGACTAGCGCTTCCTGCTAGCTTAAAGGGAGTACACAATATTTTCCACGTGTCCCAGCTTCGATGCTACATTCCGTATCTGAGCCATATTGTGGACTACTCAGAGCTAGAGGTGGGTCCGAACTTGACCTACGAGGAGAAGCCAATAGAGATCCTTGATCGGAGGGAGAAGCAATTGTGGAACCAGACTATATCGCTTGTCCGAGTCATGTGGAGACATTACTCTCCGGGAGAGTCAGCATAGGAGCGCGAGGACGGGATGCGAGAGTGTCATCCCTATTTGTTTGTTTGATTGTACTTTGATTTTATGAATTTTAAATTCAATAAAGGACTTTTGTTTAAACAATTTGTTATGATTTTGTTTTCAAAATTTATTTTGTCCTTCGAATTTCGAGGACAAAATTTTTTTAAGGTGGAGAGATTTGTAACCCCACCTCCCAATTTTTTTTGATAAATTTAAAGTTTTCTATAATAATATTTTGAGTTACTAATTTTGAATAAGTGATGATTATTTTTGGAGGGAAATTCAAATTGATGGCAAAGGTGTAATTTCTAATTTAGTTAGAGTGGTCCCCAATCCTTAACAAATTTTCTAACTAATTTATTTGAATTCAGTCTAATATATGAAAAGGAGAGGGGGCCTTCTGCATTATTGCCAAGAGCGGGAGGGACTGGTTGCAAATGAGCAACCATTATATTTGAGGAGAGAGAGAAAGATCATTTACTGCTCACTCTTCTTTCTTTTCCTTAACCTTCTCGAGAGCACTGAAGTTCTCACTTCATCACCCAATTTTTCCCAAATTCGAGAACCCTAGCCCAAATTGATGGCGGAGGCGGCGATCTTCTCTTCTCCTGCGAACTAGAAGGCGTCGGTTCTCTTCGACGACTCTTTACGGTGGCGAGGATAAGCAACAGTTTCATCCTCCATGGCTGAGCTCGCGGCGTGCGTCTCCGAAGCAGCAGCGGGACTCATCGTCTTCCTCGCGACGAGTTCTCTAAACGACTTTGACTTTTTTTTTTCTTCGAGTTGGCACGACCGATCTAGTCGACGGTGAGTTCGATCTGCGTCCTTGTTTTAGTCTCGAATGTTCGGTGTGATTTGTTCACTTTGTTAATTTTTCCAATTTTTCCTTTGTGTTGAATTCTTCAATAGGAAATCTCGTCGAGATAGAGCAATAGGTCAAATCTCGTGGTTCTGATCAGTCGATCGCGCAGTGATAGGTCTTGATCAATTCCTCCTTGCAATTTCTATTGATTTTGTTTTGATCAATTTGCTGACGCAATCTAGGAGAGAAAAAACTGTTCGACATCGATCGATGGACTGACTCTTTCTTCTCGAGGATCCAGCTACGCTCAGTTCATTGCCGAGGTTCAAACCGAAGCGTGAGTTCTTGAAATAGGTAATTCGTTAGAATTATTTTTTCCTTCTTACTTAAGTGTGATCGAGTGTTTGGATGATCCTTTGTCTGAAATTCATCTCTTACTCATCCAGTTTGAACTCTAAAATCTTCGGTTTCTGATTGCATGCCATTTGTTTGTTTGTTGTCCCAAACCAAGTTTATTTTATTGCTGAGGTTCGAGTGGCTGTGTCGTCATTCGTAGATTCGGATTCGACCTTCATAGGTAACTTTTCACTCTGCTGTTAGCGTAGATGTTAGCTGGAGTGTTTAACATTAATGGATGTTGGGCGTGATGTGATCGAAACGCAGGAATTGAAGTGGTGTCCGATCATGTTCGTGATTATAATATTTTGTGTCTTGTTTGAGTCACATTCGAGTGTTCGTGTCTGCTGTGGTGGGGCGCAAGGGATCGATTATCAAGTTCAGTTGCTCGTAGCAGTCGTATCCGAGTTCGTGGTGGTGTCAGAGGTGTGGCTGTGTCCACATGTATGTTTAATGCCATGGTATCATTGCAGTATGTGTTCACTAAGGGTTAGATGCATGATTTCCATGTTTGAGAACAATGGCGAGCTTTTGACATTCGGATTCAATTTGGTTGCAATTCCTTTTTTTATGTCTTCAATCTTCTTCTTTCTCTAAGTTTCAGAAATTGAAAGAGAAACTTTGATGTGGAGTATGTTTAGTTAACTTACAAGAGTAGGCATCAGTTGAATTTTGGGTTTTGTCTATATAAGGACGGGCCAGTAAAGAGTGGAAGTTTTGTTTTTGAGCTGTTGTTTTAAATTTGTGATGTGGAGATGAGTTCGGGTGTAACTGCAAGTAGGTCATTGAAACCTACGAGTACATAACATAAGGTATACGGTAGATGAATAGAGGGGCTGTGGAGATTTATATGCAGCTGCTAGGTTTATATATATTTGGCCAGGATTGTCTTGCTTATTTCATTTACTGATTGTATGAGCCATAGTTGAGTTCAGTTGTTGGGTTATTTTGCAACCTTGGTTTTGATCTGAGACTAGGGAAATGGGCTCGTTGGGCCAGAAGTCGTATGGGATGAATCCTATATTTTTATATTTTTTTTTCCTATATTTTTATATATACTGGTTGTCAAATTCCATTTATCTTTCAAGACTAGCTATTTCTAGTGAATGTGGTTTAATTCATTCTAGGAAGCCATGACAATTATATTATAGGAGGGGTGTTGTTAAGCTGTTGATGAGTATTTAAGAATTTTATTATGAGATAGGGATGTTGTCTAATTAAATAGTGGTATCCTAGAAGCTATACCAAGTTGCTAACCTGATAGTTAGCATTAAGATAGTTCATTTACATAAACAACTAATTGATTGATAAAGGATTATTGACTAGTAATAATGTAACCAAAGTATTAACTAGGATCTAACCAACTTGTACCTATTAAATCAGGTAGATATACAGATCATCTTTATACTACTGAGCACCCGGAGCAAGGCAAGTACATTATATGGTCTTGTGCATTTACATTCATATCTTGTACTTCTCTTGATGACACGATGTGACACGATATCATATTCTCTTGTACCTTCATGTTCTTGTACTTACTTATAGTCGGAGAGGGGAAATACACTTGCTATGTGACCAAACCCATGTTCTGATATTCATGTAGATAGCTTAGGCCTCGCACTGTACACGCGGGCCCTAAGCCGTACCCTTATTCCTGTACTCATGTGCTTATTCCTGTACTTACCCCAGCCGGTCACATAGGCTAGTTGTATTTTAAATATTGTGCACATGTCATGTCTTGTACTTCAGGTTCATGGTTTACATTCTTGTATTTCATTTTCTGTACTTTACATTCATGTACTTTCATGTTCTTCATGTGCTTTACATGTTCTCTTGTACTTTTCATATCATGATGTTCTTGTTCATTACCTAGAACTGTACTTTGCTCCACTCCTGATTGGATATGTTGCAGGTGAGATCGAGGCGATGTGTGATACGTACTATGGCCGTGAGCCTGCTGACGTGCTAGAGCCAGCTGGAGCTACACTAGACCTAGAGACCGAGGTAGCCTAGTTATCTTTCCTTTTCTAGCAGCTTACTTTCATTGTATTAGAGACTTCAGACTTTACCTTACTTTCTGGATGAATGTAATAATCATATAATTGTATTTTAGATTCTGGGATCGTTTATAGAGATGCTGTGATTTGTATATCTTCATATTGCCTTGTAGTTTCCCTAGATTTGTACAGCTTACTTCGTCGTGTCTAATGACGAAGGCTGGACGTGTCCGACTTGTGTCCGATTATTCGGGAGCGGGTCGTGACAACTCCCTCAAATAGAACTTCAATAGATACACCATCCTCATACTATGTGAAGAGTCTGCTGAAACGATTGTGATTTATACCAGATCATCCGGAAGAACTAGTAATAGATGATGTATCAAGAGGTATAAGTACTTGCTGAAGCACAAGAGATTTAGTTGCTAATGTTGCATTTATTTATAAAATAGAACCTAAGGATATTTTATTAGCTTTTAATAATAAAATTTAGATTTCTGTAATACAAAAGGAACTAAACTAATTTAAACGAAATCAAGTTTGGAAACTCGTTTCCAGACATATTGATCATCCGATCATTGGTACCAAGTGGGTGTTTCGAAATAAGTTAGATGATAATGGTTCAGTCACATGCAACAAAGCACGTCTAGTAGCACAAGGCTATCGTTTGCAAAAACAAAAAGTATTTGATTACAAACTGAGAAGAGTATAAGAGTACAATTTGATTTCTGGAGAAGTACAACTGTAGAAATCTGATCAGAAAATGATCACTTTATCCCTTGGACGATACAATGTTTAAGAAGAAAGCCTTTGGAGAGTGCTGCGGAAAGTACTCAGGAGATTATGATCATTAGTGATGCTTTGAAAGTGATTTGGAACTCTATTTATAGAGTTTAGAGATAACTGTTAAATAGTATCCTGATTGGCGCACACAACAATTGGCGCGCCATTCACCCACTCGTATGAACGGTTGGTTGAACTTCTTGGATGTGTGGCATTCTGTGAGAGAGATGTGCTTGGTCGTGGGCAGTGTCACGTACACGTTCTTCAAGATTAGTGGCATGCGTGCCACGTCATCTAACTGCTTCTGGATGATCTGATCGAATAACGCCAACTGTTAGATGGCGTCGAGCACTACTTACTATTTAGTGCTCTATGCTTAATGTAATGATAATTGATTATCTCATGCCAACTGTAAATGGTGCGAGGTAGTTGTCAGCTATTATGACAAATCTGACATAATCTTCTCGAGTGCCGTGCGTTCGGGATTCGAACGGATTTTCCTGTACCGATGTACTCTCAGTAATGATGACAACTGTTTCAGCTTCTCGTGAAAGCTTGCCACATGTCGGCCAGTATCACCTATGTCCAGCACCAACTGATGTCGTGCGCCATCTGATGGCCAGCGCCATTTGATGATTTGTGCCTTGGCACCATTTATGAGTAGTGCATGATGATGATTATACTTTTTAGGCTTCTACAAGACCCCCTTCAAAGTTTTAAAATTTGAAAAACTTCAAATTTTGGAATATTTTGAATAAGAAGCATTTATGTGTGATTGGTGCGTGATAGCATCATAACTGACCCCGAGTTTTGGGCGTGGATCGTACGACTGTTACAGGTAGCTTTAGGCTATAAATAGCCGATAAAAGAGAGAGAAATCACTTTTACTCGAATTCTCTTCTTCTTGAGCTCTTCATTTTCTTTAACTTTCAAATTTTTCGATCTATCGAAATGGCCCTAAAGAGAACTGTAGCTGAGAAAGGGAAGAAAGTGGTTGAAGCCACTTTGCGCGTGCCTCCGTTGATGGTGCCGTAGCATTTCATGCCGTCGGCAAGAGCCGAGGAGGCGAACCCAGCTCTTGAAGGTGAGAAAATCGATCGAAAAAAATGACAATAGAACGCTCATACCATTCGCGCGTAGCGTGATCAAGGGCCAACATCGATCGCCTCTTTCAGAGTATTGGCTGATGCTTTGTGCCATCTGCAACTCGTGCCACCTCTTTCAGAGTGTTGGCTAAAATCAATCATAAAAATGATACCCTGCGCCATTTGTCATGTCTTAAGCATGATATGCCATCTGATGTAATGCACAAATCATATGCTGACTGACTGATGTGCCATTTGATTTGAGAACTGGCACTCTGTATATGCTAACTGAGGACTGTTCTTCACATCCTGCGCCATCCATGATTGGCGCAGAGTATTTCTTTTAAGAAAACAATCTTTTTCAACATTTTTTAACTATAAGTTTTCTTTCACAGTTGATCTGAGAGAAGACCCTTCTGCTGAGGAATTGGCTTCTGTCTACCGGGTATCTGACTATCAAGAAGATCTTTCTCATGTCAATTTCCCACAATATGGTCTTCCTAAAACTAGGAGAGTTGTACTAAAGTCCCAGGATGACAGGACTTAATTATGCCCGATAAATGGTGAACCCCTTATAAGTTCGGATCAGGTTCCTCATAAGAAGGCAGCCTTCTTGTTTGGTGAAGATATCAAGAAAGTCTCTCAGCCTAAATCGAAGCAAGAAAAGCAACTCTATCAGAGTGGAAACAGACTAATATATCTCGCTGATATGATGAGACATCTGTCCCTATCCCGTTATGCCCATGCCAGCTATCCTCGAAATATGGCATAGGATCTAACTCCTTTTCAACAGGCTAGGGTTGGGAGAATATGCCACAGAATGGGTCCCCAAAATAGGAACTTTTTTTATAGCTCCTCAGAGAGGAATAATACTCACTTGAGAGGCCTAAAACCAGTTAGGATACCTTTCTTCGCGAACCTGTTTACTAAAGCTGCGTGTCGCCTAAGGATTCATCTCTAATAATTCCAGTTAGGATACCTTTCTTCGCGAACCTGTTTACTAAAGCTGAAGAAAAGTACACGACTAAGAATATGCGGCTGACGGGTTTGATGAATCCAGATATCAAATGCTGGAATCAGCTTTCAGTCTGGGCTTTGAACAACTTTAGAGACGAGCTGCTTGATTTAGTGCTTTATGAACCTATTTGGACTACTTCCTGCGGTGTTCGCACCAATCCTAATTTGTTTTTGGCCTTCGTAGAAAGATATAACGATAAGACATGCACTTTTGTGACCCCTCATGGAGAGATAGGCTTCGCCCTTCACGAAATGAAATACATATCTTATCTGCCAATGGGTGAAAACCCATATGAATAGTATGTGCCAACAAATGAAGAATTAGACGCTTTAGCCGAGAAAAACCCAGAAATGGTGGCAGTCTTCGACGAGTTGTTATGCCACTTCATGATCTGCACCCTTCTATACAAGAGTCATGCAAAGGAGACATGTTATTTATCCAAATGGTTGTTGTATCTATTTTCGGGTCACATCCAGGAAGACTAGGTGCAGGAACACCTAGATTGTGATCCTCTCTTTTTTGAACAACTTGACCGCAGTACTATCCAAAAATTGATAGAAAGGTCAAGGCATGTTGACAATGAGCAGAAAGAGAATTGGCGTGAATTTACGGCTGGTACGCCTATCGAGACTTATATAAGACAAGGTGGTATACAGATGTCCCAAGAGGCTACTCTGGCATGCTTCCTCTCATTGTGGCTGCGACGGTTCGTGGTCCCCGGAGCCAGTACTGTTGATAGGATCCACCTAAGTGTGCTATTCTCTGCTGTGCGTTTAGTGTTTGGACACAACATGGACATTCTTTCTGCGATGACTTGTCGGTTGAATGCGGGTCTTCGTTCCTTCACAAATGCCATGATGATAGATCCCAGTACTCGAGAGGAGTTTTCCTGTACTGAGATGCCATATACTTATTTGTTCAGCTGTTTATTGCTACACAATCCCATTCTGATGGATCCTGCTCTAGGTGTCATGGGAGGAGACTTCATCAGACGTTACGCCACATTTTGGTGGAAAGTAAACTCCCTTACTGATTGCTGAAAACTATTAAATATGGGTTCCGAATGGAGGTTCTACTGCGTTCCTCCACCTCTTGGAACTGAGAACCTTTCTCCTTTGCTCATGGACCTAGAACCTATGGGTGATCGTCTACCGCCAGCTGCTTTTATGTGGTTGAAGATGATCAGACCATCTCATCTGATATATCGGTTTGGGGGTGAGTGTTGTTTGGAACCGTATCTGCCAAGCCGATTTGCTTGCCAATTCGGCTATGATCAAATGCACGTCGGCAATGCAACCACATGTCTAAAAACCTTTAGGCATTTGATTGATGGTGTCCGTGGATGGAGATATTATAGTGTCAGGGACACTAAGGCTACATTCTCAATGCCTTCTGCTACTCTTGAAGTGGGCCTGCGTATGTTATATACATATGCGAACTTTTATACTTCGGCCAATATTACAGATGTTAGCCCTGAGGATGCATGCCCTATTCACTATAGATCTGGAGAGGGATTATCTACCTTTGGCCCCGACTCTCAAGAGTGATCGGGAGATTAGTTTAGTAGACTGTTTTAGATTTCTTTACTATAACGTGAGTTGTAATAATTTGAGAGTTGACTTATTTTGAGTTGTTTTGAGATATTATCATTTAGTAGTTTTTATTTTTTTTCTTTTAGTTATAGAATTATGTGTTATCCTATCGTGCTTAGACTGTGATTGAGCTATATTATTTCTATACTTGTCCTCCGTTTGGAGTTGAGATTTAAGACAAGTACATTATATAATTGCGTGAGTTGGTTTAAATAGTGACCTAGAACATCGTTCTATCACCGATACCGTGGCGTAGGCTGGGTGTTGTTATGCACTTGTACCTTTACACTGGGTGTGGGTCGTGACACATTTTTAGTGGTGGCCCATGCAAGTCGAGAGTCGCATTAGTGCGACATCGTTGTAGTACGACGATTTAGTTGTACTGCTGCGAGCCTGCAATAGGAATTAAGGAATAGGCTTTAGATGAGAGGATACTCAATCACAACTAGGAAATTTCCATGGATTTGAATCAACTGACACTCGTTCAAATCTAATTAATCTATTTCATATATGTCCTCTTTGATGATATCATCCTTTCTTTGTTATTGACCTCTTGTTTGGTCTGTCATTCCTGTCCTTCTTTCCTATCTTGTTGTGTGATTTCATTAGTACCCGTCAGGATATTCTTGTAATGTGCTAGGTAGTATAGTCACCCTATTCGAGATTGTGAATTACGACTAGTAGGACCATGTTTTGCATGTTTTAGATATAATTTTCTTGACCTTGATTGTCGGGGGTTTAACCTAGAAGAAGTGCAACCATCTTAAATTTCGAGGACAAAATTTTTCTAAGGGGGGTATATTTGTAACCACCACTTTTCTAAATTGGGGTATTTTAGTAATTTTCTGATATTTTTGAATTTTTATTATTTTATTAGTTAATTTGATTGGTGTGTAGCTTTGATTGGTGTTTTGGGTAGTAGAAGGTGGTATAACCTTAGTCATCCTTGATTAGAAGACTAATTATGTGAGTAGAATTATTTTTGGCTTTTTAGATTTCAGTTTAGAGCTATTGTCCATTTTAGGAAACATTTAAACCATTTTTAAGTCATTTTACACAGCCTTTAAACCTTTTTGTCAATAGGCCTTTAAACCAACTTAAGGAGTGCTTGGCCCATGACTAAACCCTAATCCTAATCCCCCCCATGACTTGGCCGACCAAACACAGCAGCCCCCCCCCCCTTTTTATTTGTGAGAAACTAATAGCCGTCACAAATTCAAAAACCTACTTTTTCCCTTCTCCTCCAAAGGTCCCATTTTCTCATTTCTCACCCAAATGCTTCCAAACGAAGTGCGTTGCGACCGTTGGGAGGAGAGGAATCTGCTGGAGACTTGCTGTAATACCCAATTTTCTAAATGAGGGTAATTTTGAAATTTTGTGTTTTTAATTATTTAATTATGATATTTAAATAATAATATGATTTTTTTGGTGATTTTTAATCATTTAAAACTATTTAAAAATCATGACTTGTGATTTTGATGTGCAGCTAGTAAAACCGTAGAGACTGTCTGACCTAGAGCCTAACCCTGTGATTTGGAATAACTATTTATCATTTTTAGCCTAGGGGTAAACTGGTCATTTTGACTTATTAGAATAATTTGATTAATTATTGGATTGATGGTTGTTGAATTTGACTTTGACTAGTTAAGACCATGTAGACTAGCCTAGAAGCTGACCCTAGCTATGGTGACCCTAGTCTAACTTAAATTAACCTACTTTTAGTCATTAGAAATTAGTTTTAAAGTGGGAGGGTTAAGTTTAAGTGAAATGGTTCATGACTTATGACTTAACTCAATGACTTGTGATTTACCAATTTCATGACTTGCAATTAAGCCATAGGCCTATGACTTAAGCCCAATACCCAATCAAAACCAACTATGGCAGCCACAATTAGGGTTTCCCCTTGCCTATAAGTATTCTCTTAATGTGTTCTTGCCTCTTTTGTTCTTGACCTAGATTTTGAAGGAAAGGTAAATTTTCATTCTCCTAAAATCCTATTTAATTCATTTCAACTCCTTTTTAACCCTAGTCATTTGCATTATGATCTAATTATTGTGTATTTACTGATTTTGGAGGTTCACCTCAGTTTTCGTGCCATTTGGAGCTTGGAAGTTGCTATTTGAAATCCTTCCATTTGGAGCTTTCTTGAGTACTGACACTCAATAGGTAAACCATTCAAACCCACTAATTTTCCTGATTTTTTTGCATTTTGGGCTAGATCTAAGAGTCCCCTAGTTGTTCCTAAAATTTGGGCACAATTCGTGTCCATTTGGTGTCCGTATCGGACACGTATCATAGTGGATACATAGGTGTTTGTTAAAATGCCCCTTAGGGATTTATTTTCGTATTTTGAAAATCTAATTTCATAGATCTGTAGATCTACATGTGTGTATAAACATTTGCGAAGGATGATATGTGTTTCATGTCGGTTTGTATCGTGTTTTTGGCTTTGGACACGCTGCACGAGCCCTAGGCCTGTGTCCTGTCTATCGGGCTCCATAACTCACAACACAGGACACTTCGGGACACGACTATTTGTGGAGAGTAGGGGCACTGACTGTCATCATGCTCCCAAAATTTGGTAGCAGATGGTGCACTACACGCGAAGCATTCCCGCCCGCACTGGTCGCAAGCTGTCGCACGCTGACAGCCTAGACGCGCACAGACACGCACAAACACGTGCTCGTGTCCACTGTGGACGCGTCGTGGATACGTGTTAGGCATGCCAACATGTAGACCTATCCTAGGCGACCACATGGGTGTGTGCACGTTACACAAAGTGTCGTGTGTCGTGTCCTACACGCGTGTGCACTCGTGCACGACTTTGTGCTACACTGGGTGCACCCCACATGTTTGAATCGATGTGGACACGTCTGTGTCATGGTGGTGGGACACAAAATGACTCACAGGACATATACACATATGTGACACTAATTACCAACTTCTAATTGTGATTTTATTGATTAATTTGGTTCGAATTTATGTTATTCCCCAATGTGCTGATACTCCACTGATACGCCTGAACTGAATTGAATTTTTGAGTTTAAATCTTTTTATTAATTGATTTTTAATGATGTTAAATGGTTAATTAGATTTACCTACATGTGTAATGAATGATGATTATGTTAGTGTGTGATTTGTGGGAGCAATGGATTTTGAAATTGGTTTTTGGGTATGCAAACTATTTGGGTTTTGTTTGGACTGTCATTGTTGAAATTCTGAGAACTAATTGTTCCATATATATTTTCACAGCCACACTGTAACACACACACTCTATCCTAAACTTCCTGTCACACAGGTTTCCCTCAAACACTCACACAAACATGTATATACTGTTCAGTCATATGACACACACTCTATGACACTTAAACACTCAACACAACCTATATACCACATACACACACACACATGACACTGGTTTTCACACTGTTTTGATATCATTCCTCACACACAAATCTGAGACACATAGCCTATACTAAACTCACACTCTCATTCACCACACACAACACTGTGGTTTTCCTGTCACACATTTACCTCGATTTACATATCTCCCTCTATGTGTGTGTGTGTGTGTGTGTATATATATATATATATATATATATATATATATATATATATATATATATATATAAACTAATGTGAATGTGTAATGTGAATGTGTAAACTAATAATGTGTATTAGATATATGGTATATGGGTGTATTGGCCTATATGTGATTTGGCTCATGGCCTATGTAGATAGCCTATGGCATGTGGTGTGGATACACTTAAGTTAGTGTATCACTAGACTAGTGTGACTTGTATGGTAATTGATTAGAGGCCTAGATTGACATGTTAAGCCTAGGTTTGACCAACCTAGACTTGTTTGACCTAGTTAAACCTTGTATGTGTTTGACCTAGTTAAACCTTGTATGACCTTATTGACCCTGTTTGACCAAACTCGAATAGAGTTGACCTAGTTTGACTGTTAGGGTTGACTAGAGTTGACCAAAGGTTGACTTTAGCCTAGATTGACCCCAAACAGCATGTACATGCATTGTAGCAGTCTATTTTATTATTTTTGACATGTAGTGACTTGTACTATTCTATAGAAGACAGACACCACTCCTCGAACAATATATTCTCTTCAGATATTCAGGATACCAGGCGAGTACATTCTCTGATAGTTCTTTTATTTATTTGTCAGTTACTGTACTTCAGTTCTAGTTAGTTTTATGTGCTTCTCTGTTACCACACGTATGGATATTTTCTGGATTCATGTATGCGACACACTTACCATATTGTTTGCCCTCTATTACTGGAATCATTCTGGAATCATTGCTGGTATTATCATGTTTGGCTGGACTCATCTCGATTCTCGTGTCGAATTCTAGATTCACTTGTATTGCGGGATGAGGAAATATTGAGTAAGACATATAGACATACCCCAAATCTGGAATCTTCCTACTGGAATCTACTGGAAGCATAGCCATCTCTCGCCTGATTAGTGAGAGAGGTACCTGATACCTACAGCCGTTTACATGTCGATCTCAGTATTTTAAAACACACTGTTAGGATATAGCTGGTCTCACCTGGATTCTTGATCACTGACTAGAATCATCTTGTACTGGATTCATCTTGTATTAGATTCGTCCCGTACTGAATTTACATAGGATTTACACTTGTTTACATTTACTGTCTGGACTTATCATGTTACTCTAGTTCAGCTAGATTTATTTTACAGTCTTCATTGCCATGATTCTTCTCTTGTTTTAGTTACTTTACTTTCCTTGTATCTTATATGTTTCTCTATACCATCACCTGAATATAAACTACCATATTCATCAATAAAATTGCCTATAACTGCTTTATAGTTCTCTGTCATTTACTTGAGTTTTCTTGATGAGTTGTACTCGCTCCTGTCCTGACTGGACCTGTTGAAATATTACAGAGGATGAGGATGAGGCGCATTGTCCCACCTATTATGGGACTACCCTAGAGGACAGTTGTGACCTGGACCAGCAGCAGGACCCTTTAGCAGTGGACGACACTCCCTTAGACTAGGATGTCTTTTCTTTATGTTACATTCTAGATGACTGTATTATGATATTTGGGATATTGTGGATTTGTGATATCATAGACACTTAGACTTCTCTGGTTGTATCTTTGTGGATTTATTTCAGTTCATATCTATTTATCTTTCTATCTTATTATTCTGCCTTAGATGTGATTGAGACTGTATTATGCTATGTCACCTCCATTCGGAGTGTATATACTGTACAGGTACCTTTATACTGTTAGATGATTGACCTAGGACAGCGTTCTACCGCCAACACTGCGGCGTAGGCTGGACGTAACAACTTCTCGTACCTTTACTCAAGGGTGTGGGTCGTGACACGTTTTTAGTGGTGGACCATGCAGGTCAAGTTTATGTAGTGGTATTCGAACTAGAGTATCACTACAGCCTGCAGTAGGATTTGGATATTTTTGAGGGTACTCAATCACACTAGGAAAAACTTTTAATCAGATTTCTTTTATCTAAAATGCTGCTTATCGTCTTCCCTTGAATATAAACTGTCCTCCTTTAATTTTTCGTTTCATTCTCAGTAATTGCTTCTTGTTTTGATCTGTCTTCATGATGGTTATGGAGACACGATCTCATCGCTCCGGTCCAGGAAATACTATCGAGAGGCTGGCCACCTCTCGTCCTGTTCAGCAGGGCCTCGAGATCGCAGTTCCTGTTGTGCCGACTCAGGTTGGCGTTTCTGCTACATTGGAGGTACACCTCCGCCTGTACAGAGATCTTTTCTCCGTCATTCCAGATTTCTCTCAGCAGCAGCGGTTCATGCAGCATCAGCAGCAGGTCAGGAGAAACCAACAAGGGCGAGCTTTCGTCAGGGCAGTCGAGGATGCACAGGCCATTGGGGATCTTGCTGCAGGTTCCGAACTTCTCAATTCCATTTTCGCAATTGCCTCTTATAACTATCTTGAAATTCGATCCCATCTGTTCCCTGTTGACTGATCAATTTTGGTCTGTTGTTCTTGTGTCATGTTTGTTTTCTTCTAAGAAAATCATATGGGCTAGGTCACCTCAGTTGTGGGATCTAGAATCTTCGATAGTCGTGTTAGCTGGCATAGTGAGGACATATAGTCAGATTTTGGACGTATTTCTCGGGTGTAGGAATTTAAAGTTTTTGTCGTCGCATGCGACAATGCAAAAAATTTAAATATCATTATTCTAGAGGTATGTACCTTAGTCAAGGACTCTGTGATTATTGTAGCCTTGCTCACTAGCATGACGAAGACTCTGAGCAACATAATTTTGGACAGACGCATATGATTATCAGACTGTATCTTGAGATGGTTTTTAAACATATCGTCTCTATCGTACCCTTCTGTTGTTACAAATTGTATTCCATCATCAAATAACCTAGGAGTAGGGATATTTAGTTTTGTTGAGATTATTCATATGTAGTTCTTTTATAGTGTAATGATATGATGACTGGTAGAGTGTTTGTACCCTAGAGATGATAGTTAGCATTGGTATTAGAATAGTAACCCATTGTAGATGATTTCTCTGTTATTTATAATACCAACCAGTTTACATATAGGATGTTAGTATGCCTTACAGCCTTGATGATTGTTATTATTTTTCCTTACCTTTTTTCCAGTGAGACACCCATGACCAGAGCCTGTCCTAGAGTATAGTTGTAGTTCACCTAAGACTGAGAGGTCTATATATATATATATATATATATATATATATATATATATATATATATATATATATATATATATATATATATATATAGATTGCAGATGATATTGGCATATGGGATATGGGTTAGTTGGTATCTATAGTCCATTGTTGTATAGGGTTATAGACATGTTGTTTAGCCTACAGTCGGTTCAGATTTCTATTTTAGTTAAGTTCTCTTGTGTTGAGTTCAGTCATGTTTGATCAACCTTTATAGGCAGTGTGCAGACCCTTCATTAGAGACCCTGTTCCCTCAGTTCATACTAGTTCAAGTTGTTCGCTGCACTCAACTTTCATTACCTACCATATTGCATCATAGATTTCACTGGACCATTGTTCAGACCCCAATTATTGATTCACCAATATAACCATCAACCCCTTACCGTATTCTGCATATCTGGAGAGTTAGTATCATGCATACTAGAGGTCTGCACTCACCACTTGGGACAGTTTACTGTTCTGTCCCAATATACCCTTCAGTATCTGACGCTTCCATTGGAGTGATAGGCATGTGGTAGGGAGTGTGTGTTATTAGACCTTGAGTAGAGTTGAGGTGATGAGGGTCAATATATATATAGTTTGTATATATATGTAATGTATCTTGATTTGGTTTGTAGCCTGCACTCATTTGCAGTATACTGCCTATTGCATTTCCTGTACACCGGTTTGGTTCACTTCTTTCAGACCACTGTCCTGCATGTAGTCAGTTCAGCCAGATAGAGAGGAAAGGCCAGGTTGATCTAGAGGCTTGTTTCAGTCACCATGTAGGTTTTCTTTCACTTTGACTTCACAAGTGGACCCAAATGTCATGTCCTTTAGCTTATAATTTCAGTCTCCTTAGCATCATTTCTCTTTTGCCTACACTGATGATTCAGACCATTCATCCTTAGCCTAATTCTAAGCATTTGTTTCAGTCCCTTATAAGTTTAGTCTACTTTAACACTTTGTTGATCAGTCATATATATATATGTAGATGATATACTTAGGATATATGTGATGGGTTGTTATTCTTGAGCTTATGTATATGTAGTATTTGGGATTTGTGTGCTTAGATTATGGGTATTTAGTTATTGGTGACTTGATAGGATTTAGGAAGCTAAGAGTTAGTCTATTATAGAGTTTTTCTTTTTGCTAATCTCTAGTTGCCAACACCTAGATAGCTAGCATAGGTAAAACCCTAAGAAGTTGACCAGTTGATGACCAAGTACTTGGATGTTGAGAAATTGACTAGTGGTTGACCCTTGACTATGTTTGACCTAGAAGGAGTACTACCATCTTAAATTTTGAGGACAAAATTTTTCTAAGGTGGGTAGACTTGTAACACCCAGTTTTCTAAATAAGGGTAATTTTCAAATTTTATATTTTTAATTATTTAATTATGATATTTAAATAATAATATAATTTTTTTGGTGATTTTTAATCATTTAAAACTATTTAAAAATCATGACTTGTGATTTTGATGTGCAGCTAGTAAAACCGTAGAGACTGTCTGACCTAGAGCCTAACCCTGTGATTTGGAATAACTATTTATCATTTTTAGCCTAGGGGTAAATTGGTCATTTTGACTTATTAGAATAATTTGATTAACTATTGGATTGATGGTTGTTGAATTTGACTTTGACTAGTTAAGACCTTGTAGACTAGCCTAGAAGCTAACCCTAGCTATGGTGACCTTAGTCTAACTTAAGTTAACCAACTTTTAGTCATTAGAAATTAGTTTTAAAGTGGGAGGGTTAAGTTTAAGTGAAATGGTTCATGACTTATGACTTAACTCAATGACTTGTGATTTACCAATTTCATGACTTATAATTAAGCCATAGGCCCATGACTTAAGCCCAAAACCCAATCAAACCCACCCATGGCAGCCACAATTAGGGTTTCCCCTTGCCTATAAGTATTCTCTTAATGTGTTCTTGCCTCTTTTGTTCTTGACCTAGATTTTGAAGGAAAGGTAAATTTCCATTCTCCTAAAATCCTATTTAATTCATTTTAACTCCTTTTTAACCCTAGTCTTTTATATTAGGATCTAATTATTATGTGTTTACTAATTCTGGAGGTTCACCTCAGTTTTTGTGCCATTTGGAGCTTGGGAGTTGCTATTTGGAATCCTTCCATTTGGGGCTTTCTTGAGTATTGACACTCAATAGGTAAACCATTCAAACCCACTAATTTTCCTAATTTCTTTGCATTTAGGGCTAGATCTAAGAGTCCCCTAGTTGTCCCTAAAATTTGGACACAATTCGTGTCTATTTGGTGTCCGTATCGGACACGTATCATAGTGGATACATAGGTGTTTGATAAAATGTCCCTTAGAGATTTATTTTCGTATTTTGAAAATCTAATTTCATAGATCTGTAGATCTACATGTGTGTATGAACTTTGATGAAGGATGATATGTGTTTCGTGTCGGTTTGTGTCGTATTTTTTGCTTTGGACACGCTGAACGAGCCCTAGGCATGTGTCCTGCCTATCGGGCTCCATAACTCACAACACAGGACACTTCAGGACACAAATTTTTGTGGAGAGTAGGGGGCACTGACTGTCATCATGCTCCCAAAATTTGGTAGAAAATGGAGCATTACACGCGAAGCATTTCCGTCGGCACTGGCCGCACGCTGTCGCGCGCTGAAAACCTAGACGCGCACAGACACGCACAAACACGTGCTCGCGTCCACTGTAGACGCGTCGTGGACAAGTGTCAGGCATGCCAATGTGTAGACCTATCCTAGGCGACCACGTGGGTGTGTGCATGTAACACGAAGTATCGTATGTCGTGTCCTACACGCGTGTGCATTCGTGCACGACGTTGTGCTACACTGGGTGCACCCCACGTGATTGAATCGATGTGGATACGTCTGTGCCATGGCCGTGGGACACAAAATGACTCACAAGACACATACACATATGTGACACTAATTACCAACTCTCTAATTGTGATTTTGTTGATTAATTAGGTTCGAATTCATGTTATTCCCTAATGTGCTGATACTCCACAGATACGCCTGAACTGAATTGAATTTCTGAGTTTAAATCTATTTATTAACTGATTTTTAATGATGTTAAATGGTTAATTAAATTTACCTACATGTGTAATGAATGATGATTATGTTAGTGTGTGATTTGTGGGAGCAATGGATTTCGAAATTGGTTTTTGGGTATGCAAACTGTTTGGGTTTTGTTTGGACTGTCATTGTTGAAATTCTGAGAACTAATTGTTCCTCTAATGTTGAACTGTCACTTAAACCTGAGAACAGTCATCCACACTGTCACTTGATTTCCAAAAAAAACTCTACACTGAATTCACACTGATATATTTCCCCCATGTACTTGTTGTCACACAGGACACTGAAAACCTGAAACTATTCCTATTTAACCCATTCACCACACACACTCTCATGTGTTGACACACACATATCCTCACTGATTTTTCCCTCAAACACTCACTGCACACAGCCACACTGTAACACACACACTCTATCCTAAACTTCCTGTCACACAGGTTTCCCTTAAACACTCACACACACATGCCTATACTGTTCAGTCATATGACACACACTCTATGACACTTAAACACTCAACACAACCTATATACCACATACACACACACATGACACTAGTTTTCACACTGTTTTGATATCATTCCTCACACACAAATCTTAGACACATAGCCTATACTACACTCACACTCTCATTCACCACACACAACACTGTGGTTTCCCTGTCACACATATACACACACACACATTTACCTTGATTTACATATCCCCTACATATATATATAATATCTAAACTAATGTGAATGTGTAATGTGATAAGGTAATGTGACATAGATAATGCAATACTTGAGTAGACATGTAAACATTCTTAAATACTCGAACCGCTCCCTGTGAATTATACAAGAACGATAGCCATCCCACACTTGGCTAGTTTGTGATGTCCCGGATTACCCCTAGCCGTTTACATGTCGATCTCAGTATTTTAAAATACACTATGAGTATTGTCAAGAATCTTTACTAGAATCACCACAAGAATCTTACTGGAATCATCACAAGAACCGTTAAAGAATCTTCCTACTTGAATCATTGATTGGAATCACACTTGACATATATTGTACCACTGGACTCATATCACATTATTCTAGTTCAGCTAGCTTTTATTTACAGTCTTTATTGACATGACAATCTGTTTCACAGCTTTTACTTTCCTTATTTTTTTTAACTATTGTTTTACATCTTAAACTGTCTCGAACTTCCATGCTTCATCAATATAACTATCTATAATTATTTTATAGTCTTTATCATTTACTTGGATTTACTTGATGAGATGTATTCATTCCTGTCCTAATTGGACCTGTTGAAAATATTACAGATGGTAGCCCAGAGGATGCACGCCCTACTCACTATGGATCTGGAGAGGGATTAGCTACCTTTGGCCCCAACTCTCAAGAGTGATCGAGAGATAGTTTAGTAGACTATTTTAGATTTCTTTACTAGAACGTGAGTTGTAATAATTTGAGAGTTGACTTATTTTGAGATATTATCATTTAGTAGTTTTCATTTGTTTTCTTTTAGCTATAGAATTCTGTGTTATCCTATCGTGCTTAGACTGTGATTGAGTTATATTATTTCTATACTTGTCCTCCGTTCGGAGTTGAGATTTACGACAAGTACATTATACAATTGTGTGAGTTGGTTTAGATAGTGACCTAGAACAGTGTTCTACCGCCGATTCTGCGACGTAGGCTGGACGTTGTTACGCACTTGTATCCTTACACTGGGTGTGGGTCGTGACAGATATTAAGGGCGATGAAAGCCTAGGTGATGAAGATGATGACGAAGTCCTTGCCAAAGGTCTTGCGAATGTTGAGGGTGACAAAAACCCTGATAAAGTTAATGTTAAGGAGATCCAGACCCCAACTGAACGTGTCTTTGAAACAGAAGGGGCAAAGGTGCCAGCCCCAGATGACCAGGCTGAATCCGGGACTGGGAGCAGCTGTTTTATGTTAGGTGGTTCTGATGCTGGGAGTAGTCAGGCGGCCATCTCTGAGAACGCCATGGCGAGGCTCATTACAGAATAAGATACTACACCTCGTGAGACTCCATATATGTTGCCAGATTCTGGTAAATTTCTGACTATATTTACCACTGCTCCTTTGATATAATATGATATGATGCTTTTGCCTTCTTTTGATTGCAGAGGGTCACGTGCGGACCATTATTATAGGCCCGTTGACGTCTACGGCCTTCAGCTTCAATTCTGCCATGGCTCCCCTGGACCTGGGAACTCATATTGCGGAAGGAAGCTCTTCAAGGATGCTTGCACCAAAATCTCCTAGTGTACAAGCTGCGATCACTCCATCTTCTGTAGAAGTAGGAGTCTTGGCAAAGTAGCGACATCTGGCGTATCGGCGATGACAAATAGCCTATTCGAGACTTATACAAGTGCCTTCTTTCTCTCTCTGAATGCTCTTATTCAGATGGCCATGGATAAAAGCTACCCTTACGAATCAGTAAGGAGAACTGCCTCTTTTGCTATTGAAGCAATACGCAATATCGGTGATACTGAAAGAGTCGGCTATTTAGAGCATATCTTGGATACGCTTGAAGAGCCTATCAGATCTTATCAAGATTTGACAAGAGGCAACATTCAGAGACTCGTGTATGCAGAATATGAGGCAATGGCTCATGAATATTAGGCATGACAGGCAGCTTTAAAAGATTCTGTAGTTGCCTTCACAATACGATTTGGAGAAATGGAAACGAGCATTGCCGGAACTACCTCTGCCATTGAGCGTTACAAGGCTGAAGCCACATAGAAAGAAAAAGAAGCAGCTGAATGCCAAACTCGTCTTCAAGAGCTGGACTCTGAGATGGCCAAGCTTCACGAGGCGATCACAATAGCCAAAAAGCGTGAAGAAGAAGTGCTTGAACTGCATCAAGTTGCTGCAAGTCGTCTGGATGATCTAATGAGGCAACAAGATGAATTCGTCCAAGTTCAGGGTACAGAAATTGAACACCAAGTTAACTCACTGCAACCTTTTGACCCAGAGTCTGAGGAAGACTTGGCCAGGAAATGGGTGATTGAATCCAGACTGGAGCGAGCCGAATCTTTAAAGAGGTTGATTACCGATCTTAGCACCCAGCCTTTCAAATAAAGTTATCTGATTGTAAAAAGTTTTTTTTTGCTGAATGTTTTGATTGAATTAAAATTGATTATCTTTTTGTCCCTTTATTACTTATTACGTATCTATTTGAGACACAAGCAATAGATAAGAATAAGAAATATGTTCAGAGGTACTGGACATGACATATCACTTGAAAACAACAATATTTATTATATCTGTTCAGAGGTAATGTGGACATGACAGAGTATAAATTGAAATATTTTCATTTCTGAGATGACATCATCAGAGGTATTGTGGACGTGACAAGTCGTTAATTTAGATAGCAGTATTCAGAAGTAATATAGATGCGAATTTATAGATCTATTAATTATCCTTGGGCCAACTGGGACTCAAGGATAGGATATCTCTTAAAACAACTGGGTTTCAAAAGATGATATTTTTGATAATGTAGTAAATGTTGTGGACTAGTGATGATGTATCATAAGATCAGGATAGACTCCGCTAGGGATTTTGCAGATGAGTAAATAATTCAAAGATTTGAAGTATGTACAATATTTGTCAGAAAATACAGTGCACACTTTCAAACATGATACTTTTTCAGGAATTTGTCGTTAATAGGCATTATAGTGATTCGGCCATCCATCCCCGACAGTTGATAAGCTCTGTTAGAGAAAACTTTGCATATAACATAGGGACCTTTCCATTTTGGTTCAAACTTGCCCTTACTCATGTGTGTCATAGTCATAGGATGCCTGACGGTAAGGACTAGCTTGCCTTTTTGGAATGCTAGTACATTGACTTTACGGTTGAAGCTTTTGAGATACGGGCTTGATATAGCTCGATATGTTGTTAAGCTAGTAGTTGCTTCTCATCAAGTGCTTCAAGCTCTTGAAGTCGAAGACAATCATTGTATTCTGTTGTCAGCTCATTGGTAGTGGCTATTCTTAGTGATGGGATTTGAATCTCCAATGGCAGGACAGCTTCACATCCATACACCAAAGAGAAAGATGTACAACCAGTCGGAGTGCATATGGCAGTACGGTCCCATAGACATTCTCTAAGCTTTTCACTCCAGTTACGTTTATTAGTGGAAAATGAACTTCTTGAGACGCTTGATGATCGTTTTGTTGAACGCTTCCGCCAAACATTAGTGTCAGGGTTGTAGGCTGTAAAAGCAATATTGTTGATCCGATTGTCATCAAAGAATCGAGTAAACTTATGACTGATGAATTGAGGTCCATTGTCATGGATAATTCGCCAAAGAATGCCAAATCTGTATATCACATGATGTTTAATGAAGTTGATGACACTACTTGTCTTGACTTTGGCTAAAGGTATAGCTTTTGCCCACTTTAAGAAGTAATTGGTTATAGCTAGGATAAACCGATATCCTCGGGATAAAGGTGGATTAATGGGACCAATGACATCCATGCCCCAAGCTTCAAAGGGCCATGATACTACAGTTGGATACAGGAATTCTGATGGTTAATGAATGAAATCCATATGGATTTGGCATGCTCGGCATTTTCTTGAATATTCAATAGCATCTGACACCATGGTTGGCCAACAATATCCCATGCATCGGATCTGATCCTGTAGCTTGGACCAGGATGATGTGCACCACCGACACCATCGTGAGCTTCATGTAGTAACTATTTTGCTTTATCTCCCGCAAGACAGCGTAGAAGCATATCGTCAAATGATCGCCTGTATAGTATTTTGGAGGTGTGATTGTAGTAGAATCGGAGTGATCGCCGACAAATTGTTGTAGCTTCTTTAGGATCTTCAGTTAAGATGTCATGAACTACAAAGTCGATGAAAGGAGCTCTCCAGTCTTTATTAGTAGTGCAAATCTCGACTAAATTGTTGTATTCAAGGTACAAATTATTCTTGATACAGAATAATTCCATGTTAGTGATGATGATCAGTTGTTGTATTTTCACAGGAATCGCTAATACTATTGCTAGGTTAGCATGCGCATCAGCCTCTGTATTGCAAGCTCGACGTATATGTTCAATGAAGAAGCCTTTGAATGATGTAGCCAGTTTGACTGTTGTTTCATGGTATAGAACAAGATCTTGATGCCGAACTTCATACGTGCCTCTAACTTGATTGAAAATCAGTTTAGAGTCTCCGTATAGTTTAAGGTATTCGATATCCAACTGTTTAGCTATTTGGAGACCAATGAGTAGAGTATTATATTCAGCGACATTGTTAGAACATGGCTCGTCCAGGGAATAGGATATTTGAAAGGCCAGTCCTTCTGGTGATACTAGAACAATTCTAACTCCAACGATGATATGCCTTTGGGTCCGATTCTGGATGCACCATTGAAGAATAGACACCAAGCAAGGATTCCTTCTGAAGTCATGTTAGATTCCAAAGTTTATCAAGAATTTCATTATAGAGTTTAGATATGTCAGGAATTGGATGAGCAACCAGGAAGTCAGCTAGGACTTGACCCTTAACAGACTTTTATGGGAAATAGACCATATCATACTATGCTAGCAATATATCCCATGTAGCGAGTCTGGAATTGAGTGTATTAGTCTTCTTCATCAAGACTCGAAGAAGGTTGACTCTGGAGATGACATGAATGGTCTGGCCTGTGATATAATATCGTATTTTCTGGATAGCGAACATCGGAGCTAAATATTCTTTTTCTATTGGGTTGTATCAATGTTCAGCAACGATGATCGTGCGACTGAGATAATAGATGGCTTGCTCATGACCTTCTTTGTTCTTCTGGGCTAATTGGGCACCCAGAGAATGATCCATTGCTTGAACATACATCAGGAAGGGTATTCCTGTGACTTGAGGCACTCGGACTGGAGGATTCATCAAGTATCGTTTTATGTCTTCAAATACTTGCTAGCATTCTTCGGTCCAAACGAAAGACACACCTTTCTTCATTAGTTGAGTGAACGGTCTACAGCATCCAGAGATATTTAAGATGAATCTCCTGATGTATGCATGCCGTTCCTAGAATCCTCGTAGCTCTTTTAGGTTGCGTGGAGGATGTATCTCTTGAATGGCTTTGACTTTCTCGGGGTCAACATGTATACCCTCAGAGGTAATACTTCGAGGAATTTTCTACTAGAGAGTCCCAGGAATGACATGGTGGAATTCATCTTAAGTTGATGCTGGTGCATTAGATCAAAGATAGTTCTTAAGTCTTGGATGTGATCTTCCTTTAGACGACTTTTGACAGTAATATCGTCAACATAGCATTCGACTGTCTTTTGTAAATGTTCATGGAAGATGGTGCTCATGGCTCGCTGATAAGTTTCTCCGTCATTCTTGAGACCAAACGGCATGACTGTGTAATAGTACACCCCTAGAGGAGTGCAGAAAGATGTATGTTTTTCATCTTCGAGGTTCATCCTGATCTGATTGTATCTAGAGAATCCGTCCACGAAAGACATTCGCTCGAACCCGCAAGTGTTTTCGATCATGACATCAGTGATTAGAAGAGGAAGCTCATCCTTGGGACAAGCTTTACTAAGGTCTCTAAAGTCGATGCAAACTCGGACCTTCCCTATTTTTTTTATAACTGGGACAACGTTAGCCACCCAGTCCGGATGTTGTTCTTCTCTGACAAAGCCGCAAGTGATGAGCTTCTTGACTTCAGCTTTATAGCGTCCATCATATCAAGTCAGAATTGACACTGTTGTTATTTGACTGGTCTAGCATTTGGCAGAATGTTAAGCTTGTGGGTAGCGATCCGAAGATCTAATCCCGACATATCTTCATAGCTCCAGACGAATAGGTCAATGTATTCCCAAATGAGCTGAATCGATTCTTGTTTATCTGCTTCAGAAAGACTTTTACTGATGAAGATTGGCCTTGGAGAAGTTTCGTCTCCAACATCGACCTGGAATAATTAATCTTCAGTAGGTGGTTCATGTTGCTCGAAATGAAGTTCCTATTGGGTATCCATCCTTCATGCCCAATGATTATATTCAGGGGCTTCAGCGAAGTCGTCATCATCTTCTGAGAACTCCACGGCCACCATATTGGAAGATAGGGTCACTCGATGGACGTACCCTATGCTGATATCTGAATCCCATGAGGCAGAGTCAGAAGAGTTAGATCGGTCCTCTTTGTCAGATTCAGAGGCATCTGGGGTCATGATCGACGTAGTGTAGCCTAACTCATGCTTTATTTTGTTATAATTTTGTAACGACTTCCCTTTTGGAGCAGGTATAAGAATAGGAGTTTGCCTTCCCCTACCACCGTTGAGGCTAGATTTGAAGTTGTAGTCCATCTTTTGGATGATGTTCTTTAATTGTTGACTGTAACGACGTAGCTAGAGTCGTCCATTATAGTCATTCTCAGCATCGCTATCGGATGTAGCCTTTTGATTCAATCATTTGCTGAAAAGAATAGGATGTTCGTCCTTCTTGTGAGAGAAAACCAGAAAGAATGAATCTTGTACTGATTCAAGTGATACTTCATCTTGAAGAGGTTGAACTGCTCCTAATGTGAGGGGTTCGAAGTTATCCAGGATTTCTAGATAACATCGACTGTAATAATTGACATCAATATATTACAAAGGAGATGCTACTTTATTGATAATTACATCATTATTTACAATGGTGCTCTTGGCCTTAGCCGATGGTTTACTTAGATTGATAAGAAGAGGAGAAGAAGGAGAAGGCTTGTTACGACGAAGGTTAATAATAAGAGGCTCAGAAGAGGTGAGCTCCCTATGCTCCATCTTTTCAGCAGGAGGATGCTTGATAGAAGGAGAGAGATTGATGGTCAATGTCTATGACGATGAGGGACGAGAAGTGCGTTCTTTGACAAAAATTACCAGAACGTCATCCAGACTTTCTTTCCGGCCATCTTTGGTGTCCATGGCCAGCACGACTTTCTTGAACTCCTTTTTATACATTTTGGAGTCAGTAAAATATGCATCGACACCTCGTAAAGGATTAAGATCAGCCACTTCTTTCTGGACTTCTCCGTTGCCATCAACATACTTAAAGCATTGATGGAGAATGGATGGCACGATGTTATGTTCATGCAACCACGGTCTTCCCAATAAGATATTGTAGGAGACATGATTGTCAATCACATAGAAGTGACCTTCGTGCGAAGATTGCCAATTTGGACTTTTAGGCGAATCTTTCCCAATGGTTTGCTTCTCCCGAAATTGAACCCCAAAATAGTCGTGATTGTCGTAGAGAGATTGTAAACAGGGATCTTCAGTGCATCCACTAGAGTTTTCGGTATAATGCTGAGTGCAAATCCTAGGTCGACTAGAATGCGATCGACCTTCATGATATCGACATATCCCGTATAGTAGAGAGGTTGGTCATGTCGATTGTCCTCCAGAAGCATATCATCTTGAGTGAAGGTGATATTGGAAATCAGCTCCATCATACTATAACAGTGAGAACATGCCACCAGTTCTTCGTCTGGTCTCTTAAGATGGGACAGACAAGCATCAGATTTCATCAAAGCGTCACTTAACGTCTCTCAGGTTTCCCTTGAGAGACGTAAGAGTTCACAAATCTATAACCTTGTCGGAGCATTGGCTAGTTGAGCCGTTGTTGGTTTGGAGGGAACTGGTTCCGCTTGAGGCGATGACGTTGAAGGAACATTGACGACAGGTGGAGAAGATGTTGGAGGGGCATCAGAGACTGGAGTAGTGACTGCATTCTCTTGTCCCTCTGGATAGTCTCTAAGATAGAGCCTCCAAGATCGGGGTGCCAGTCATGGCTTCTTCTTCTGGAAATGGTGCAAAGGAAACCATATTGCAGTTCTTCATCCGAGTCTTGCTTCTGGAAGACTTCTTTTGGAGAGATGAAGGATCTGTCCAGAATCCCAGGCCAACACGGGACTGATTGTGTTGAAGACGTAGGGAAAGAGGTATAGGAGACCCTTTCTCGTGATTCAAGCCAGGGATTTTCTGTAGATCATATCCCATCTTTGTCATCAGTTCACGGGACTGTTGACTATATAGATAAAATGCTGACCAGTAATTCAATTTTGGCTTTGGTACTACCGTTTCGACAGAAGGAAGTGAAGCCGTCGTTGGGATGAAGGTAGCATCCAAAGCTGGGAGATGACCACCCAGTGATGTCATATGACATGACTTTGTACTTGGTTACCTTTCTTGACTTTTTTGAGGAAGCAGGTGTCTTTGATTCAAAGTTAGCAACTAAATCAGGATGAATCCACATGATTTCTCCTTTGCCGGTTGATAGGGGTACAAGACTGTCACTTCGTGCTAGCGGAAGGTTGACGATCTCCAGAGTAGCTTTTGGAATGGGGACGACTCCATCCTGCACAAGTTGAGCAAAAAAGTCGCCAAATTGCAGAGTGACGACATTGGTAGTCACATTGGTAGTCACCGCATTTTCATCTTGCTGAAGAGTGATTTCCTTGGCATTGATTAGTTCTTAGATCTTCCCTTTGAGTACATAACACGTCCTGTTTGGATGTCCCAAGAACCTATGATACACGTAGTATTTGTGATTGTCAGTCTTACTTACTTCATCCGGCCGTTTTGCTTCAGGCAGTTGAAGTTTTTTGCCTTTGATCAGACAGTCAAATATGCTCATGATGTTGTCCTGGTCAAAGGATTATTGCTCTTTAAGACGAAGTGCTCTATATGGGGGTGCCATCGTTGCAGGTGTTGACTGACCCACATTGACAGCTAAAGCTTCTTTGCCTTTCACATTGATGGCTAAAGCTTCTTTGTCTTTGCGGTTGTTCTGACGACCGCCACTATTGGTTGCAGAATGTTCATTTTTATCAAGATTAGACATTTGGATGCCTAACTATTTGAATTTATCAGCACTGTCCTCGGCTGCCCTAACAATTACTATGAAGGAGGCCTAGTCTTGTAATTGTGTTGGTCTGGTCCACATGCTGACTATAGGTAACAAGTTTGATTTGCATTTATCTATAGTCAATGCATCTGGAGTACCCAGAGGCATTTTGAGTGCCTCACGACGGAAGCACTCGATGAAACGTTCAGCAGTTTTATTAGGTCGTTATTTGATTTTAATAAGAACCGACATATTCATGTCATTTGTTCCCTCATAGAATCGTTCCAGAAACATTTGTTTGAATCCTGCAAAAGATGTTATACAACCATCTGGCAAGCTACGATACCAGTCATAGGCCGCACCTGCCAAGCACCCGACGAATACTCTATTGAGTAGAGCATCGTTCGATTGGAGCTGATCAGTCATTACCTCAAAATGGTTGAGATACTTGGAGATAAACTACCGTCAAATAGCATGATGGTGGTGGCTTAAACTTAGGTGGAAACAGTACTTCCTTTCACTCTACAAGGTAAGGTTGTTTGATTCCTAACTTATGTCGACCATCCTTCTACTTGAAGGCTTCGAACTGGTTACACAGAAGCTTCACCGCTTCAAGGGGATCTTCCGAGGCTTGGAGAGCAGTAGACTAATTCGATGTGTTAGGAGACGGAACCGCATGATATGGACCACCCCCAACACCAGACTGATTTGGAGTAGCCTGAGCTGGCATGGTAGCATTATGAGGAGATTGCACCCCAGACCAGTGTTGACAGGGGCAGATGCTACTATGTGTTCCTGGGTTGGAATTGGTTTCGCAAACGGTGGAACAGTGTGTTGTGTTATGATCACAGCATGCATACTTGCAACTATTTCAGCCATAGTTTTCAAGTTAGCTTCTAACGCAGCAATCCTCCGCTCCTGATTGTCGGAGCTAGATGCGTCTTGTTCTTTATTAGTGACATAGGTAGTCACTTCTCTGGCTACTGATGATGAACTAGTGGAAAAGATAGTTCGCTCAGAGCTCTCGCTATCGGCATCGAAGTCATGTAAGGAACTACTCCCAGAATGAGGAGTGGGAAGATTTCTTTGACCGAGAAAATCACGGTCAGAATCAGAAAGATTCCTTTGACGGATTATTTCTTAGTCGGAAGGAAGATTCCTTTGACCGATTATTTCTTGGTCGGAAGGAAGATTCCTTTGATCGATTGAATCTTGGTCATAATCAAGAGGATTTCTTTGACTAAGGACATCTCCAAGACTAGGAGAGGGAAGATTCCTTTGACCGAGTAGGTCTCGGCCTCTTGATCTTGTATTTTGATAGATCCCTTCACCGGAGTCACGGATATGATTAAGGTACTGTTGACTTGGATTGCGGGATGCGTTACATCTTGGACGTTTTTCACCCCCAGTACTTCGGGATGTCATGTTGACCGAAGCATATTGCAATTCATCTTCGTCCACCATAATGAGTTCAGGAGTCCGAGTGTAGTTCAAATGGTCGAAGGCAGGCCGTTTAGCTGATTGACTGCAACATTTGATCACTACTTCATGGTGATGATTACAATGGTGTTCCTGATGTGGAGTTACAGGTGGACGAGATGGTCCTGCAATTTTTTGCTTTTGTACAAGAAGTTCATAGAGATCAGTTATAGTGACAGGATAAGGAGAAGTCGGAGGCACATATTCCTTGATGATGTTAGGAACATGGTTTCGGTTATTGAGATGCCTTGTTCGTAATGTATTTATTGGTATAGATGAAAGGATTATTTATTTGAGAAACTCTCCATGTGCGCAATTTAGTAAGTGGCACAGATTGTGCTTGATGTGGACTTGATGTTGTTCTGCGCTGATTAAGGTAAGGGCGCATGTCAGAGTCATGTGCCACCTAGATGTTTGACTGAGACACCATCAGTTTGCCATGCCTTGTCCTTGATATACACAGGGTAGGAAGATCCTGGCTCTGGCTTGGTTGGTGCTGGCCATATGAAAGGGGCAAGAGGCCTTGTTGTTCTGCGCAACTTATTCCAGTATGTTTGGTGCGGCACAGATGAGCAGAAGGAAACGGACTTCGATTAGAGCCTAATTTCTTGGCGTCGATTTGATTGTCTCTGCCAAGAAAAGTAGAGTTTCTACTCAGAAGCGTTTTGTATTGATTGGCAAAGAGGCACAATCAGATGCATTTTCAACCGAGTCCAGGGCTGGGGAAGGATAAGGAGAGGCCGTAGGGCACTTTTCTTTATTCTGCGCAGGGGCGGTAATATGTGACTTCTCCACCAAGTTTAGAACTGGAAGGAGTGAGGATTGGCCATAGGGCATTTTCCTTTATTCTGCGCAAAGGCAATAGTTGGTGCACTCTCCACCAAGTTTAGAGCTGGGAAGGAAGAAGGGGTAGCCATGTGGCGTTGTCCCTTGATTGGCGTCAGGGCAATGATTGGCGCACCCTCTACCAATTTCAGAATTGGTGAGGAAGAAGAAGTGGCTACAGAGCTTTTATCCATGCTTGGCATAGAAGTCATGATTGATGCACTGGAGGACTTTGGAATCTAGATGGGGAACACCTTGTTCTTGGCAGCAACCGTGGTGGAGTGCCTATCACCCCCAGCGCCAATCATGGCTTCGTAGGCAATTTGGTCGACTTTCACGACCAAAGTCATCTGCGTTATGCCGACCGACGCAACATCGCATTGAGTTGTCACTTTTTCGTCGAAGAAAAAAGTCGTCCCCAGCAGAGTCGCCATTTTCTTTGCAAAAACAAAAAGTGTTTGATTATAAACTAAAAAGAGTACAAGTGTACAATTTAATTTTTGGGGAAGTACAACTGTAGAAATCTGATCAGGAGATGATCACTTTATCCCTTGGACGATGCGATGTCGAAGAAGAAAGTCTTTGGAGAGTGCTACAGCAAGTACTCAAGAGATTATGATCATTAGTGATGCTTTGAAAGTGATTTGGAACTCTATTTATAGAGTTTAGAGTTAACTGTTAAGTAGTTATCCTGATTGGCGCACACTACAATTGGCCGGCCATTCTTCCAGTCGCACAAATGGTTGGTTTAACTGCTTGGACGCATGGCATTCTGTGAGAGAGATGCGCTTGGCTGTGGGCAGTGTCATGTACACGTTCTTCGAGATTAGTAACATGCATACCACGTCATCTAACTACTTCTGGATGATCTGATCGAATACCACCAACTGTTAAATGGCGCCGAACGCTACTTGTTGTTTAGTGCTCTCTGCTTAATGTAATGATATTTGATTATCTTGTGCCAAGTGCAAATGGCGCAAGATAGTTGTTAGTCATTATGACAAATCTGACACAATCTTCTCGAGCACCGTGCGTTCGAGATTCGAACATATTTTCCTCGACTGACATGCTGTCAGTAATGATAACAACTATTTCAACTTCTCGAGGAAGCTTGCCATGTGTCGGCCAGCGCCACCTATCTCTAGCGCCAACAGATGTCGTGCGCCATCTGATGGCCAGAGCCATTTGATGATTTGTGCCTTGGCACCGTTTATGAGTAGCGCATGATGATGATTTTACTTTTTAGGCATCTACAGCTATAATCAAGAAGAAGGCATCGACTATGATGAGATGTATGCTCCAGTTGCTAGACTAGAGTCCATTCATATGCTTTGTGTTTTTGTAAGTTTTTATGGTTTTAAACTTTTTCAAATAGATGTCAAAAGTGCTTTTATAAATAGTTTTATAAAAGGAGAAGTTTTTGCAAAACAACCTCCTGGCTTTGAAGATTTTAAAAATCCTGATCACGTATTCAAGCTTCGCAAGGCTCTCTACGGTCTCAAACAAGCACCTCGTGCATGGTTTGAGCGCCTTAGTTCCTTCCTGCTTGAACACGGTTCTCTTTCTATAAAATCTTTAGATAAAAATATTTTATTAGTGCATATATACGTAGATGACATAATTTTCGGATCAACTAATAAGATGCTATGTAATAAGTTTGCTAAGTGTATGTAGAGTGAATTCGAAATGAGCATGATGGGAGAACTAACATTCTTCCTCGGGCTACAAATCAAGCAAAGTTCACAAAGGATATTCATCAATCAAGCAAAGTATACAAAAGACTTACTAAAAAAATTTGACATAGATAACGACAAACATATCGGCACACCTATGGCAACGTCTACAAAGCTTGATATAGATGAAAGTGGTACACCAACTGAAGTGCGTAGGTACAGAGGTATGATTGGTAGTTTACTATATCTAACTGCTAGTCAGCCAGACTTCATGTTCTCAATATGCTTATGTACTAGATATCAGGCTTGTCCTAAAGAATCACATGTAAGCGTCGTTAAGCGTATCCTATGATACCTTGAAGGTACTTTGACGACTGGTCTTTGGTATCCCAAAACCGATTTGTTTGACCTGATAGGTTACTCATACGCGAATTTTGCGGGATGCAAAGTCGGTCTAAAGTACCAATGGCACATGTTATTTTCTAAGAAAGTCATTAGTCTCCTGATTTTCTAAGAAACAAAATTCTGTTGCATTACCAACAACCGAGGCTGAAGATATAGATGCAGGACATTGTTGTGCTCCTATATTCTAAATGAAACAAACTTTGGAAGACTATTAGTTATCTTTTAACTACATCCCTATTTACTAAGATAACACTAGTTCTATTAACCTCACGAAGAATCCTGTATGTCATTCTCACACTAAACACATAGAAATTAGAATCACTTCCTTAGAGACCTTGTATTATAGGGAGATATTAGTTTAGAATTTGTTAACACTGAGCATCAACTAGCTGACATCTTCACTAAGCCCTTGGTTAAAGATCGTTTTAACTTCATACGAAGAGAATTAGAAATTTTGGATGTTGAAGTAATATAATTAAATATTATTTTTTAAGATTCATAAATTTATAGAAATTATTTTGGTTATAAGCCGAAAGTGTCCTTCTGTCACACAGATGTAAATAGCCTAAAGCGATACGGTGTACTAGTCTTCGGACTATCGCTAGCTGGGATCCGGCCCCTACATCTAACCCGAAATATTCTATACGGTTTATGTATTTTAATTAACTAATTAATATTGATTATTTTTTATCAACACAACTATTTCTAATTAATTTTCGCATTTATGTTAAAACTCATATCACAAACTTTCCAAGTCGGTCATGATTACCGATGGACCAAACTCGGTCAGAGTTCTGGCCGAACTCGGTCTGGATAAATCAGAACAGAAACTGGACAGTCGGGTTCCCCTCTATTTAAACCCTCAAAATCATCATCTTCTTCACCAATCTACCCAAAATTCCACCGAAAACCCTAACCCAACCTCCTAGTTCTCCTTCCTCCAAGCTTCTCAAGATCTCAAAACTCGAATTCGAAGCTTTTTCAAGGTTATCTTCTACTATTCACCTTCAATTTCGGTAAATCTCAACTCTTTTCATCTATTTCAATTCCAATGGCTCCCAAAAATTTTCATTCTTCCAAAAAGAACAGGAAAGTGGGTAAAGCTGAGTTCTCTACTGCTCAAGAGGCTGCTTCTTTCTCTTTGTTCAGTCCCTCCGTATCGGATGGTGATTTCTTTGATGATTCATTTTTGTGTCACAAGATGCATCCAATGAATGGTTTAGTGATTTCCATCACAGAAAGATTTGTTCGGGTAGTCCTATTAATTTTACTTTGTTTCCCGATCACATCAACGTTTTTGAACACTTCGAGTTACTAGATTTATTTCAATATAGTTTTCCAATTTATTCTAATGTTATTCGCATGTTTTATTGTAATCATTCCGTCACAAAGGGCAAATTTAAATCAAAAGTTGGCATAATTAACATCGATTTTGATGCTGATGATTTAGCAATCATGCTTCACATTCCCAATACTGGGGAAGCATTAGTTGATATTACCTCGGTGCAATTTCCAGTTGGTACAACTTTCGACTATTTTCGTGATTCTTTATGTGCACCTAACTCTCATCCCCAAGGCATTCTTCGCCCTAGACACTTAAACAAATACTTTTATGATCTCTATAGGATGGTTTTTTCTACCATTATTCCGAAAAATACCACCACAGATGAAATTTCATACTTGGAACTCTCTGCTTTCTATCATCTTCACTGCCATGTCCCCTTCAGTCAGCCTAAGACTATCATCGCCACTATGGAAAAGTGTCGCAAGAAACCGCGACATCTTCTCTATGTGATGTATCTGCCCACCATTTTTTAGCACTTTGAGGTCACTTTGGATGACTGTGCTCAGGATGCTGTTCATGCCTATCTTCATGAGCATCATCGTACTTCTCCCATTCCTGTAGTTCAGGCTCCTCCTCCACCTCCAGTTAACCCATCAGCTGCTGACTCCCATCATTCTCATCCTCCTTGTGGTGTTACTCTTGAGTCACTTCAGGCTCTCATGATGGATCAATTTCGGTCCATGGACTTCCATACCACTCTTCAGCTTCAAGCCATATCCAACACTGTACGGGATGTTTCCTACAGCTTTGCTCACAACTCTGGTGGTCCTATTCCCATGGTTCGTGATCCCACAGTGCTTGGGTATCGCATTAGTGATCCAGAGACTCAGCGATACTTTGAACCTAGCTGCTGCCCGTTATGATCCCTACCGTTCTGCTGAGATCGGTCCTTCTAGAGCGGTAGGTACTGATCATGATGAGGATAAAGATTGAGAATGTGTTTCCTCGTGATAGAGCATCACTAGTTATGTTTTAGTTTTTTTAGTTATTTCTGCTATGTATTAGTGATAAATGCTTCTTTCAAGTATTATCGGTTTGAGTTGGATTGTATGCACTTTCTCCTATTTCAGTTTATATAACAGTTTCTTATTTCAACACTTTGCAATATTATAAGTTCAAATTTCTTTTATCATCTCTATTGTGCTGAGTAATTTTATTAGATCGCTATGTCATTTTGCTGATGTGACAAAATGGGGAAGTAATGTTATACTTAAATAGTAATGTGATACTTAAATAGAATTGTGATACTTACTTTTATCTTGTTGATTATTCTGCTACTAACATATATGCTCTAAAGAATTTTTGTTGGAGTTTCTTTTTAGACTTTACAGATGTTCAGCCTATCTGCTTTGTTACGGGGGAGTAACATGACTTGACCATACTTTACGGGAAAGCAAGTACATTGTACGAATGTTCAAAGCCAGTCTTCTTCCTGCCTTCTATGCCGCATCAAGTCTTCTTCCGAACCGAGCTGAACAATTTCTAAGTATCAATCGTATTTTTGTCAAATTATTAAAATGGGAGAGATTGTTGGCCCATCCAGCCATGGTCGAACCGATTTTGATAATTGATTTAAACTCCAAGCTCGATATGAAAAGAAACAGAAGATCGCAGATTTTGTCTCAACCAATTTTTTATACTTTATTCTATATTTTTTTTATTTGAGTCCAAAAATTTGTGCACCGGGATCACTAGCAAATTTAGAAGACCCTACTCACAAAATCCTTATTCCTGACACAAAACAAAAGCATAAGCCTTTGTTTATCCAAAAACTCCATAAACCAAAAATGACCTAGATTTGAATTAACCGAACTCGGGCAGCGTTCTGCCCGAACTCGATCAAGTCAAATCACTCATGGTCAGCTACATATTCCTACTCTTTGGATCTGCAATATTCAAAATTATGAACGTTAGACCTACCGGGTTCTGCCCGAACTCTGTCCTAGAAAATCCCATAAAAAGAGATGAATTTGTCGTTTCTATACACTTATTCATTCTTTATCTTCTCTATCTATTCCAAAGCTTCCTATCTACTAAAAGAGCTTTAATCGTCCAATTTCCATGACAACTCCCATTTTTTTAAGTGTCATCGATTTCTGATTAGGAGTATTCGAGTTGTACAAGCTTGGATTATAAAAGCTTTCTTCAGAAAGTTGTTTGAAGTTTAATTATTGGCTTCGGATAACAACACGACGGTGTTGAAGTTGGCATGTTCTTCGGAGTAAAGCACCTGGTGTAATCTCTATTCAAAATAATGGATTATAGCGTGCTAGAGTTCTCGCGAACTGGACTAGTCATCTAAGAGGGAAACTAGTATAAACCTTGGTGTCTGCGTATTGCTTTCTTGCCTCTACTTACTTATAGCTTTACTTAAGTGCATTAAAGTTTTATTTATATATTTGCCTCACATGATTAGTTTTTAATTTGGAAAATATTTTTTGATGCACTCTATTTACCCCCTCTAGAGGTGCCATCGATCCTACAAGTCTAGGACAAGTCTTTACCTTACCTACATAGGTAAACATCAACCTTCCACCTAGCTTATCTATGCATACAAATCCCTTAGTAAAATCAATTTTCCACATCACTTAACCAACGAATCTATTCCCTTGAGTATTATCCGAGGCATACCCATATATATATCCTATCTATATATCCCTAAACATGTCACCCTACAGGTAACATCAAATACCTGCTGCCAAAAGAACAGGGCAATGGCATTTGCCCCTCTCTCTTCACTCCTGTTGCACATGAATTAGTGCAATTTCACAGGTGGGTTGCTGCCACATGAACCCCTGCCCAAACAATACATAGCAACAAGTTGCTGCCCTTCCTGCTGTACAGAGCAGGGGTCAATACTTCTGCTGCTTGACTTCTTCACCTTGATCCCCCTTCTCACCTGTTGTCAACATCAAATGTTCTCCCTCCATCTCTCTATCTAACACATGCCAATATAATTATCTATCTATATAATTACTTATCACTATCTATCTATTTACCTATCTACTTATATATATATGTGCACACACACACACACACACACACACACACACACACAAACTGATCACCAAATGGTTTTAATCTTCACGCATTCCACCCTCTAACTTATACTCCCTATACTCACAAGCATGTGCCACACCATATCACTACCTCTATAGACAAACATTCCCCCTACTGCTACCCTCTTGATCTCATAAAGTTGCTCTCCTAATCCTCACTAACACACTACCAGCTAACTAATATCCTAATTATCCACACAAGCTAATATCCTAACCAAGGCTACCTAACTGATACACTAACCAAGGCTACATCCCCTTCATAACAACCCCTTCTTCATACCTTACATAATAACAAATTGGCAATACATGCATATATATTTGTATCACACATTCACACATTAGCCTCTAGGACTCCCACACATACAAACAAACTATTGTCCTTGTGCTTACTGATTTCCTATGGTTTCTACTCGACCTATGCAAGGCACAATCACTTGCACCCTATAGATGCTACCGCTATGCTATATGCCCACTATTGGCAGCTAACTGTTGTTATTGCTACTAAATGGTAAATGTTGCTGCTGCATTTGCCTTCCTTGCCCGAGCCTAATTCTATCTGGTACTGTTATGAAAGTTCCCCCCTCTTTCCTTAACTAATAAGCAACTAAACCCCTTCTCCAAACTGACTGATACATAATGAAGTATGGGCTGAACCATGTGCCATAGTACTGACAAAGTTAATTCTAATATAGGACTGAACTATAGAGCTGAACAAAACCATAAGGTACGGACTGAAATATTACTACCAAGGAACTTAACATAATAGATGAAAGTTATATATTGCAATAAAGGACTGAACAAAAAGCCAAGGACTGAACATTAAGACTGAGGTCATCCCCACCCTACATTGACTGATATGTGTTCAGTATGACTGATGCAAAGATGTATCTCAACAGTCTATAATGAATACAAAATAGTCCACTAATAATTTCAAATAGTCCACTCATATGTGACTGGTCCGCTGTGAACCCGAGCTCCCATCTACAAGTAACCAAGCCTACAAGACTGAACACCAAATCAATTGAAACCTGGGACTGATGTAAAATGCAAACAAGGACTAAACTATATATATAACAAAGACTGAACAATTGTAAATTGGGGACTGAATCAACAAGATAATTTTGGGACTGAAACATACATCAAATATAGGACAAAGACTGAACACTAGTATAGGACTGACTTAATGAAATGACTAAACAAAGCAATGGGACTGAACACTGACTAACAGAGACTGAGAATTAAGGCCTAGGACTGAAATAATGTAGGCTATGACTGATGCCTAAATCCCTATGTGGGACTTGATACAAAGTCATTTGTAAGTCCCATTCCTTATCCTAATGGTTAACAGGAAATCAACATATAAGTAGGCTCATATAACTGATACAAAAATCGAATAGGACTAATATAAACATCAGCCTACTGACTAAAATAAATCCAAGTGATGACTGATACCTTGAATATAGGTTGATACATACAACCTATTCATCAGTCCCACTTGCCAAGCCCCCACTGGCCATCAACGAATACAATACAGATCAGTTCAAAACACAACCAACCCACATGTGTCCACAAATCCCAAAAGCACACAAATCCCTCTAATTAACTTCTAATCACTAGATAGGCTCATAAATGCTTAAACTATAGCAATGCACATCTAATATAAGGATCAAAACAAAAATTAGAGTATTGAATGCTCTTTTGATCATTTTGTCAAACACTTGGCGTACGTATCAGACACGAGGTGACACGTCCACGATACGCACTCCAAATGGATTCAAACATGACCCAAAGCACAACACATATTTTAAATCACCATTATGACCTAACTAACCTATTCACAAATCCTAGAATTCTCATTCTCGGATTTCTCCCAAAATGGATCAAAATACGAAGGAAAAATTCCTCAAATAGGAAGAGGAGAGTCTAAACTCTTCACTAATGGCAACCCTAATGCATAGGGGTCCCTAATTAATGCCTCTACACTATTTATTATGAATTAAAAGGGTTTAGAATGCATATACCTATTGGGAGATGGATTCCTAATGAAAATAGATCCAAGATCTAGAAACCCTCTAGCGCCAAGTGCTCCAATCCATCCAAGCTTACTTTTAGAGCTCTCTACTCTCCATAGGGAAGAGAATGGAATGAATTTGGATCAATTTGGAGAAAAGTTTGTTGTATGAACAATTGGGGAAGAAGCTTCTAATTAGGGTTAGGGTTTGGAATGAAATAAGGAGGAAGAAGATGAAGTGAGGCTATAAATAGAAAGTGGGCTGCTGCCTATTAGGTTTAATTTAGGATTGTGGCTAATGAAATGTCCACTAAGCCCTCATCTTTAGTCATGACAAGATTAGAGAATAGGCCTTTGTTCCTAATTAGGTGTTTAGTCAAACTTTCTAATTAATCTTGCTAGTCTAACTAGAGGATAACCAAAGTTCAATTAGGCAAGTCCTAATCATTTAATTAGGTGGTCATGTAAAGCCGGTTTAGGTCCTTAGGGTCACTAACGACATTCTAACTAATGGCTTACCACTAATCATATTCGAAAGTATAACATATGCACTATATTAATATTATAGATAATTAATCAAAATATAAACTCTACGTTTGTAAAATAATTTATTATTCAAAATATATATAATTTGAATTCACAATAATAACAAGAAATAAAAAAAGTCAAAAATACCCCTAATATGGAAAAGTGGTAGTTACAGTCCTGATCTTCCTTTCTGACACTCCATGGATTATAGATACTACGGAGCAGTCGTTTTATAACCAATTCCATGTTCATAACAGAACGATGTGAATCCAAAAACGATACTCTCCGCCTTGATCAATCCTGAGCATATATACATAACAGTCGTTTCATAGCCAACTCGATGTTCATAGAAGAACGATGCGAATCCAAAAAATGATACTCTCTGTCATGATCACTTCTGAGTAGTTGTACACCGTTTTAATGTTCAGCTTCAGCCCTGAAGTCCCTGAACTTCACGAATGCTTCATCCTTCGACTTGAGAAGACATGCAAACATGCATTTCGAGAAACACTTCGAACCAGACTCCGTGGAGAATCGATGAAAGTCACATATGTTTGAGTGTACTAACTCTAGGAGATCTGTACATTAGTTTAATCGTCTGAGCAGCTTCCTGACAGTCTTGTGTCTGTACAGACCTCAAATTCCTTCACCTCCTTACCTCCATATTCTAGAGATAAGGCCCAGATAGGACATTTTGAGTTTGCTTCTATCATAGAACAACTCTCACTCCATTCAATGAAGTAACTTTATTGCCATCAGCAGAAGTTCGAACATCCCTTCGGTATCGAACATCTTTTCGAAGCATATTCCTCACCAAGAATTGTTGGCCCATTTCTATGGTCATACCCAATTTTGATAATCGACAATGACCTAAGTCAATGCACAAAATATACGAACTGCTGCTAAACATTTTAGGTCAAGTGAAATCAAAAAGCGTACTACTACATCAGCAAGCATGCAAATCATCATTCTGAAGCTTATTCTCATTGGAATTAGTCCGAGTCATTTTTATAATTTATTATATATTTTATCTTTATTGAGTCTAGGATATAAATTGTAAGATCAACTGGATACTACTGGCTTAGGTTAATCACAGTCCACTATCCTGTACAGCCTACCCATCCAAAGTCCACTTACCAAACATACCATTCACTTTAATGCAACAGAATTTGGCAAAATTTTATATTTGAACCGAGACAGAACTCAGGCCGAGTTCGGTCCGAGCTCGGTCCGAGTTTGGTCCGAACTCTGGCCGAGTTTGGTCCGAACTCTGGCTGAGTTCGGTCCGAGTTCGGTCAGTTTGAATTCAAATATTTGTTGCCTCCAAATCTGCATGCAACCTTCGTTTGTGAAATCTTTGCATCAGAACTCTGTCCGAACTCTGTCCGAGTTTGGTCCTCGAAAATACCTATAAATAGAAGAGAATCTCATTTCAAATCACTCATCAATTCATCTTCTCTTCTCTCTTCAAAAGTGTTTTCATTTGATCTAAAGCTTTCATATTCTACCTACACATCTCTTAGCCAAAAGCCAGTAATAACTATTTGATCTAGAGTCTTTTGGTTCTCAGAGTTGTAAAGAGGTCATTCAAAATTCAGAAACCATCTTTGTTTTTGGAGCCGGTCGTGTGCTCGTCGCCAAGCACGATGTTATAAAATCGGTCGTGCACTTGTCACCAAGCACGGTGTTGTAAGAGACTGCAAGCTCTCAATTAGCTTGTGCCATAGTGGATTAACATCGAGCAAGAGTACTTGAGACTGGATTAGTCCTCTCAGAGGGATACCAGTATACATCGCTGTGTCACTGAGTTTGATCTTTCTATCTCTTGCTACATTTATTTACTATCTCTTTATTCACTGCCATAGTTATCTACTTTTAAATTATAAATTGGTGATTATTTTCTGCTGCATTCGCACTCACTCTATTCACCCCCTCTAGAGGTGCTCAACGGTCCTACAGAAATTGCCATCTGGCTAGTACGAATGTCCATCTTCAAGTCTGTATCAGACAACAGACTTCCTGAGATCAGATCTTCAGAAATCTATGGTACGTGCAACACGCATTCGAGTGTCCTCGCAGGTGGTCCATAACCACTGTCTCGATCTTCAGATCTTCTATGAGATATATGTTTTCTGTCGAGACCTTTGTTATAACAAGGCTCGTCCTCGGTGAACTGCTCCTTCGTGAGCACACATTGTTAGATGCACTGGTGTCCAACTACTATTCAGCTACCACGCTAGATAACTCAACATGTGCAACAATAGCAACCAAGTTAAGTAATCAAAACAACCAAGTTTAGCCATACCTGCTATTTTGCTTTGGGCTTGGCCCTGCAATCCTTCTTGAAGTGGTCCTTCATGCCACAACTGAAGCAAGCCCCATCGCCCATAGGCTTTGGCTTGAACTGAGCTGGTTTCATCTTCAGCTGGTGAGAGTCCTTCTTTTTGTAAGAAGCCTTTTGCTTCCTCTTGGAGTCTCCAGATTGCTTCCTCTTGGAGTCTCCAGTTTCAGTTCTCCAACCCTATTGTCTTATTTTGTGTTGTGAATCATATGTGGCATGAGGCACAAGACAATGTCTTGTATAGGTGGCAAGATTATATTCACAAATGACAATGAGTTTAAAAAGTCATCTCCAATGCAAAAGTATTGAGAAGACAATACAAAGTAATTTTTTACAACTTTCAAGACAACTTTTACTCTTCTACTTCTTTTTATAAATATTTTTATTCACAAATGATGATGTGGACATAAAGATATTGTGAAGTACATTGTCTAGATCTAGACAACCAACTTCACATTGTCTTTGTCATGTCATTGCCATGTCAACTCCACACTTTATTTCACATTTGCATTGGAGAAGTACTTTTAGAAAATATGGTTGTCATTCCTACGTGGCAACCATTTTTTTCAAACTCACAATAGGGTTGGAGATGCTCTAAAAACCAAACCCTCAGGCGTTCGTCATCACATCCGTCCGTGAAACCCTCGTAGTCATTGAGGGTACATTTTAGTTTTGGAAAATGCAACATGCATATAGTAGCTTAATTTTGATTTTTCAAAACTACTATAATAGCAACATACATATAGCATTAATAGTATTTAATTTTTTTTAAGACAACTATAATAAGTATTAATAGCAACATGCATACATTGTTTAACTTTTTTTCCAAAGCTACTATAATAGTATTAATGCAGCATGCATATAACTTTTTTTTCAAACCTATTATGGATTTGTTATTACTAAGGATGCTGCTATTAATACTCCTAAAATATTATTCGACATTATTTTTTAATTTTTTAAGATTCAAATTCCAAATGTACCCTTGCATTAACATTATTGACACTCCTAAAATGTCATCCTACACTTCCTTCATACATGTCACACCCCGATCCCGGAGGATCGAAAACTAGCTACTGGACGTGATGCCGTACAAGTCTAGATTGCACTTGTACAAGGCAAAACCATTACAGTTCCTGGTAATTCTCAGAAAACATCGACAACGCAGCGGAACCAAGCAGGTAAATTGAAGTCACACAATTTATGAAGAAATGTATCTCTTTATTGATAATCAAAATGGATTACAAGACTTGTAGCGGAATACAAAGTTTACAACTGATTACAAGGCTCTTAAATAGCCAACTGAATGTATACACTTGCCCTTTAGGCTACAACTGAATATACCGACTTCTTTACAATGACTTGCCAATTTGGCTACAATCTCACTGGTACAACTGAGTTCTACTGTTCCATACATTATGTCCCGTATAGCAGAAGACATCATCTTGGAAGAAGAGCTTCTGCACACCCATCCGATTCATCGATGCCAAGCACCGATTCATAGGATTTCCTCCAAGCAAACACCTGTAATATTGCCCACAACGTGGGTCAGTACATCATCAATGTACTGGCGAACGGTGCTGGCCCAACTCACCTAAGAAGACAACACTAAGTAATCATGTTACAGAACATTATTAACAGTGGTCTTTCTCGTTGCCTTAGGGTCAATTTCATGTTATAGTCGACAAGAAATAAAGCATACAAATCTCATAGCCAACATAATTTAAAGCATGCAGTTATCACCCTTTGGTGATTCTTACCCACGGTCGTGTAGCCATCCATGTACATTTATAATACTTACTCTGCCTGCACAAGACATTATTAGGAACAATATCATGATTCAATATAAATATTACCGTTCAGGTGATTCTTACCAACATGTCGACATCCTTTCCTGTATTTGAGTAATAACTTACTCTGTCTGCATAAGACATCATTAGCACCTGACCTATCTATATGAAGGTCACTGGCGACACGCCATCCTGGACCGTCTTACTGGTATACAGCGCCCTTGCCAGTGCAGGTAGCTAGCCCCACTGTAAGTCCTATATACCGTGCTACTACTTCAGCACTGCTACTACTTCAGCATTGGTTTCCCCCAGGACGAACCGGGTTCCATGGCCCAGGAATACCGTTCGAGAAACCACCTTGTCGACAAGTTGTCCATGACCATGCAACTATATGCAACTTATCTAAGAAGAAAACATATAATGCATGATAAGGAAAACTAAGTAATTCAGCCACCATTCTCATTCATATTACCATCTTGCCATCTTGCCTTGAGCCAATGCTCATATTATCATCTACCCAATCCAGGGTCTTGGCGTAATCAACATTCTACATCGGCGACAGGATAATAGAATGTTGTTATCCAATCCTTTTGCCACATCTTTGATACCATACATCTTTCCAACCAAACTCAATGTACTCACATCCCAATTCCTGGGACTTAGCATCTGTTTAGCATATATTCATTCGAATGCAAATCAATGCATACTCACTGCCCAGTTCTTGGGTCTTAACATCTGTTTTGCCATCTATTCATTGAGCCAAAGCTCGATATACTCACCGCCCAAGTATTTGGGACTTTGCCTTCACCTGTCATGTAATTTATCGCAATATCGTACAAGCATACAATTCATTTAGCCACAACAGTTTACGTTCAGGTGATTATTATCTTTCATTATCTTTCCAAATTCCATGCAAGGTGTTATTGAGCACCTCAATAAGAAATATAGCATACGCATCTTTATTTTAAGCGTGAAGCTAAAGGGTCTTTGAATGGTTCAACACTACTCACATTCATAGGACGATTCCCGCCAGGATCGTATAGCCTTCCAAGCAATCCTTCGCATAATCCCAAGTCCAACAAGGCTTCATCGAACCAACCATCCATCATAAGGCATCTTGCGGGTCGGGGCACTACAATATATACCAGTCTGAAAAAGTTTCGTCCTCGAAACTTAAAACAAAACTCATCCCCAAAACTTCAACCAACTTTACATGAAACTTCTCAACGATCAACTAACACTATTTAATATTTCTCCGCAATCTCTCGATCGATTTCAAGTAATGTACCGTCTCGTTACAGTATCCCAATTGATTCAAAATAGTTTACCATCTTTGATCTTTCCTCCAACACTCGTGCAATTCTTAGCACATAATAATCCTCTCCGTGGCTTCGTTTGAATCCAGCATATCACTTAGTTGGAATCATAGACATATTTTAGGCGTCCCCAAAATACATGCATTTCAGCCAAGTTCAGTGATAGAGAAAGCGAACGAGCTACGGTGTAACTGTCACGACCCGCACCCACCGTGAGGGTACGAGAACGTAACAACGCCCAGCCTACGCCGCAGTGTCGACGGTAGAACGCTGTTCTAGGTCATGAACTATAACTACATAACATGAAATATACTCTCCAGAAGGAGGCCAACACCGAGGTACAACTCAATCACAATCTAAGGTAGAATGTAGCAAAATGGAAATAGATAAGAAATCCTCAACTGAGGTACAGCAAAAATGGAATACAAGTCTCATCATCTCTAAAATATACAACTTTGAAAATAAAGACAACTGGTAAGCATGAAAAGAAGGAACAGTCTAAGCTATCTACACTATACAAGGTATCATCCTGAGCAGCTGCCTGAACCTCCCCAGGGGTCCAGGTCGCGAGTGTCAACTAGGCAAACTCCAAGTAAGGGTACAGGGTTCCTCATCATCCTCTGTAAAATTTTCAACAGGTCTAGTCAGGACGGGAGCGAGCATAAAATATTTCACGTAGTTCATATCATGTTAGGAAATATAAAGCATGCAATAGAGTAAGGTACATGAAATGCTGAAAGAAAGAAGTGTATGAAAAATAGTAGAGATTAGATAACAGGAAATATCTAAATATGATAAGTAAGAACTGTAAGCCTACTATAATTTAGAGTACAATATGGCTATGTAAACGGTCTAGAAAAATGCAATGGTAACTCCATTATACGTGGGTGTACAATAGACATATACAATAGTTATACAATCTTGTACAATAGGATTTGATTACATAACCAATTCTACTCCCCATCCCCAATCAATACACAAGGATCCACTCCAGTTACGTTATCTTGCACAATAGTGTACAATGTTATACAATGGATGTACAATATTATACAATAGGTGTACAATGTTATACAATAGTTGTACAATGTTATACAATAGTGTACAATGGTCTATCCCTGGAACTCATGTGATAATGAGAGTACAATATGCACAATGAGTGTACAAGGATATAGGTATTCAGCAAATACAATATGGTAGTAAAATGCACATCACAATATGTATCTAGTGAATACAAAGGGATAACATCCCAAAAGAAGATCCTTATAGTACCAATCCGTGATAACAATCGTGTCAGCATCAAGTACAGTAATCTAGAGCAAGAATGTAAATCCAGGCAAGTATAAAACGGTCAGAGAATGTACTCGCCTCGTATCTGAATGTCTGAAGTAAATGTACTGCCAGATGAGAGGTATCTTTCTCCTAATCAGAGCAACACAATTTACAACATGTCTAAAATAAGGAAATAGACTGCTACAATGCATCTACATGCTGTCTAGGTCAAACTAGGCTAAAGTCAACACTTGGTCAACTCTAGTCAACTATCTAGTCAAAGCTAGGTCAACTGGGTCAACATAGACTCAATGAAGTCTCACTAGGCCTAACCAGTCTACCCTAGCTAGTACATACCATACAAATCCAAGGCTATACAAGCCAACACAAGTCACATATCAAGATACATCACATTCATGCATATTCAACATTATATATATATATATATATATATATATTTATATATATATATATATATATATATATATATATATATATATATAAGAGAAAAGAACTAACATGTAAAGCTACGTGTGTGTGTGTGTGTGTGTGAACATGGAGGTGTACATGAAAAGAGAAATCAACACTAGTTATGAGTTTACACTACACATGGCACAAAGCTAACCCATCTACATTACACATGTATTATACTTAACATGCATGGCTACAAGTATACATCTATATACATTAGAGTAGAGACTATTTAAGTTATAACTAACATGCATCTATACTTTACATAAATCTATATATATTATAGCAATCATTTAGAGAAGGGTTACATGGCATGGTGGTTGATATAGAGTGGGGTGTCCTTGTGCAGAGGGTGAAGTTCATTCTCAGTTTAGTTCCACATTTACATATAAACTAAAGTGAGCTATCCCATAAACCGGTGTAACTAACCACATAAAATGAACCATGTTATCTGAAATCTGCCATTAAGCCAACATCCCATATGCATACAGCTCATGCATTGTCTAATACTGAAATTAACTAACATTTCGAATTAAGGGGTTGAAGGTTAACATTACATTCATAGACATTCCACTATATTGAAAACTGAAATTGGCTTGGCAATAGGAAAAGGAAGGTATTGTAGGAGCGTAAAAAGTGCTTCAAAGCAAGAGTCATCCCATTCATAAGTCATCGGTTTTCTACACCAAGCAAGAGCAGATAATCTCTTTTACGCCCAAGACTAGGCTAATCAATTTACGCCTAAGCAGGCTGATAATTTTACGCTTGGGTCCACACTGATGGTTTTACGCCAAGGACAGAGCAGCCTCTTTTACGCTGGACAAAGCTGTCAAATCTCTCATTTAATGCAAACTCTGACATGAAGATATTAATGATGGCATTTACCACAGAATTCAATGGGATTTGTCTTATACAAAGACCATTGTTGTCGTTTACGGGGGATCGAGCTACTTTATGCTCACTATATGATTTCTTTTACGCACGGAGTTTTACATAAGTTTTTACGCTCATAAAACAATGTGTGCGTAAAGTCTATTTGAGCCCTTTTACGCTCAAGGTTATTCAATAACCACTTTACGCTGGAAACTTATGACAGAGCTATTTTACGCTCATCTTACTGCTTTACGCCCAGAGGATGTTGGAGCTATTTTTTACGCCCTATTCTTTCTGGCCAGTATGGAACGTGGTTTGCCTACATGGCCTTCATGCCATATATTTCGAAGAACGTGTGTACATGTATCTTATTCTCACTGAAATGATGGGACGCGTGTCAACGTATGCAAAGGATGACTCTGATCATGGGTGGCAGTTGTTAGCGTAAAGACAGATTTTGATGTCTTTTTACGCACAGAAGCCTCAGTCTATAAATAGACTCATTTTTCTCAAACAGACAGGGGGAGAGAACAGGAGAGAATACAGAGATCAGGACTTCGAGATTTTTGATCCTCCAGAGCATTTTTCTTCAACTTTTCTTTCAGAACAGAGTGAAGCAAAGCAGGAAAGCATTCGGCCTCGCCATCAGTGCCCAAGTGCGTCGATACCTTTCTGGTGACTTAGTTCTTCCAAGTTGTTCTACTTCAAGCAGTGATCTTCATCATCATCATATGGTCCAAGGAACAAAGTGATCATTTACGAATCAGACTTCCATAGCAATACTTTTCCAGAATCAAATTTGTACTTCTTGTACTTTTTCTCGTTTTATTTTCAAAATCCAACCTTTTGTTTGGCAATTTTGTTAAGTGAAACAAAATGGCGACTCTGCTGGGGACTACTTTCTCCTCCGACGAGGAAGTGATTGCTCAATATGATGATGTTTCAGTCGGTTCGACTAAGAAGACTCTGGTTGTACACTTCGACCAGACTGCCTATGAAGAAATGCTCCGAACTGGGGGTGGTTCTTACCACTCCAATGTTCAAAAGTCTTGCAAAGCACGAAAAGTTTGGATTCCCAAATCCAAAGTGGTTTCTGGTCTCTCTGTTGCTTCTGATGACAAGAAAATTCTTCCCACTCCTGTTGTAGGGGCTCCCGTTCGTAACGAGGCAGTCCTTACTTCAGAGTTGCACTCAAAGTGTGATGATTTATCTCCCGTTTGTAACGGAGAAGATAATCAGGTTTCACGCCCACTGCGTAAGAATCAAGTTTTACGCTCAGTGGGTAAGAACCAAATTTTACGCTCAAGGCATAGGAATGAGTCTCCCAATTGCAGATTCTAATGTTTCTGAGTGTAAGAACCCGTCTCCCGTCGGTGACGTGGTAGACTCACACAAATTACGCTCCTCGCGTAAAACAAAATCTTCCATCTGTGATGTGGTAGATAATCAATTTTTACGTTTTAGGCGTAAAGGTAAGTCTCATGTCTGTGACAGTGTAGATAAAATTCACAACGATGTTTGCACATCTAATGTGAATATACCTAAACGCATACAGCGTAAAAGTGATATTGGTAAAACTTCTGTCCTATACCAACAACCTTCTTATACTGCTTTACGCAAGGTACCAAACTTGCAAATCACACGCCATGAAAATGGGGTCCTTCGTGCTAAATCTCAAAATTTATGCACACAACTCCAAACGCGTAAAAATGTACAGTTTGGTTCTGCGAATGAAGCCAGTAATCTTCTTTATACACAGGGGACTAAACGTTTTTCTACCCCAAATGTAATAAAGAAGAATATTCCCTCCACTTCTTCTGACTTACGTGAATTGCTATTGCAAAAGCGTAAGAATTCACAATCTTCGACGATGCTCCCCAAGAAAGACATCAATGTGGATATCATCAGGTTGTGATCAATTGTTGTTGTTCAGCTTCAAAACGGTCAGTTTTTGATCGACTGAATTTCTCACTTCAACATCAAGCTGAAGACCAAGAAGATGAGTTGTAATATGCATCTGTCAACATGGCATCTCATACTAACAGAGGACGACGACCGAGACGGAACATGTCCCAAACTCCAGGTCAACAACAATTCAACAGACTTCTTGATTCCTTTGAAGGAGTATATCAGAATACTCGATCAAGAAGACAAAGACAATTGCAGATTTCTGATTCAGAAGCTGGGGGTACTCAATCTTTTGAGTCTGATACTGATAGTGTGGATTCATACTTCTATACTAATCCCTCTATATCTTCAAGAGAGGTTGAATCCTACGCTGTTGGAGATGAACCAGAGACGTCATCTGCTAATACGGAACAACGTCTCACTGCCGTGGAGCAATCATTGAAAGACATGCTCAACATGGTGCAAAGCATGCATCAGATAATTTTGAATCAGCAAACTGCTCAACCCATAGTAATAACTCATGTACCAGCAGCAGCACAAACTCAAGATAGTCAAGGGGCTGATATACCTTCGAATATTCAAGAACCTGCTGTTAATCAAAATTCTGCATCTCCAGATCCCATCATTCCAGAAGATGTACCACCTCCAGTGGGGGTTACGGTACATCCAACGACTATTCAATTAAATGTGCTTCCTCAAACCAGTGAAGCCATTCAAGCAGTGCGTGAACTCAAAGCACAGTTTGAGGTTTTAAGGCACAAAGATCAGCTCCAGAGGTTAGGGATTAATCAACCCTATCCTCCTCATTGGAATGATGTACCCTTTCCACCGAAGTTCAAGCCACAATCCATGGTTTTATTCGATGGAAAAGCATCTCCCAGTCAATATATCAATTACTTTGATATTATGACTGTACACTTGCAGAAAAATGATGCTCTTCTCACTCGAGTGTTCATTGGGTGCTTGACGGGTTCGACTTATGACTGGTATCGTAGCTTACCCGATAACTCTATTTCGTCTTTTGACGAATTCAAGGCAATGTTTCTCTCCCGCTTCTATGAAGGAGGTATGGACATGAACATGTCCTCCTTAATAGAAATAAAACAAAAGGAGAAAGAAGATACTCGGACGTTCATTGAACGTTTCCGACAGGCTACTCTAAAGATGCCTCCTGGTATGCCAGATTCAGCGTTGATCGATACATGCAAGATGAATCTGCGACCATCCATTGCTGTCTTCACAGGTTCCCAATTCACAGATTGGGCTTCGTTTATCATAGCAGCAGTTTCTGCCGAGACCAATGGTAGGTTGGCTCGGGAACATGGGATGATTTTCGCTTCAGAAGATAAAGGAAAGAAAAGTAATCCTGGTAATAATCTTGGCAATCGTAACGTGAAAGGAAAAGATACTCTTATGGTCAATCTCTCCAAGAACAAAACGACGCCAAATATCAGGAATCTTCCAGGCCAAAGGAAGAATACTCTTTTGACGAAAGTGATATCCCAGGGATATTTCAGTGTCTGGTGAAAAGTGGCAAACTTCAGATTCCAGAGCCAAAAAGGCCTAATGAGGTGAATCTGACTGACAATCCTAAATATTGTATCTATCATAGATACATTAATCATCCTACCAGTGCTTGCTATGTCTTGAAAAAGAAGATCCAAGACCTGATAAATGGTGGCGCTATCGCTTTAACCAATGATGACCATACGGTTACAACCAACATGGTCTCTCTTCAGTTTGGAAATTTTCCTCCACAGCAAGTCCCAGATGGAATTATTCTAATTCCGAAGGCGACTATGAAGATCGTGAATATCCCGCCCGCCAGGGAAGAAAATACAGGATTGTTGTCGCTCACATTGAAGAATGGTGAAATCATGTGGGTACATCCTGACTTAATACCTGAATTGGAGAATGAAGGTAAAACTTTAAAATCCAAGAAAGGTAAGAAAGTCAAAACCTGCAACATGATTTCTCATGTTATTACAAATTCTGATGACTTGGATCATCTATGGGATGGCCTTCCCCTAGAAGATAGACTGAAAGGACTAAACATCTGTCCTCCAAGTCTAGCTCCTCCTACCAAGCTCAAGCTTACCCATCAGCAGTGGCTAGCCATGAATAGTGTTCCTTTATATCGGGCACAACAAGTCTTTGCTGCTTATGAAAAAGCTCCGACAGGGATTTTTCCTCATATTCCGAATCCTCCTCCTCCCGTAACTACAGAGACATCTATTCTTCATTCTCCTGAGGATACAGAGGGTCTTGTTTCTTCCTCTGTTGAAACACCTGTCAAAAGTCCGCTGCCTACTCACTTGTATAGTCAGCAATCTGTTCATCTCATGAAGAAGATGGGTTACGACTTTCAAAAGGCAGAAGGTTTGAATTATGATAAAGGAATACGTCTTCCTTTACAAATTCAAAATCAGAATTCCACTGCTGGATTGGGTTCTAAAATGCCTCATAACAACCCTCACAAGAAGAAGACTAAGGAAAGAAAAATTAAATCCTGTAATATGGTATTTCCTTCTCCTGAGTCTGAAGAAGAAACTTTTGCTGGTACAAGATCTGGAAAAGAGTACCACAAAGACTATGAGGGATCCTCCAAAGAAACAGAAGATGTAGTGGAGACTCTACCAGTTCAACTTTCTTCTGTTCCTGTTAAACCGTCTGTGGTTGAAAAGGGGAAACAGAAGGCAGTACGCTTTGATATCCCATTGAAGCCTGCTTTCAATCAGGGGGTGGTGATGAAGCCTTACAAATTTGACATTCTAGCTCAGTTAGCCAATACTCCAGCTAGACTTTCTATATTTGAACTGCTTCGCCTTTCCAGAGAAAGCAGAGAGACTTTGAGCGAAGCTTTACTTCAAGCAGATTCATGCTTGGCACAACTCAAGACTCCTGATAATATACCAGTGTCATGTCTGCAATGTCATAGTGTGATGGAAGCAATTCCCAACATCACCTTTACACAAGAGGATATGCTATTGAAATACAACAAGCATGATAGGCCTCTGTGTTACACTGGATATATCGGATCCACTGAAATTGATAGGATTTACATCGATCCTGGGTCTTCAATTAGTATAATTCTTCAGAGTATGCTAAGACCCCTGAGGATTACTACTAGTGAGTTGAATTACACTAGTACTACGATAGTCGGTTTTAACTCTGGCAAGAGCAAACCACTGGAGAAGATTCGTCTGCAGATTCAGATTGGTGATCTTCGAACTATGGTAACTTTCTATGTTATCAACTCGGACGTATCCTACAATATTCTTCTTGGAAGACCGTGGATTCATGAACATAATATTGTGCCTTCAACTCTTCACCAATGTTTCAAATATGTGGACTCCCAAGGAGTTGTGAAAACTGAGTTTGCTGATATTAATCCGTTCAAGGTTGTTGAAGCCTACTTCTCTGATTCAAGGCTTTATAAACAAGAACATGTGAAAGATATATCAGACATGGCTGAAGATCAATCACCCTCTGAGGATCACTCTATTAATGAAGATCCGCCAGAGGAGCAACCTTTGAAGATCATAGTCAAGGGACGAATCCAATCCCAACCTGTCAATGATCAACCTTTGATGATCAAGGTTAAAGGAAGAACTCAAACTTCATCTGAGGAATCAATAAATATTCCTGCTAAGAGCCAAGTTCAACCTTTTATGATTAAGGTCAAAGGACGTACTTCTTGTACGAATGATCCAGAACTACCGTTGATTGTCAATCTTGGCAAATCTACGTAGAAGACAGATGATGGTCCACTGTTGATTAATCCAAAGCGTAGCAATCAGACTGTAAATGATGTAAATATTGATCATTCTGTACTTTTTGATATCAATGAAGATCTCTTGTTCGAGTATATGGCTGTCAAGTTTATTGAAAGAATGACTTTATCTTCTGATAATCAAAGTCATCAATATAAAGACAACATAGAACCGGAAAAAACTTTATACATTGATTATAAGGAGAATTCTTTCCCTCCTTATACAGATGTTGGACCGTATGCTCAAAGGTTCCTAACATCTTCTCCTTATCTTCTACCTGTGGCTGCTTCATCACAAGCTTGCATAACTTTTAGACGTCATGAAGAATCTTATTTCGTGGTTCCGTTTGATAAGAAAAACAAGCGCCAAATTGTGTTTGGCCTGGCTAGAAATATCCCTGTTGCTCAGACAGATGAGCTGAAGGATAAGAACAAAGGAAGAATTCGAATTGATAAATACAGCCAGCAATCTATCAAGCTTATTCAGAACATGGGGTATGATTTAAAGACTATGCAAGGTCTCAATCAGGGCAAGGGCAGACGATTACCATTAGGTGGTGATCCGTTTTACCAAAAGACTCGTCATGGGTTGGGATATGATCCGTCCCACATGTTTTATGATGATATACAAGAAGAATTCTCTTCCAGCCCTTCACAATCATCAGATTTAGAGGAACTTCAATGAATCTAGGCAAGTACTCATGGTTCAAACTGATGGTAAATCCAAACCATTTGAAAATCTCCCTCGAGCCACCATCGGTTCATTTATTTCTTTCATACATATTTTCAACAACATTCGTCTTCTTAATCTCCAGCTACCAAAATTTGGTTAAGCTGATTCCTTGTCTCTTTGAAGAGAGATTTTGATCTTTTCAGTATATAAAGTTGGACTTATTATTTATCATGTTTTCATAACCTCTGGATAAATACTAAATCCATCTTCTTTTCCTATCTATCATGTCCACTTTGACCTCTGTATAGATATTAAATCTACTTTTCTTTGGGTTCTTACATACTGTCATGTTCATATTACCTCTGATAGTATTATACACTCTAAATAGAAAATAAGATTACATTATCTATCATGTCCATATTACCTCTGGATAGATATAATGTTTGAGTTTAGAAAATTTGTCATGTTCATATAACCTCTGATGAGTATTTTCTACCCCATACAAAACAAGATTTCATCATAGACTTGTCACGTCCATATTACCTCTGATAAGTGCTTTCTATCTCCTATCTATTGTTTAAAATTCAACGATAGGATCGCAAAACGAATCTTTCATTCATTTCTGGTGGAAATACTACAGAATGGATAAGACAAAAAGATGACAAAACACTCTCTTAAGGTGGAGTGGAAGCATCTTGGAGCAATTTTTTTAATTCTTCTAGTCGTCTGCCACGAGAACTCATAACCTTATTGGTAGCCTCTGCACGTCGAGCTTCATGAGTGCAAATACGGGAAAGCTCAACGAAGGTGATTATCAAGTTGTCCTTTGCTTCATCAAGAGTTCTGATGGTCGACTCAGCCCCAAAAGCCTTTTCTTCTAAAATTGAGCTTTGGGTGAGATGTAGATTTCGAGCATCGATCATCTTCTTCCTTTCAGCCTTCAAGCAAGCTAGCTCTATCTCAACTTCGCGGATTCTGTCATTCTTGCTCTGAATATCTATGTTCAAAGCGTCATAAGCCACTCTGTGGCCATGCAGTGCAGGTTTTACGCCAGTCAAAAAGGCATTCTCTTTAGCAACCTTCAGACTGTGTTCACGGAGGGCTGCATTATATGTAGTCTCTCGAGCAAGATAATCAGCTGTTAAGGCATCATATTCTTCCCCGATGAGACTTTCAACAGTTTTACTAGACAGATTAAGATATTCCCTGATTGGCTGTTCAAGGTCTTCCATAATTTTCTCCAATGCGGCAGCTCTTTCAGTATCATTGAACAAAGCAACGTTCTTGATGGTCGAAGCCATTGCCGTCTTCAGAGTCTCATAATTGAGGCCCTTATTTAGAACCATTGTTATCAAGGTTGCCAAGCTTTTATAAAAGGTGTCAGTATAAATCTCAATGAGGAGATCCATTTCTGTGCTGGAACTTGGCGTGGCAACAATATCTAACAGATCCCTTTCTCGGAAATCAGGAACAGATGTTGGTGGTGCAACAGTAGGATGAGACGAAGTCGTTGGTGCTACCACCGTTATAGCCAATTGATCCCTAGAAGCTTCAGGGATTATATCACCAATCGGTGCAACAACAGATGGAGGCGGAGCCGATGACGTTACTATTGTTGTCTGGTTCCCAGGGACCTCAGTATCAACGTCTTCAATATTTGTCACTCCAGCCGTTTCTGGAGTTCTGGCGGCGGTAATGTCGGTGGATGTGGTGACAACTACAGGAGCTGGTTCAGATTCTGACATTGGCTTGTCAGAAATTGGTACTGGATCAGTGACAACAGTAGAGGATGTTATTATTTCCTCAGTTTCTGTTGGAAGTTCAAGCATGCCTCCAACATCTCCTTCAATTGATTGCTCCATGGGATTTTCCAATGTTTCAGCTGTGGTGAAACTTTCTACAGCTAATTCTTTGTTCAAGTCTGGATCACCTCCAGTAGTTCCATCATCACCTGCAGTGGGATCGAATCTAGTCTTCTCTTTGTGCTGATCCTCAACAAGAGAAGACAATTCAGATTGTGCTTGTTGTGCCTCAAGTGATGGAGGATGTTCTTTTTGAGGCTCCATCTCAGGCTTTTGCACTCCCCCTTCTTCAGTATCTGAGTTTCCTGAAGAAGAAGCTTCCCCTTCAGACTCCTCATTTTCTTCATAGATTTCTTCTTCTTGAGGAGGAAGAACTACAGGCTTTGGTGCAATTATGACATCTGCAAAATGAACAAAAATAAGTTAGTATACAAAATCATGATATATAATTCCGTATAGGTTTTGTATAATACTTGGAATACGTGCATTTTTTTCAAGATATGTATCATAATCACCATCCCAGTCATCATCCTAAAAGTCAAGAGTCGGTTCGTCTGATGGAATGCGATCTTGATCAGCAGTGGATACAGTAGTAGCACCCTCCGTAACTTGTGCCTTGGACGGCAAAGATAAATGAAGCGAGGTGCTAAGACGTCCAGGAGACAAAAGTGTTACAGCTCCTGATCCAACTGTCTGTGGAGGGGCTGAAGACCCTTCTCCAGGATGGACTGAGAAAGAACCGACGAGAGGATCTTCTTCAATATCCTCTTCCGGAGTGTGAACGCTTGGCTTGGAAGGTCCTTTTGTAGTAGACATCTTCCTCTTTTCTGGAGTTTTTACTGGAGATGTGGCGACTTCACTCTGTTTTCTTTTTCGGCCTTTACCAATAATGATAGGTTCTGCAGCTGGTTCTCCAACTCCTGTCGGGATAACTACTAAAAAAGGATCTGGGATGCCAGTATCGTCAGGGATGTCTGCTGGTATCCTGACCTGCTCCTCAATATCCCCTTCTTTAGGCCACCTCAGACTACCCTTCATATTGTAACCATGGGCAAAGGAACGAATTGAAGCATAGAAGTGGGCATACGTATGGAGTATACTTAGTTCTGTAGTGCTAGTGGCAGTCGAAATTCTAAATTTAGCACCAGTCCGAGCAGCACCGAAATACCTCCAACCTCTAGCTGCGTCAAGTAATTTCCCATAGTAACGGAAATTAGTCAAAGGATTACCAACATGAAGTTGGTCGTATCCAAATTGGCGAGCAAACCTACTGGGTAAGTATGGTTCGAACGCACAATTATCTTCGTTTCTGTACATCAGATGAGACGGTCTGATGCACTGAAGCCACCTAAAGACTAACTGTGGCAATACAACTCTTCCTTCAACTTCATCTTCAAACTGGACACCGAAGCAATCTGCTGGAACTTGCGGCCGGGTACAAAAGAAGTTCCAACCGTATGAATAATTCAAAACTGCTCGGGTATCTGCCACAGTCGTAGCAATCCATGTAGCTTTGCTGAATTTTTGGAGGAAGACCTCCGCATCATCGCCTGGGCTCGGCGGTAATAATCTGCAGTTGTGATGCAACAACCAGCCCATCAGATAAGTGTAGGGCATCTCTACTCTAGGAAAAATATTCCGATGAGGAGCATTGTTGATTAACTCCTCACCGAAGGTTCTTAAACCTGTATTTATCCGACACACCATGGCCGACAGCAGGTTGATCCTGACTTTGAATACCAGACGTACTGCTGGCTATAGCACACTGCGATGAATTCTGTCAACAGTATCAATACCTGGTACAACCCATCTTCTCAACCATAAAGAAAGAAAGCCTGCCAGCAAAGCTCTCCGTGAGATTCTCTGACTACCATATCTGAGGAAGCTCAAGGCTTCAGTTCCTGCAGGAAATTCCCCAGTCTTCGTAGACAGATATTTATTCGGGAATTTGTAAGTAACCATCATATCCCGAACCTTGTTAGAAGGGATTGTCGAATCTATGTTGATTACTGGAGCTTTGTTTTCTTGAAACCTTTCTTTATCTTCCTTGGATATCTTATCCTTATGGAAGAAAAGATAAGTCGTCCACTTGTTGATATACGCCAAATGGGATGTACTTTCATGCATCGTGGTACAAATCAGGTAGTGGCACATCAGTTCTTCGTATGTCTCGATTAACTGAGGGTTAACTCCTCTGATTTCAGCAAGCTCCCTGTTGGAGGGAACGTATTCTTCATATGGGGCCTCCCCCATTGGCAGCTTCGAGATAAACTGCATCTCATGAAGGGCAAGACCCATTTCACCTTTCAGGATGGCAAAAGTTCCAGTTGAACTTAAATATATCTCCATCAAGGCCAGAAATAAGTTTCCATTCGGAGGAATACCATAACTGGTGGAAGCTACTGCTTCGTACAAGCCAATATCTTTCAACTCTTCCTCAAAGTTCTTCATCATCCAAAGGCTTATCTGAATCCAACTCTGGTTGAATGGAGTCAACCATCCTGGCAGTCTGGGGTTGGTTTGGGGATATAATACAGCTTCCTTCATAAATTTATTGACAAACATCGGGGTTTGAACTGGCTGTATTAAACCCGAATCTTTGCTAGGATTAGAGCATGGCATAAGGCCAAAGATAGAAGTAACACCTCCATTGGGAACACTAGCAAAGTATCCCATATCATTGGCACGCTCTCTCTTGAAGACAATTCTACCCGGGCGTCCATGACTACTGGGAGTCAAACTCCACAACATTTGTCGAGGATGAGTAGCATGGATGAATGCTGACAAAGGATAATCTCTGTCCATATCTGGAAGATACATAGCTCTATTTCCAAATTTAAAAACCCAAGACTCTTTCTTGGGGTGTGTCTGGGATTTACAATCAATGGCATCTCCAAATAGAAAAGCTGGTTTTGCGAAGTGTTGTCCGTTTAGTGAACTCAACAATTCCCCATTTATCATGGATAGCAATAGTCTATCCCCTTGAGTTGCTATCAACTGTGCCCTCTCTGCCGGATACTCGGGGTTCGACTGAGGAAATTGGACATGAGATAAATCTTCCAAATAGTTCGAACCTACCATGCCAACTGATGATCCGAAAACTTCAGCGAGGGGGTGAACTTGCAAATCCACTGGTGAAATAACAAAAGAGATCAAGTTAGTTCGAAGTTTTTTATTAAAAAGTTGATGAAAAGCTTATGAAGTCTTTGTTCGACAAAATCTCTCAAAAAGATGGATGAACTTTACGCTACCACATAGTAATATGAGCGTAATACAACTTTTTACGCTGGCATGTACGAACATGAGCGTAGTTAAGTTTTACGCTAGCACATTAAATGTGGACATATTTTACGCTGTCACGTATAACGTGGGCGTATTCTTGTTATCTTTTTACGCTAACACGAACAACGTGGGCGTACAATGTTATTTCAGCTTTACGCTCACACGTACAACGTGGGCGTAAAAAGCTGAAAGTTTGGTTTATCTTCTTCTTCCTCGACGGATTTGTTTTCTCCCAACCAAAGATTAGGGTTGACCGACGGCATTTGAGAGTTTCAAAAAAGGAAATTCATTGTGACAAATAAGTGTTGACCGACACTGTTGGAAATTACGCCAACTGTTGGACATCCCCGCTTTTACGCGGATGACTGTTGCGTATCCCAAATTTTACGCTGGCAGGTCAAATCTTAATTTTTACGCTTCTGTTCAAAGTGTTTCAAATTTTGGAGATATTTGAAAACTTTGAAGGGGGTCTTGAAGGAGCGTAAAAAGTGCTTCAAAGCAAGAGTCATCCCATTCATAAGTCATCGGTTTTCTACACCAAGCAAGAGCAGATAATCTCTTTTACGCCCAAGACTAGGCTAATCAATTTACGCCTAAGCAGGCTGATCATCTTACGCTTGGGTCCACACCGATGGTTTTACGCCAAGGACAGAGCAGCCTCTTTTACGCTGGACAAAGCTGTCAAATCTCTCATTTAATGCAAACTCTGACATGAAGATATTAATGATGGCATTTACCACAGAATTCAATGGGATTTGTCTTACACAAAGACCATTGTTGTCGTTTACGGGGGATCGAGCTACTTTACGCTCACTATATGGTTTCTTTTACGTACGGAGTTTTACATGAGTTTTTACGCTCATAAAACAATGTGTGCGTAAAGTCTATTTGAGCCATTTTACGCTCAAGGTTATTCAATAACCACTTTACGCTGGAAACTTATGACAGAGCTATTTTACGCTCATCTTACTGCTTTACGCCCAGAGGATGTTGGAGCTATTTTTTACGCCCTATTCTTTCTGGCCAGTATGGAACGTGGTTTGCCTACATGGCCTTCATGCCATATATTTCGAAGAACGTGTGTACATGTATCATATTCTCACTGAAATGATGGGACGCGTGTCAACGTATGCAAAGGATGACTCTGATCATGGGTGGCAGTTGTTAGCGTAAAGACAGATTTTGATGTCTTTTTACGCACAGAAGCCCCAGTCTATAAATAGACTCATTTTTCTCAAACAGACAGGGGGAGAGAACAGGAGAGAATACAGAGATCAGGACTTCGAGATTTTTGATCCTCCAGAGCATTTTTCTTCAACTTTTCTTTCAGAACAGAGTGAAGCAAAGCAGGAAAGCATTCGGCCTCGCCATCAGTGCCCAAGTGCGTCGATACCTTTCTGGTGACTTAGTTCTTCCAAGTTGTTCTACTTCAAGCAGTGATCTTCATCATCATCATATGGTCCAAGGAACAAAGTGATCATTTACAAATCAGACTTCCATAGCAATACTTTTCCAGAATCAAATTTGTACTTCTTGTACTTTTTCTCGTTTTATTTTCAAAATCCAACCTTTTGTTTGGCAATTTTGTTAAGTAAAACAGGTATATATGCTTACATGGACAGTTGAGTGTTCGAACAACCTAAAATGAACTAACATTCAATCTAAATATCAGCTATGCATTGGTTCTATGTCTACATATGAAATCTGATATTGTATTTACAATATTTATACATTATGCATTCATATCTATCATTACATATATACCTTGCATTTATATCTAGCATTCATTATATACTTTCATGCATGCATTGCATATCATTCTTTCATTCATGCATTTATGCATTGCTTACATATATTACATTAATTGCATTCCTACATGCTTGCATTCAACCATATATATACATTAATGTAAAGAGGATATATATCATATATATCATTTCATTCATCTAACATATCATGCATTACATACTCTATATTCATTTAATATCCATACTACATAGGCTCATAGGTTACATAAAATGCATATATCGTATAGTCAATCTTTTACTTAAAATCAATACTGTACCAATTGGGCATTCACTAAATTCTAGGATTAAAGTATGTTGTATTAATTCATGTTAGCTTTCCGAAACTTCAAACGGATCGCATTTTCGTGTCCGGAAGCTTCCGGAATCGTGAAAATACCGAAACGCGTTCGTCTTTCGTACAGCTGACACTCAAATAATTCTACAGAAAGTTACAGAAAGAATTTGGCTTATTAAAATATATATTTGGAAAGCTAACTTCGATGCGATTCTTTTAAAAAACGGGAGATAAATTGAAGTTTTAAGCTAAAAGTTATGACATTTCTAAGTTGCTATTGCTACTAAAAACGTGGATAAAAATTATGACGAATTTGGGTAGTTTGAGACAAAAGAACACAAGTATATAACATAATATATCAAGAACTCACTCTCTACACTAATATGAGACACTATAGAACACATCTCCAATACAAAAATATGAGATTAAACATGTAATAATTCATTCATACATAACAACAACACATAGTGTGTCCAAATTTTGGATTTTCCCACATGGACACACCCACAACACAATGGACACTCCTATGACCTGCAAATGGACATGAAATGGACACAAATGTAGATACAACCATGGAGGTCATTCCTATGGGTTCAAAATAGACCTATATGCATGAGAAAATGAAAAAGAGAAGGGATTTATACCTCCCGGTAGATCGAATCGAAGAAAAGCCTTCTCGGAGCGACACCGACACGTAGAGATTCCAAAAGGACACGAACGAGCTCCGAATCCTCCCAAACTTGGGTAGCTTCCTCCTTGGCTAGAATGGAGAAGGAAAGAAGAAGATTTGGTGGCGAAATGGAAGGATTTGGTGGAGAAATTGCTAGAGATTGCTCTATAAAAATTTGGGGAAGAACAAGAGAGAGAGTGTGGATGAGAATAATGAAATGAACTTGAGCCTATCCTCTCCCAAGGTGGCTGGCCATATGGGGCTATTTGTCCTATTATGGTAAGGTCCAAAATGCCCCCACTAACCTATTCTAGTAGTATTAGGAAAGGGCTAATTGGTTGGGGCTAAATTAGTCATTCTAAAGTCTCTAATCACACTAACCTTATCCATAATAATTAGTCTAACCTCTAACTAAAATATTTCTATCATGTGGGTCATGGCTAACTAATGTGTGGGTCCATTAAAGTCAACACTACCCCCGGGTCCCCGTTTCAAGTCGGATTGAGCTGAAATTCGAACCCGACTCAATTAACCCCAAAACAATATCATAAATAATAAAATAAATTTCAAAAATATTTTAAAAATATAAAATGACAAAAATACTCATGTTCTTGAAAACTGGGGGTGACAAATTTCTCGAAATTAAAACCAAACAAAAGTAAAATGTCAAAATCACAAGTCATAATTTTAAATAGTTTAAAAATGATTAAAAATCACCAAAAATTATAATATAAAATAATTATCAATAAATAATAATTATAATTACAAAATTTTAAAATTACCCTCATCTGGAAAACTAGGTGTTACAATCCTACCCACCTTATAAAAATTTTGTCCTCGAAATTAAGATGATCGCACCCCCTTCTAGGTCAAACATAGTCAAGGGTCAATCACTAGTCAATTTCTCAACATCCAAGTACTTGGTCATCAACTGGTCAACTTCTTAGGGTTTTACCTATGCTAGCTATTTAGGTATTGGCAACTAGAATTTAGCAAAAGAGAAACTCTATAACAGACTAGCTCTTAACTTCCCAATCCTATCAAGTCACCTATAACTAAATACCTACAAGCTAAGCACATGAATACCAAATACCACATATATATATATATATATATATATATATATATATATATATATATATATATATATATATATATATATATGCTCAAGAACAACAATCCATCACATATATCCTAAGTATATCATCTATATATATAGACCTCTTAGTCCTAGGTGAAACTACAACTATGCTCAAGGGCAGGCTCTGGTCACTGGGTGTCTCACTGGAAGGGTAAAGAAAAATAATAATAAATCATCAAGGTTATATGGCATACTAACATCCTATGTATAAACTGGTTGGTACTATAAATAACAGGGAAATCATCTACAATAGGTTATTATTCTAATACCAATGCTAACTATCATCTCTAGGGTACAGACACTCTACAAGTCATCATACTATTATACTATGAAGGAACTACCTATGAATAAGCCCTACAAAACTAAATATCCCTACTCCTAAGTCATTTATAACAATAAAAAGGGTATGATGTTTAAATCCTTCTCAAGATAAAATCTGTTAATCATATGCGTCTGTCAAAATCATGTTGTCCAGAGTCTTCATCATGCTAGTGAGCAAGGCTTCGATAATCACAGAGTCCTTGACTAAGGTACGTACCTCTAGGTTCATGGTATTTAAAATTTTCGTATTGCCGCATGCGACGGCGAAAACTTTAAATTTCCATACCCGAGAATACATCCAAAATCTGACTACATGTCCTCACTATGCCAACTAACACGACTATCGAGAATTCTAGATTCCATGATTTAGGCGACCTAGCCCATATGATTTTCTCAGAAGAAAAAACAAACACAACAAAAGAGTAACATGACAAAATTAATCAATCAACAAGGAACAGATGGAATTGAATTTCAAGGTAATTATAAAAGACAATTGCGGGAATGGAATTGAGAAGAACGGAACTTGCAGCAAGATCTCCAACGGTCTGTGCATCCTCGACTGTCCTGACGATAGCTCGCCCTGCTGGTTTCCTCCAGCCTGATGTTGATACTGCACAAATCTCTGCTGCTGATGCTGCATGAATCGCTGCTGCTGAGAGAAACCGAAAACGAAGGGAAAAGTTTCTGTACAGACGGAGGTGCACCTCCAATGTAGCAGAAACGCCAACCTGAGTCGGCACAACAGAAGCTGCGGTCTCGAGGCCCTGATGAACAGGACGAAAGGTGGCCAGCCTCTCGATAGTATTCCCCGAACAGAAGTGATGAGATCGTGTCTTCATAACCATCATGAAAACAGATCAAAACAAGAAGCAATTTCTGAGAATGAAGCGAAAATTCAAAGGAGGACAGTTTATATTCAAGGGGAAGTCAATAAGCAACAATTTTAGACAAAAGGAATCTGATTAAGAGTTTTTCCTAATGTGATTGAGTACCTCCAAAAATAATCCTAATCCTACTGCAGGCTGTAGTGATACTCTAGTTCGAATACCACTACATAAACTCGACCTGCATGGGCCACCACTAAAAACGTGTCACGACCCGCACCCACCGTGAGGGTACGAGAACGTAATAACGCCCAGCCTACGCCGCAGTGTCGACGGTAGAACGCTGTTCTAGGTCATGAACTATAACTACATAACATGAAATATACTCTCCAGAAGGAGGCCAACACCGAAGTACAACTCAATCACAATCTAAGGTAGAATGTAGCACGATGGAAATAGATAAGAAATCCTCAACTGAGGTACAGCTGAAATGGAATACAAGTCTCATCATCTCTAAAATATACAACTCTGAAAATAAAGACAACAGCTAAGCATGAAAAGAAGGAACAGTCTAAGCTATCTGCACTATACAAGGTATCATCCTGAGCAGCTGCCTGAACCTCCCCAGGGGTCCAGGTCGCGAGTGTCAACTAGGCAAACTCCAAGTAAGGGTGCAGGGTTCCTCATCATCCTCTGTAAAATTTTCAACAGGTCCAGTCAGGACGGGAGCGAGCACAAAACATCTCACGCAGTTCATATCATGTTAGGAAATATAAAGCATGCAATAGAGTAAGGTACATGAAATGCTGAAAGAAAGAAGTGTATGAAAAATAGTAGAGATTTGATAACAGGAAATATCTAAATATGATAAGTAAGAACTATAAGCCTACTGTGATTTAGAGTACAATATGGTTATGTAAATGGTCTAGGAAAATGCAATGGTAACTCTATTGTACGTGGGTGTACAATAGACATATACAATAGTTATACAATCTTGTACAATAGGATTTGATTACATAACCAATTCTACTCCCCCTCCACAATCAATACACAAGGATCCACTCCAGTTACGTTATCTTGCACAATAGTGTACAATGTTATACAATGGATGTACAATATTATACAATAGGTGTACAATGTTATACAATAGTTGTACAATGTTATACAATAGTGTACAATGGTCTATCCCTGGAACTCATGTGATAATGAGAGTACAATATGCACAATGAGTGTACAAGGATATAGGTATTCAGTAAATACAATATGGAAGTGAAATGTACATCACAATATGTATCTAGTGAATACAAAGGGATAACATCCCAAAAGAAGATCCTTATAGTACCAATCCGTGATAACAATCGTGTCAGCATCAAGTACAGTAATCTAGAGCAAGAATGTAAATTCAGGCAAGTATGAAACGGTCAGAGAATGTACTCGCCTCGTATCTGAATGTCTGAAGTAAATATACTGCCTGAGGAGAGGTGTTTGTGTCCTAATCAGAGCAACACAAGTTACAACATGTCTAAAATAAGAAAATAGACTGCTATAATGCATTTACATGCTGTCTAGGTCAAACTAGGCTAAAGTCAACACTTGGTCAACTCTAGTCAACTATCTAGTCAAAGCTAGGTCAACTGGGTCAACATAGACTCAATGAAGTCTCACTAGGCCTAACCAGTCTACCCTAGCTAGTACATACCATACAAATCCATGGCTATCCAAGCCAACACAAGTCATATATCAAGATACATCACATTCATGCATATTCAACATTATATATATATATATTTTTTTTTTTTCAACATTATATATATATATATATATATATATATATATATATATATATATATATATATATATATATATATATATATATATATATATATATATATAAGAGAAAAGAACTAACATGTAAAGCTATGTGTGTGTGTGTGTGTGTGAACATGGAGGTGTACATGAAAAGAGAAATTAACACTAGTTATGAGTTTACACTACACATGGCACAAAGCTAACCCATCTACATTACACATTTATTATACTTAACATGCATGGCTACAAGTATATATCTATATACATTAGAGTAGAGACTATTTAACTTATAACTAACATGCATCTATACTTTACATAAATCTATATATATTATAGCAATCATTTAGAGAAGGGTTACATGGCATGGTGGTTGATATAGAGTGGGGTGTCCTTGTGCAGAGGGTGAAGTTCATTCTCAGTTTAGTTCCACATTTACATATAAACTAAAGTGAGCTATCCCATAAACTGGTGTAACTAACCACATAAAATGAACCATGTTATCTGAAATATGCCATTAAGCCAATATCCCATATGCATACAGCTCATGTATTATCTAATACTGAAATTAACTAACATTTCGAATTAAGGGATTGAAGGTTAACATTACATTCATAGACATTCTACTATATTGAAAACTGAAATTGGCTTGGCAATAGAAAAAGGAAGGTATATATGCTTACATGGACAGTTCAGTGTTCGAACAACCTAAAATGAATTAACATTCAATCTAAATATCAGCTATGCATTGGTTCTATGTCCACATATGAAATCTGATATTGCATTTACAATATTTATACATTATGCATTCATATCTATCATTACATATATACCTTGCATTTATATCTAGCATTCATTATATACTTTCATGCATTCATTGTATATCATTCTTTCATTCATGCATTTATGCATTGCTTACATATATTACATTAATTGCATTCCTACATGCTTGCATTCAACCATATATATACATTAATGTAAAGAGGATATATATCATATATATATATCATTTCATTCATCTAACATATCATGCATTACATACTCTATATTCATTTAATATCCATACTACATAGGCTTATAGGTTACACAAAATGCATATATCGTATAGTCACTCTTTTACTTAAAACCAATACTGTACCAATTGGGCATTTACTAAATTCTAGGATTAAACTATATTGTAGTACTTCATGTTTGCTTTCCGAAACTTCAAACGGATCGCATTTTCGTGTCCGGAAGCTCCCGGAATCGCGAAAATACCGAAACGCGTTCGTCTTTCGTACAGCTGACACTCAAATAATTCTACAGAAAGTTACAGAAAGAATTTGGCTTATTAAAATATATATTTGGAGAGCTAACTTCGATACGGTTCTTTTAAAAAAACGGGAGATAAATCGGAGTTTTAAGCTAAAAGTTATGACATTTCTAAGTTGCTATTGCTACTAAAAACGTGGATAAAAATTATGACGAATTTGGGTAGTTTGAGACAAAAGAACACAAGTATATAACATAATATATCAAGAACTCACTCTCTACACTAATATATATATACATATATATATATATATATATATATATATATATATATATATATATATATATATATATGAGACACTATAGAACACATCTCCAATACAAAAATATGAGATTAAACATGTAATAATTCATTCATACATAACAACAACACATAGTGTGTCCAAATTTGGGATTTTCCCACATGGACACACCCACAACACAAAGGACACTCCTATGACCTCCAAATGGACACGAAATGGACACAAATGGAGATACAACCATGGGGGTCATTCCTATGGGTTCAAAATAGACCTATATGCATGAGAAAATGAAAAAGAGAAGGGATTTATACCTCCCGGTAGATCGAATCGAAGAAAAGCCTTCTCGGAGTGACACCGACACGTAGAGATTCCAAAAGGACACGAACGAGCTCCGAATCCCCCCAAACTTGGGTAGCTTCCTCCTTGGATAGAATGGAGAAGGAAAGAAGAAGATTTGGTGGCAAAATGGAATAATTTGGTGAAGAAATTGCTAGGGATTGCTCTCTAGAAATTTGGGAAAGAACAAGAGAGAGAGTGTGGATGAGAATAATGAAATGAACTTGAGCCTATCCTCTCCCAAAGTGGCTGGCCATATGGGGCTATTTGTCCTATTATGGTAAGGTCCAAAATGCCCCCACTAACCTATTCTATTAGTATTAGGAAAGGGCTAATTGGTTGGGGCTAAATTAGTCATTCTAAAGTCTCTAATCACACTAACCTTATCCATAATAATTAGTCTAACCTCTAACTAAAATATTTCTATCATGTGGGTCATGGCTAACTAATGTGTGGGTCCACTAAAGTCAACACTACCCCCGGGTCCCCGTTTCAAGTCGGATTGAGCTGAAATTCGAACCCGACTCAAATAACCCCAAAACAATATCATAAATAATAAAATAAATTTCAAAAATATTTCAAAAATACAAAATGACAAAAATACTCTTGTTCCTGAAAACTGGGGGTGACAAATTTCTCGAAATTAAAACCAAACAATAGTAAAATATCAAAATCACAAGTCATAATTTTAAATAGTTTAAAAATGATTAAAAATCACCAAAAATCATAATATGAAATAATTATCAATAAATAATAATTATAATTACAAAATTTCAAAATTACCCTCATCTGAAAAACTGGGTGTTATAGTAACTTCCTTTCTGAACATCAGTAATTCTTTTTGAGCATCTCGTATAATTCCACTTGTTTATTCAATATTCCAACCAACTAATAACACAATAGATGTTACCAATTCCAACTCGAGAAATTTTCCAAAATCGATCCAAAATTCTCCAAAATATTCCGACTTAGATGTATCAAGTATTCCTTTCAAGTTCATTGTCATCCATGCCACCAAAGTTGATAAATCCTATAGCCACATTTCATTTCGATATTCGATTCTTATCGATCAATTCTTGTATTCGTCATCGTTCGCATCCATATACTTTGTTTGCAACTTGTAAATTTTCGGTCATAATCCATCCATCAAATTGTACCATCATTCCTTTTTAATAACATTTCTTGCTGTACTCAAATATTTTCTCTTATTGATAAGCCAACATATATTCTCTCGCATAAGCAACTCTTATATCAAACAACATTAATCCCGAGGGTCATTCCTATTCACATTCGCTCTCGCCGATCTCGGCTACATGCACTATCCAATTCTGTCGTTACACTTATTCTCAATTCTGATCCGATCAAATAAAATTATCCCAACTGTCTTAAGGCACTACCATCAATTTTACGCAGCTCAATATTAATCAACCAAATCCAACCAGTTCTAACAATTTCTAGCATTCCAACAAAGGCAACTCAATTTCCGAAACCAACATGATCCGTCATCCCATCCAACATTATAACATCAAATTTTCCAAATATCCATTCCATTCCGAAGTCTACCTTCCGACACATCTTACTCATTCCGACTATACTCACGCAACATCAATAGGGACATCCTATGGTTTTCCAACAGTCAACTTAGCATCCAGTCAAGTCTCTACGGCCAGCTATTCTAAGCCAAACCAAACATTCAGCTAGCTCATATGAGATGAGTAGCTATCAGGGACATACTTATCTCTTATCTTAGAGGCAACCAATTCTCATCATAGGGCAACTCTATGGTCTGACCAACTTAGGGACATGGGACACCACCCCAATCTTATGAACTTATTCCCAACACGGACAACTGAAGGACATCGTCAACCAATCTGAAACTTAAGCAACCGACAACATTCTAGGCAACCAACCGACAATCTAGGCAACCAACCGACACTCTAGGCAACCAACCAATATTCTAGGCAACCAACCGACACTCTAGTCAACCAACCGACATTCTAGGCAACCAGCCAACAATCTAGACAACCAGCCAACAATCTAGGCAACTAGCAGACATCTAGGGTTAAATCTTTCTACCCGTACTCATACTCGGATCATACCCAACGAAGTCTCATTCTAGACTTACCCGCAACCGACAAAATCTATCCGACAATTCAATCCAACAATTCTATCCAACAATCCTTATGGGTCAATCCGAAGCTATCATATAAAACTCTTAACCAAATATTCAAACTTCCAATTTCCACTTGCATAGACATAGCATCTATTTGATCCAACTTGCATCCTCATATCGTACTCAAATTATTTATTCAATCGGGTCAACTATTCTAAATCATAATCCAACATTGTTACCTCAATATTTTATCACTTACGATCTCCTTCTACGGTCTCTTTGCGACATATTCATTTCTCACATTCTTAGATCATCGATACGGTCTGTACTCTTTAACCAACAAAATCAGGCAACTACATAATCATATTTCTTCCGAGGCATCATTTACATATTTTCTAGCACCAACACGGTCATCTGTTAGCAATTCACGTTAACCATCAATATTCGTTTTGCATCATCTCCTTATGATTCCATAAGAAAATTTACTATTCATGCACCGATCCAACCTCTATAGCACCAATCATCTAGCATTCGTATATCGGTCATCTTAGTGGATATAACATAACTCATCAGCTAAGTCATAATCCAACAATTCTATATTCCACCAAACTTGTTATTCATGCGACAACATCATCTACCGACATGGTCTATTACATATCGCTGCACCTCGATATTTATTTGTATTCCAGCCATTCGACTCTCATATGGGACATTTACTCTTTCATGCATTAAGGGACAAGTACCCATTCTCTATGCCTCAAAATAGTCAAGGGTCGTAACTTGTTAATTCGGGACACATCAAATTCTCTCAAGTACACTGCACCACGTGCCAAGATCATCTATTCCTCAATCCCATTCTCAATCTTTCTGGTCGATGCAACTCTCTGCATCTTCTAAATCATTTGCAACATCCCGATAAGCGCCTAACATTACCATTAATTCTGTTGATATCCAGCATCCAATTTCTTTTACTCAATTCCAACATCATTCAATATTCGGTCCATAGTTGTTCTCGCAAAATCTTTCGATAGCAACACCACACTATTGTTACCAAGCCTACAATCCTTTTACCCAACTGATCCAAGTCTTCGCCTGTATCTGAAATTCGTTTTCTTCCCATCCAGGGCATTCATCTCATATTCTCAATTCTCTTATTACCCAACATAATGCTAACCAACAAGGTCTAGCGATGGTTCACCCGAACACATCAAAAATCTCACAACGGGTCAACCAACTTAACAATCAGGGGACACACCTAGCCGTCATGTATCAATCGTAAGCTCAGCTACGATTCGATACCACCCAATACCTTATAGGTAAAGCAATCACAAAATCATAAACACATCAAGGGTCAAGGGACATCTTATCACGACGAGGGTATATGTAATATACCACTCAGAGCTCAAGCCATTCCGACACAATATTCCCTCGCATCAAATCAACGTCCAATATGGACAATCCATCCTGCAGTGGTTATGCTGACCACAAATATCGACTCAAGATTTTGTCGATTTCCCATTCACTAAAATCCATGCACATTCTGTTCCAACATACCATGCCATCACCCACTGTCGATCGCTGCATAACAATCGACTCCATGAATCCCACACATAAGACATCCAGCATACATCACAAACTTATTATCACATCGCATCATTGTTATTTTTTTTGGTATCTTTTTAGAAATTCAACAAAACACACATATCACACCCCACATATTTAGACTTATTGCATGGAACACCCAGTGAGAGGTTAGAATAATCAACGGACTTTCAGTCAAGGGAACAACTTAGAATAGTTTGGAAGCAACACAGAATAATCGCAGAAGCACTATGAGTCATCATAGAGGCAACTTTGATTTCATCGCGGAAGCAACTTTGAGTATTCGCGGAAGCAACTTTGATTCACCGCGGAAGCAACTTTGAATAATCGCGGAAGCAATCTTTGAATCATCGCGGAAGCAGTTTAGAATCATCTTAGTAGCAACATTGATTCGAAACAAATCGAATAGGAGTCCAAAGACGTAAAGCCGTGCTCTGGTACCATTATGTCACGCCCCGATCCCGGAGGATTGAAAACTAGCCACTGGACGTGATGCCGTACAAGTCTAGATTGCACTTGTACAAGGCAAAACCATTACAGTTCCTGGTAATTCTCAGAAAACATCGACAACGCAGCGGAACCAAGCAGGTAAATTGAAGTCACACAATTTATGAAGAAATGTATCTCTTTATTGATAATCAAAATGGATTACAAGACTTGCAGCAGAATACAAAGTTTACAACTGATTACAAGGCTCTTAAATAGCCAACAGAATGTATACACTTGCCCTTTAGGCTACAACTGAATATACCGACTTCTTTATAATGACTTGTCAATTTGGCTACAATCTCACTTGTACAACTGAGTTCCACTGTTCCATACATTATGTCCCGTATAGCAGAAGACATCATCTTGGAAGAAGAGCTTCTGCACACCCATCCGATTCATCGATGCCAAGCACTGATTCACAGGATTTCTCCCAAGCAAACACCTGTAATATTGCCCACAACGTGGGTCAGTACATCATCAATGTACTGGCGAGCGGTGCTGGCCCAACTCACCTAAGAAGACAACACTAAGTAATCATGTTACAGAATATTATTAACAGTGGTCTTTCTCGTTGCCTTAGGGTCAATTTCATGTTATAGCCGACAAGAAGTAAAGCATGCAAATCTCATTGCCAACATAATTTAAAGCATGCAATTATCACCCTTTGGTGATTCTTACCCACGATCGTGTAGCCATCCCTGTACATTTATAATACTTACTCTGCCTGTACAAGACATTATTAGGAACAATATCATGATTCAATATAAATATCACCGTTCAGGTGATTCTTACCAACATGCCGACATCCTTCCCTGTATTTGAGTAATAACTTACTCTGCCTGCATAAGACATCATTAGCACCTGACCTATCTATATGAAGGTCGCTGGCGACACGCCATCCTGGACCGTCTTACTGGTATACAGCGCCCTTGCCAGTGCAGGTAGTTAGCCCCACTGCAAGTCATGTATACCGTGCTACTACTTCAGCACTGCTACTACTTCAGCATTGGTTTTCCCCAGGACGAACCGGGTTCCATGGCCCAGGAATACCGTTCGAGAAACCACCTTGTCGACAAGTTGTCCATGACCATGCAACTATATGCAACTTATCTAAGAAGAAAACATATAATGCATGATAAGGAAAACTAAGTAATTCAGCCATCATTCTCATTCATATTACCATCTTGCCATCTTGCCTTGAGCCAATGCTCATATTATCATCTACCCAATCCAGGGTCTTGGCGTAATCAACATTCTACATCGGCGACAGGATAATAGAATGTTGTTATCCAATCCTTTTGCCACATCTTTGATACCATACATCTTTCCAACCAAACTCAATGTACTCACATCCCAATTCCTGGGACTTAGCATCTGTTTAGCATATATTCATTCGAATGCAAATCAATGCATACTCACTGCCCAGTTCTTGGGTCTTAACATCTGTTTTGCCATCTATTCATTGAGCCAAAGCTCGATATACTCACCGCCCAAGTATTTGGGACTTTGCCTTCACCTGTCATGTAATTTATCGCAATATCGTACAAGCATACAATTCATTTAGCCACAACAGTTTACGTTCAGGTGATTATTATCTTTCATTATCTTTCCAAATTCCATGCAAGGTGTTATTGAGCACCTCAATAAGAAACATAGCATACGCATCTTTATTTTAAGCGTGAAGCTAAAGGGTCTTTGAATGGTTCAACACTACTCACATTCATAGGACGATTCCCGCCAGGATCGTATAGCCTTCCAAGCAATCCTTCGCATAATCCCAAGTCCAACAAGGCTTCATCGAACCAACCATCCATCATAAGGCATCTTGCGGGTCGGGGCACTACAATACATGCACAAATTAATGCTATATTTAATGCAGGGATAGATTTGTAAATTGAATGTTAAAAAAATTAAAGAGTAGTGTTGAATGACATTTTAGTGGTGCTAATAGCAACACCCATTGCTAATCCATATTCCTCTCGCCTCTTTGATTGTAGGGGCACCGCAAGCCAATGATTGGGACAAGGATGGCCACTTCATGGTCTATAAAATATCACAAGCTAATACTAGGGGCAAAGAGGGTCCTGGGCGATCGCTCTGGTTGTTCTGGGCCATGACCGACCATAAACCTTCCTAGGCATCAAATGATCTCATTTGGATTCTTAAGTCTTTCATAATTTAATTGGTTATGAATTATTATTTCAGAACTTTCCAAGGAAGCCTGACCAGTTCCAAGTTCCAAGCCAACCGTTGATGGCTACACGTCCGAGCTATGTTTCCTTAAATCTAGAGGCCAATTTGTGTTAGAATTCACAATTTATACATAGAAGTTACAGTCTGAAACTTTGTAAGTTAATTATTAGTCATTTTAGGTTTAATAAAAAATAATTATGATATTAATTCATTAATCTATATTCAATAATGCATTGATTATCTCGAGTTAGCTGTAGGGGCCGAATCATAGCTAGCGGTGGTCCAAAAACTCTTAAGTACCATATCGTTTAAGGCAATTTACATCTTTTTGACAGAAGGTCCATTTTGATGTTCACCCAAAATAGTCCTTGATTAATTAATTAATACTTAGAACTTATTTATCACAAAATCAAAAATTCCTAATTCTCGACGAATAAAGTTAAATCGATCCACAACTAAGGTCTTAGTAAAAATATCTGCTAACTGATGTTCTGTGAATAAATTCTAAACATATATTACCTTGTTGTTGATGATCCCTTAAAAAATTATGTCTAATCTCTATATGTTTAGTACGTTGGCATATAGGATTATTTGTGAGATTTATAGTGCTCATATTATCACAGAAAATATGAATATTTTTGTAAACTAGATTATAACTAGGGTTTATTTCATCCACAAAATTTGTGCACAACAACGACCTATAGTGATATACTAAGTCTCAGTTGTTGATAATGCAATAAAATTTTGCTTTTTACTAAACCAAGAGACTAATGCCTTGCCTAGGAAATAACAAGTGCCACTAGTAATTCTACGATCAACTTTGCATCTAGCAAAATCAACATATAAGTAACCAATAAGGTCAAAAAATATAGTTTTAGGATACTATAAGTCAACAATTAAAGTACCTTTAAGGTATTGGAGAGTACGCTTAACTGCGCACATATGTGATTCCTTAGGATTGGCTTAGAATCTAGCACATAAACAAACACTAAATATGATATCAGGGTGACTAGCAATTAAATACAGTAAACTGCTAATCGTCCCTCGATACTTAGGTGTGTCGGCTGGTTTGCCATTTTCATTAAGATCAAGCTTTATTGAAGATACCATTAGAGTGCCTATGGATTTGGCGTTATCCATGTTAAACTTTTTTTTATCAAATCTTTTATATATTTGGCTTGATTGATGAAAATTTTCTGTGAATTCTGATTGATTTGCAATCCAAAGAAAACAGTAAATTCTTCCATCATGCTCATCTTAAATTCACTCTACATACACTTAACAAATTCTTGGCATAATATCTCATTAGTAGATCCAAAAATTATGTCATCAACATAAATTTGCACGAAGAGAAGAGTGTCATCATATGTTTTGACAAAGAGTGTTGTGTCAATCTGCCCGCCCGCCTTTTTTCAAGTAGAAATGAACTGAGGCGATCATATCAAGCTCCAGAGGTTTGTTTAAGTCCATACAGTGCTTTTAGTAGTTTGAAGACGTTATTTGGAAATTGAAAATCATTAAAACCGGATGGTTATGCAACAAAATCTTTTTTTTTTAATAAAACCATTCAAAAATCCACTCTTGACATTCATTGAAAAGGTTTAAAATTATGAAAATTAGTAAAGGCGTAAAGCACGTGAATGGGTTCTTGTCTCGTAATATGAGCATAGGTCTCATCATAGTCAATACATCTTCTTAGTTGTATCCTTGAACTACGAGACATGCTTTGTTACTGTGATTTCATCATTGTCATTCAATTTATTTCGGAATACCCATCTAGTGCTAATTACAAAAGTACCATTAGGTCTGGGAACAAGTTTCTAAACTTGATTTCTCTCGAATTGGTTTAATTTCTCTTGCATTGTCGAAATCCAAAATTCAGCAAAAAAGCTTCTCTTATATTTTTGTTTTCTATTTGTGAAATAAAAGCTACATTAACAATTACATCTTTAACAGAAGAGGGGGTTCTTACTCCTTTAGATAAGTCACCTACTACCAGGTCTTCTGGATGATCAACCGTGAACTTCATTTTCTTTGGCAGATTTTTCATATATCTTGTACCGGTAGTTGGGTCTTCCGGTGCTTTGTTGGAAGTAGTTTGGTCAGCTTCATCGTCAATGTCACTAGCTATTTGTCTATTAAGCTCATAAAACGTGACATTAATAGATTCTTCTACAATCATAGACCGTTTATTAAAAATTATGAAGCCTTTACTCTTGGTAGCATAACCAATGAAAATTCTTTCATCTACCATAGAGTCGAACTTTTCCAAGTTATCCTTGGTGTTCAAAATTTAACATCTACATCCAAAAACTTTGATATAAGAAATGCTTGGAGTTCTACCAAACCAAAGCTCATAGGTGCCTTTATTGATATAGGTCGAATTAGAATACTATTCAAAACATGAGAGGTTATATTTACAGCTTCTGTGCAAAAGTATTTCGAAAGATTATGCTGGTTTAGCATAACTCTGGCCATATCACCAAGAGCTATGTTCTTTCTCTCTACAACACCATTTTGTTAAGGAGTTTCTGGACAAAAAAATCCATGACTAAAACCATTGGAATAACAAAAAGACTTAAAATCAATATTTTTAAATTCGTCTCCATGATCACTTCGAATACGAGTAATCATGAAGCTCTTTTCATTTTGAACATTTTTACAAAAAGTCACAAACTCGGGAAAAGCTTCGTTCTTATTAGCAAGAAAATTTACTCAAGTATATCTAGAAAAGTCATCCACTATAACATATTCACATAATTTACCACAAATACTGGCAATTCTACTAGGTCCAAATAAGTCCATATGTAATAATTGAAGAGGTCTAGAGGTACTTACAATATTTATTTATTTGAAGGATGATCTAATTGCCTTGTTTTTTTCATCTTTATTGGCGTATAGGCATCTTCTTGCATTATTAGTGTCTTCTAAAAGACAGAAAACATAAATATTCTTTGCCCTAGTATCTTCATATATAATATCTCCATATTGTCTATTATAGATGTAGCATGTTACAAAATTGATACTATAACCATTGTCATCTAGGTAACCGATGCTGAGTATATTATGTTTAAAGTCAGTTACTAGACAGACGTCCTTTATTACAGGAGAGGGAGGGATACCTACATTACCATTTCAAATGATATAACATTTAAGATTATTTTTGAAAGAGACATATCATTCTTTCTTCATCCATAAAATTGCAAATAATGATGCATCACCGATCATATGAGGTGAGCAACCACTATCGAGAATCCATTTGCTCTTAATGTGTGAAGATTGGTCCACACAAAACGAACAGATGTGACCTTTGGTACCCATTTCTTCAAGGGTCTAGGACTGTTAGATTTAGACACCCATGCAAACACATTCAAATCTACTATCTTTCTAACTTGACATTACTCTGTCATGTGTCCTTTAAGACTGAAGTAATAGAAAGTTAAAAAGGTGTTCATGCTTGCTGTAACAATATGAGAATGTGGAACATTATGTTGAGCAGTGTGTTGAGTCTTTCGTGGATATCTATAAAAGAAAGCATGGTTGTGAGTGAACTGTTTCTGAACAACTTTCTTTGGTCAAGTCTTTCATTGTATGACGTGTATGCATTTAATGCTAGACTGAGCTATAGGTTGTAATACTAGCTTTCCCAGTCTGATCTCCAACCTTTTTGAGATTGTGCTAGCCTCATTATACTTAGCAGTTAATAAGTCTGTTATATGTGTAGCAATGCTATATTTCTTTTTCTCTACTTCATAAGCTTTATTGAGTTTTGCATGCTCTTATGTCATTTTATTAATGCACTCTTGAGCGTTAAGCAGACAGCTTAACCGTGGGTAGCTCATTTGTGTCACTAGCAGCTGATATGCCTTAATCTTTCTTCGAGACTACTTATACTTATCTAATACTTTCTTGTATTCTTCCAACATATCACCGAAAGCGTCAGATAACTCATCAAAGGAAAAGTCTTCATATAAGGGATTTGTTGTTACTTGATCAGCGAAAGCCATCAAATATACATTTGTAGCATCTCGAGGTTCTTCTTCCTCGGATTCACTGGCTTCACTTTATGACATATATATGCTCGTGTTAGAATATTTGCATGAAGTTAATCTTTTACTTGATTGTTCGCTTTCGTGGTATTCGAACAGTCCTTTTTTATGTGGCCTAACATCTTACAGCCATAGCACGCTGGCATTTCTTTGTTGTTGTCTTGGTACTCATTCTTTCTGCTTGATCTCTCAAATCTTAAGAACTTCTTGAAGTTTCTGACCATCAGTGCTTGTTCTTCTCCTTCAGAATCTTCATCTTCAGTATCATCATTTGATATTTTCTTGTGATGCACTCTGAAGGCTATTGTCTTCTCCTTAGGAGTTGATTCTTCAAAATCTTTAAGATCCAATGCATGGGTCATAAGTTTTCCCATAAGTGCTTCAAGAGTCATTATAGTGAGATCATTTCCTTCAATGATTGTAGTAGGGCTTTGGGGTTCCAGTTTTTGTTAGTCCACTAAGCACCTTCCATATCTTCTCATGATCGTTGTAATTTTTTCCATGGGAAGAAAAAGAATTAACAACATTAAGAAATCTTGTAAACATTTGAGTTATACTCTTATTGGGCTTCATCTTGAATGCTTTATATTCTTGTGCCAGTCGGCTAATTTTTGAGTCCTTCACTTGAGAGTTTCCTTCGTGAGTGACCTAAAGAAGTTTCATACTTCATGTGAAGTGGCACAGGTGGATACTTTGTTGAACTCTGTCATGCCTACAGTACAAAATAGCGCATTAATAGCTCTTGTATCAAGACTAGTTTGTTTCTTTTCTAACTCAATATATTTTCATGGGGTTTCTCTATAAGATTTCCATCGACAATAATTCTTGCTGGCATGTTGTAGCCGTCTATTACTATTGACCGGAGGTCAAAATCTAGAGACTTCAAGTAAAAGCTCATACGTATTTTTTAATGTGTAGTTGGTTCCATCAGATTGGCCTTCACTAGTGAATAGATTTCATGGTTGCCATATGTATAATTTCTTAGGATGTAAAAACTTTTAAGAGAACCATGCTCAGATACCACTTGTGGATCGTAAGGCAACTCTATAAGGGAGGTGAATAGAGTGCAGCGGGAAAAAAAATTCTCTTAAAAATAATAAGGCACAATACCAATTATATAAAGCAATAAGTACATATATGAAAAATATGAAGTATGAAGTTTAGAAAGCAAACACAAACACAAAGGTTTATATTGGTTTCCCTCTGGAAGAACTAGTCCAGTCTCGAGAACTCTAGCTCGATGTTGAATCTACTATGCAGTGAAACAAAAGCTTTGATTGGAAGGGCTTACAACTTCTTACAACATGTGCTTTGATCCGAAGGGCACGACTACTTCAAACTTAAGCTTTTGAATAAACTTACTTGGAACTTAACCAAGTTAGTACAAGTCTTGAACAAAACTTCTAGCCGATATTGCACTTGATCGAGTAGGAGAACAGAAGTTCTATTTTTGAGTAGATAGGAAAACTATAAGGCTTACTGAATATATGAGAAGATAGAAAGTGAAATGAGTGATTAGAAATGGAGAAAAGCTCATCTATTTATAGGGCATTTTGGAGACCGTGTTCGAACCAAGTTCAAATGTCCAATATTTAAAAATTCAAAAGTTGTAGGCCGAATCACCAAGAGAGGAGGTTGACTAGGATTTTTGTTATTGAGTAACCGAGTTCGGACAGAACTCTATCCGAGTTTGTCTTTCAGTTTCCAGAAAGTTCCTGGTCTATTTTGCGGTTAGATTTGGTTTATGAATGAGTTGGTTCAAGGATATATTTGGGTAGGCTATTTTTGAGTTCAGTGGACTTGAGTAATACAAAGACCACTGAAGCGCAATATGACTTACATCTGTCCTTAGACTCAATCAATAGAAAAATACATAACAAAGATAAAATGGTCTCTGTTTTCTTTGTGATGTAGCATCTTGCAAGTAGTCTTCTTGTTGTTTATGTAGTGTTGTATCAAATCGGAGTTTTGTTAATTATCGAAATTAGATTAATTGCGGCCAATGGATGTAACAATATCCAAATAGGCCAACACGGCCTTGTGCTTGATGGTATAGGAGAAACACTGAAAAAATAAATCTACCTAGTACGCATTTGATTTGTATTACGGGGATTGTCTACAAAAAATGATGCTCTATTATTTGTGTGTAGGATAAATCCATTGAATAAGATAGTGCTCCCATGTTTTGATGGCATACACAATTGAATAGAACTCATGCTAATAAGTTGATTATTTTGCTGAGCCTCGGTTAGCTTCTCGCTCCAAAAAGTTACTAGTTTTCCTTCTTATATTAGTACAACACCAATGCCCACAATCGAATAGAACTCATGCAAATAAGTTGACTATTAAAGTCGGGCAGTGATAGGACCAGTGTCGTAGAAAGCTTCTCCTTGATGAGTATAAAACTAGCTTCAAATTCAGGAGTCCAAATAAATTTCTCCTTATTCATGCATTCTGTCATTGTCACCATGATAGTGCTGAAGTTACGGATGAATCATCGGTAAAAATTGGCGAGACCATGAAGCTTTAAACTTTAGTCATTATATTTGGAGTAGGCCAATCGCGAATTGCTCGAATCTTCATCAACATTGAGGCCATCAAATAATCACAAATCCCAAGAAGATGAGTTGGTTAGTAGGAAAGCTACACCTCCTGAGATCGACATAAAGTTTGTTAATTCGGAGAAGATTGAGAACTTTTTTGAGGTGCTACAGATGATCAGTTTGGCTCTTGCTACAAATTAGGATATCGTTAAAGTAGGCGACACAAATTTTTCCATCAACATCTTCAAAACATGATTCATGAGGCGCATGAATGTGCTTGTCATATTCAAAAGTCTGAAAGGCATAACGAGTCATTTGTAGAGTCTTTCTTGGTTCTAAAAAGTAGTCTTCCAATCATCACAAGTTTGGATCCGGATCTGATGATAGCCAAATTTGAGAATATAGTAGACCCTACAAGCATATCCAACGTGTTTTAAAGTCAAGGTATGAGAAACCAATACTAGATGGTTATGCAGTTGATAGCCCAATTATTGATGCATATAATCCATGAGCCATCTTTCTTTGGCACAAGCTAGACGGCACTGTGCAGGGGCTGGGAGAGTTCTGGATCAATCCTTCAATGTTGTCTTAGAGAATTTTGCTTTTAATGGGGCTTATCTGATAATGTAGAATATTTAGAAGGCTTGAACCTGGAATAAGGTTTATTTCATGTTGAATGTTCCTTATTGGTAGCAGCTCACTAGGCAGTTCATCTGGCATGACATTACGGAACACTTGTAGTAAGGCTAGGCTGCTTCATGAATGTTGGTGTGGGATCCTTCTGTTGTACCTGATATAACCAATGGGTAGAGTTCTTCTTGTTTTTCAAGGCTAATTTTAAGTTCTTGACCGTCAACAATCATAACGGTATTTTGTTATGGACTGGTCTTAGCAATATTGCCTAATGCTAATGGATGGAGAGTGAGGCATTACCAATCTTAAAGTAAGGAATATGTGTTGTCTCTTCCCCAGTATATGAAAACTTTTGTCAAATCTCTACGGTCGACTGAGGATGATGTGGCAGGAGTTTATGTCTTTGTTGGTCTACCAACGGACAAGGGTATATGATAAACTTAAAAGACGACCATATGGTGGCCCTATTGAATCCATCAAATTTTGTATGGAGTCGGCAATGTTTTTTGGCCAGTCCCATCTTATCTACCATTGCTCTTGCAATAATATTCTCTGTACACCCATTATCAATGATGGTGGCTAACATAAATTGTCTTTGATCATGCATCAAGTTTGGAAGACATTGTAGCATTGGGCCAGTTCTTCAATCTATAGGGATAGCAGTAGCCACCTAACGACACACACTAGTTGTTTGATGTCATCTTCTAAAAAGACCTCTTCTTCTTCTGGGTGTTCTTCTCCTCCCTTTTCGTCTTCATATTCAGTAAAGGTAACTTGTGCTCTGAGGGAGTAGTTGTTGGACATATATCCGATTTTGTTGTAATGGTAGCACTTGCTTCCTAATGGTTTGCTATATGGATTTGCAGTTTGATGAGGTTTGGTACCTTACTACGGGGCCTATATACCTTGGAGGTATAGTTGGTGGGAGAGAATTATGATCTACTCATCCTTTTCCCTTGTTGGAATAGTTGAAAGCTTAATTTTGCGCTCAATTACTCTTTGTTGTAGGTCCATAGTTGTTAGTGTCGAAGTAGCTTATTGTGGACTCTTGAACTTCTCAATCTATTGTTCTACCTTTTCCGCTAAGGTGATTGCTTTGCTGAGTGTGTATATATTCCGCAGGTAGACATGATCATGAATATCTTGCCTTAGGTCATCAAGATAACAGGTCGCCTATTAGAGATCTATCTCATAAATGTTATTGCGGGATGAGAGTCTGAAAAATTCTTCAGTGTGATCAACTATATATCATGCATTGTGCGCAATTCTGATATCGATGATATAGAATCTGTTGGTAAATCGGAGGTAAAAATCTTTGTCACAACAATCGTAACATCTTGGGCCAACTCCGTACGTAAGCGTTGTCGACACTCTCATGGATGTGCTCGAGTTGCTCCTACTAAGCAGAGGCGCCTCTTTTGAGTCTGTAGGCTATGAGATGAACCTACCTCTCTTCGAGGATGTTCATGTACTTAAAGAACCTTTCTACTTCTCTGAGCCAATCAAGGAAGTCTTCAATTTATAGTCGACTATTGAAAAAGGGAAGTTTCATCCTCATTTTAAAACTACCTCCTTCTTCATAGTCACCTTTGTCCCGTTATTGGTATGCATGGGTGATGGGTGCCTTGGCCCTGTCAGTGGTCTGGATAGATGGTTTGGGGCCCTGATAATAAGATCCCTACTAGCTTGAATCTTCTTCGTCGCCTTATTTGTAGTATTCCTTGTGAGGGGAGCAACTATTGTGGGCCCACTGGAACCCCTTTTGTGGTTGGCTAGTAGTAGGGAGATTATTTGTGCCTCTTATATTTGTAGGCGGTATTCCCGTGATATTAACCATATCATTGAATTTTATTTCAAGAAAACCTAGTACGTAGTCCAGCTGGCCAGATATGGTATCAAATTTGCTTGACAAGGCTTCAACATTGCCAGACAAGACATCAAACTCCTCGCGCGTGATGGATTTTTCCAATGTTGTTTGCGAAATAAGGATTCCTGAAGGTTTCAAAAAATTTCAATCCCAAATTTGTGGGACTCTGATACCACTTGGCACAGCATGACACCGAAGCGGGCTTACCTTCGTGTATGGCAATGACCAAGCCGATCAATGATGACGATAACTGAAGCATCGTGGCTTGGTGAGGGCGAAGTAGTGTAGCAAAATCTCTGACGGATGGCTTGGTGAGGGGTACGTGTTGGCATATTGATTTTCATACATTGACCTTAATTAACCTCCATACAGTTTTAGTTGTATTATTCTACAGGAACGATATGAAGAGCGTTAGCAAATGAAAGAAAGATGCTTCCAACACCTTCCACGCTAAATAAAGCTCATGGATCACAAATTCAAAGAATACAAGATCAAAGCAAAAAGACCCAAGATCATATCTCTACTAGTTCTCCAATGTGTCTGTAAGTTCAAAGGAAAACTATGTAAACATTTTGATTGGATGACAATACAAAAAGCTTATAAAAAACATTCATGAAGAAGCGGATGATCCGGGAAACATACGCGGATCACCGTTGGGCAATTCGTTTCGTCACAGCAAGTATTTGTGGGGACATTCGGATGATCCATCGGATATCCGTGGATCACCGTCGGATAAACTAAATTGTCACAGCAAGTATTTGTGGGGACATTCGGATGATCCTTCAGATATCCACGGATCACCGTCGGACAATCCGTTTCATCACAGCAAGTATTTGTGGGGATCACGACAAGTATTTGTGGGGACATTCGGATGATTCGGCGGACATCAACGGATCAACATCGGATAATCCGACTTGCTGAGTTGGCTACTTTGAAATTCAAATCCAACGGTAATAAATCAGAGCATTTAACGCATCCAACGGCTAGTTTTCTATCCGTTACTGTTGGAACGGATAATCCGTCGGACATTCGCAGACAAACGACAGATGATCCGTTCAGTTCTAGTAAATGCTTAGTAGCCTTGGATTTGTATAAATAGACATCTCCCTTCTTCATAAATGCTTATACACTTGAGGTACTTCAAAGAGTTGTAACCTAGATCTTTCAAGTGTTCAAGAAGATCAAAATCTTATTTCGTGTGTATTGAAGTTGACGAGCCTTCGGATAAAATCTCGTTCAGTTCTAGTAAATGCTTAGTAGCCTTGGATTTGTATAAATAGACATCTCCCTTCTTCATAAATGCTTATACACTTGAGGTACTTCAAAGAGTTGTAACCTAGATCTTTCAAGTGTTCAAGAAGATCAAAATCTTATTCGTGTATATTGAAGTTGACGAGCCTTCGGATAAAATCTCGTGTGTAAGAAGTTGACGAGCCTTCAAATAAAAACTCATGTATAAGAAGTTGACGAGTCTTTGAATCAAAGCTCATTATTTACCCAAATAGTGGATTAAAGCCGAAGAGAGTTTCTGGACTGGAGTGCCCCATGGGAGGATACCAGGATACATCTAGTGTTTGATCCTATCCCTCTTTGAAATTGCTATTTACCTTGCTTATTATTGTTGAAAATTATTTTATTGCCCTATTTACCCCATCTAGGGTTCTACAATTAGTATTAGAGCCAGGTCCCTTGATTTGGATTTACTTCCTTAGATTGAACAATGGCCACTAACCCTCGTCTCAACTCATTCCATAATAAGGGACAATCCATAAATAGATCTCCTCTATTTGATGGAACCAACTATAACTATTGGAAGATTAGGATGAGCATCTACTTAAAATCCCTAGATTTTGATCTATGGGATTGTGTTGTAAATGGTATAACTAACTCTTTCATAGTTATTGAGGAAGTTGTTTCAAAAATGCTGATGGCAAAAAATTTCAAAAATAACAAGAAGGTTCTTAGTCAGGATGCAACGGCTATGAACGCACTCTATTGTGCTCTCGATAGCAATGAATTCAATAGAATCTCCACCTGCAAAACTTCTAATGAAATATGGAAACTTTTTGAAGTCACACACGAGGAGATTTCACAAATAAAAGAATCTAAGATTAGTAGACTCATTCAAAGGTATAAATCTTTCAAAATAAAACAAGATGAGTCTATTACTTTTATGTTTACTAAATTCTTTGATATAATTAACCCTTTATCTTCTCTTGGTAAGGAATATTCCACTCATGAAAAGATTCAAAAAATTCTCAAAGGACTAACTAAAGGATGGAATCCCAAAGCCACCGCCATCATCGACGGGAATGACCTTAGAACCATGAACCTTAAGACCCTCATGGAAAAGCTGACGACCCTTGAGCCGGATATGAAGGACCGTGAAGAAGCCTCCATACAAGAGAAGAAAGAAAAGAAGGAAAAAAGAAAAATCTCTTGTCCTCAAGGCCATCAACAAGCTCTCTTCAAAAGATGACTCCGATGATGACGAACCGGATGATGAAGAAATCGCTCTCACCGCTAGATACTTCAGAAAGATTTTCAAGTTCAATAAAGCGAATCGCTCAAGAATGGACACTGATGAAGAACCTGTTTACTACAACTGCAAGAAAATTGGACCACATCAAGAGGGACTGTCCAATGGGAAGAAGAGAACCTGGCAAGTATGAAAAGTCTAACAAAGAAAGCTCATCCTCACGAAAGTACGTCAATACTAGCATCTGGTGCGAGAGTGATGCTAGTGACTCAGACAACGACAAAGAATACAAACACACTACAAATGTATGTCTTATGGCAACAGAGTTAAATGAGGTACTTGATGACTTCTCTATAAACGCGCTTTCTTATACTGAATTAGAAAATGTCATTCTTGAACTACACGATGAACACAAAAGTGTTGAAAAGTAAGCATAAAAAGTCTTTAAAAGAGATTGGTGCTCTCAAGCAAGAAATGGAAATACTCTCTAATATCATTTGTGATATAAAAGGAAAAACTCATGCTTCTGACAAAGATGAGATTGCATCCCTTAGACTAAAGCTTCAAGAAGCTCTAGACGTCATAAACAAAAAAGATATTGAATGCCAAACCCTCAAGGAGGGATACGATGTTGCTAAGAAAAAAACACTTGTTGCAAACCAAAGGGAATATGCGACTTCTATCAAGTTCAATAAACTTCTTGCAAAAAGCAAGAAACAAGATTATAGAAATATGGCTTACCCAAATGAACGACGCCACAGTCACAGACACACAAACACACATCACAACACTAGTTACAAGTGTCACCTAAACATACCATATAAGTCATATCCCCAAAAAGTGCACACACAAAGAAGACCCTTTATGAGGAAGAATAGGAACACAACACATCATGCTTTTTACTATAGTCACCACAAAAATCATGCCAGAACTCCTCCTATTCAACACACTCACTTGCCCTCTCATTTGCCCTCTTCTAGACACGTGACACCCACTATGTGCCACTATTGTGATCTACTTGGGCACACATCTCATTACTGCCAAATGAGAAAATATGTCGATATAAGAATGCTAAAATGGGTTCCTAAAACTAAAATCAAGGACCCAAACATTTATGGGTACCAACTTGAGAGGATATACCATCGGTCATGGTAAAAGTAAGTGGATTATCGACAATGGTTGCTCACGACACATGACCGAAGATGCTTCACTATTTGCGACGCTATCAATGAAGAAGGAAGGACTTATATCTTTCGGTAACAACTTGAGAGGATATACCATCGGTCATGGTAATATCGGATACCCTCATCTTTGCATCAAAAATGTTTGTCTAGTCATTAATTTGAAACACAATCTTCTTAGCATAAGTCACCTCACAGATAATGGTTACAGCATTACTTTCGGTAAACACAAATGCCTCATTTATGATAGCACTAGTGGTTCCTTCGTATATAAATGCATTAGAGAAGATAACATTTGTCTTTTATCTCGTTGAAGGTACTAACCATGACATGTGTTTAGTAGCAAAGAACGATAAAAGTTGGCTTTGGTACATAAGACTTGGACAAACCAATATGGACACCATCTCCCATCTTGCCACCAAGAAATTGGTTAGAGGACTCCCAGACATTCCTTTCAAGAAAGACATAATATGCAAGGAATGCGAGAAAAAGTAAGTTGACAAAATTCTCTTTCACATCTATCAACCCGGTAAGCACTACTCGACCCCTTCAACTCATTCATATGGATTTATTTGGTCCTAGTAGAGTGGCTAGCCTTGGTAGAAAACTTTATGCTTTTGTTTTAGTGGATGATTTTTCAAGATTTACTTGGGTCATTTTTTTGCAAATAAAAGTGATACTTTTCGTGAATTTGATGTTTTTTGTAAATGTGTTCAAAATGAGAAGGCAATATGATCAACAAAATTAAAAGTGATCATAGAGGTAAATTTGACAACGCTGATTTTAAAAAGTTTATATTAAAAATAGTTTTGGTTATGATTTTGCTTGCCCTAGAACTCTACAACAAAATAGTGTAGTGGAAAGAAAGAATAAAATCCTCGACGACATGGCCAGGGCCATGTTAAACCAATATAACCTCCCTCAATATTTTTGGACGGAAGCTGTTAACACGACGTGTTATGTTATAAATCGGGTCTTAATTAGACATATTTCTAAGAAAACTCCTTATGAGCTTTGGTTTGACAAAATTTCATCTATTGAATATTTTAAAGTTTTTGGATGCAAATGTTTTATCTTGAACACCAAAGATAACCTAGACAAATTTGAAGGAAAGGCTTATGAAGGTATGTTCCTTGGTTATTCAATACACAGTAAGGATTTTTGTGTCTTTAACAAAAGAAGTCTTGTAGTCCAAGAGTCGATCAATGTCTCTTTTGACGAACTTAACACTTCTACATCTAGCTCCTTGATCGATGTTGATGACCTCTCTTATGGGTTGGAAAATTCTTCTCTTGGAGATACAAATACTTCTTCATCCAGTAATGAAGTTGAGATCTCTCTTCCTGAAAAATTTTCGACTATAGAGAATTCTTCAAATGGTCTCCCCAAAGAATGGAGATTTGTCACTCATCATCCCTAGGGACTCATCATTGGTGACCCCTCCTCACTGTTAGCACTCGATCCTCTACATGGGATCATTGTGCAAATATGACTTTTATCTCTCAAATAGAGCCTAAAAATGTCAACGATACTTTTAATGATGAATTTTGGATGCTTGCAATGCAAGAAGAGCTCAATCATTTAGAGAGACAAAGTTTGGGAACTCGTTCGTAAGCCCCACAACTACCCTATTATTGGGATAAAATGTGTGTTTCAAAATAAGCTTAATGAGGATAGGATCGTAACTCGTAACAAAGCCCGATTGGTTGTTCAAGGCTATAACCAAGAGGAATACATTGATTATGAAAAAACCTATTCACCATTTGCTCATCTCGAATCCATCTGAATGTTTTGTGCTTTGGCTTGTTTTAATGATTTTAAACTCTTTCAAATGGATGTCAAAAGTGCATTTTTGAATGGTGTTATTAAATAAGAGGTTTATGTGAAGTAACCTCCTGCTTTTAAAGATTTTCAATTTCCAGATCATGTTTTCAAATTACATAAAGCCCTTTATGGCCTCTTGCAAGCTCCTCGTGCTTGGTATGAGCATCTTAGCTCCTTCCTAATTTCTCACAACTTCTCCAAGAGCAAAGTTGACACACTCTCTTTATAAAATCTCACAATGGAACACTTTTATTAGTTCAAATATATGTAGATGATATTATTTTGGTCCCACTAACAAAACACTCTGTGAGGATTTTGCAAAAGTTATGCAAGATGAGATGGAAATGAGCATGATGGGAGAATTATCATTCGTTTTTGGATTACAAATCAAGCAAGGACCTCACAGCACATTCATCAACCAAGCCAAATACACCAAGGATCTTCTTAAACGCTTTGAACTGGATACATCCAAATCAATGAGAACTCCTATGGCCACTAAACGAAACTTGATCAAGATGTTGATGGTGCCTCGGTCGATATTCGTTAGTATCGAAGTATGATCGGTAGCCTACTATATTTAACTTCTAGTCGTCCCGATATCATGTTTAGTTTGTTTATGTGCACGATACCAAGCAAATCACAAAGAATCACACTTATGTGTCGTTAAGCACATTTTTCAATATCTCAAAAGCACTATTAATATGGGACTTCGGTATCCCAAATCTCCATCCTTTGAGCTTATTTGCTACTCGGATACAAATTTTTTCAGATACAAGCTTGACCAAAAAAGTACTAGCGGCACATGCAAATTCCTTGGAAAATGTTTGGTCTCATAGTTTAGCAAGAAACAAAACTCGGTTGCCCTTTCCACAACTGAGGCCGAATACATTGCGGATGGATATTGTTGTGCACAAATTCTTTGGATGACACAAACGCTTGTTGACTATGGTATTTTCTCAAATGGCGTATCTATCAAATGTGACAATACTACCTCTATTAATCTTACTAAAAACCCTATTTGTCACACTCGCACGAAACACATTGAGATTCGACACCACTTTTTGCGTGATAATCAACTAAAAGGAGACATACATCTTGAATTTATTGATACTGAGCATTGACTTGCTGATAATATTACCAAACCTCTTGTCGATGATCGCTTCTCCTTCATTTGTTGGAAAATTGGCCTTCTGGAAAAATACATTTAACTTTCAAAATTCTTCCTAGTCAGATTTTCCTTTCTCTACTTATCAGCCACTGACCGATTCAGTCCAATCCGATACTTATTAAAATTATTCTTCTCTGTTGTTCGGATCATCCATCGGATATCCGCTGATAACCGACTGATCATCTGACTGTCGAGATCTGGCATAGATTTGACCGAATGTGACCTTCCTTCTTCCCTGAAACACCTTTCCCCTTCCCAAAACCCCTTAACCCCTAACATCCCCTCTCCATTAAATACTCACCTACCCCCATTCAATTCTTCCTCCCCTCTCTCTTTAAAAACCACGACAACTCTCTCTCTCTCTCTCTCTCTCTCTCTCTCTCTCTCTCTCTCTCTCTCTCTCTTAACTTTCCACCTCTCATCTCACACACCAACCCTCTCTTCGACCTGCCAACCGCCCAAGTTCGGCCACCGCTTAAGACCACCACCATGTCTTCCAAATACTCTCGCCACACGGCCTCATCTTCCTCCTCCGGTCCTCCATCCACCAATCTCTCCGTGCCCTCCGCCACGGCTCATGGTTACAACCCCACCATCTTCCATTCGACTCAGCAGTATCGAGATTGGTTTTACATTTTCAACAAACTCATTGTCTGCAACGACAAACCGACTGTCACGACCCGCACCCACTGTGAGGGTACGAGAACGTAACAACGCCCAGCAGACGCCGCAGTGTCGGCGGTAGAACGCTGTCCTAGGTCACAACATCTAGCAATATAAGGTATCTGAACAGTATATACACTCCGAATGGAGGTGACATAACAGAACAGTCTCAATCACATCTAAGACAGATACAGAATAGTAAAGGTAGATAGATAGATCAAAACCACAATGTCATACAAATAAGAGAGAAAATCTAAGTGTCTAAGATAACAACTCAAAAAACATCCAGCTCAATACAAGTCTCTAAATATATACAACATCTCAGAACAACAACTGAAAGTCGAATAAACAATGCTGGAAAAATAAGATAAAGCCTAGCTATCTAGCCTAGACTATGGGAGTAGCATCATGTACTGCAGCTGGGTCCTCCAGAGGAACCATGTCGCAGGTGTCGTCTAAGCCTGCTCCGTAATAGGTGGTGCATAGGGCCTCATCCTCTGTAATATTTTCAACAGGTCCAGTCAAGACAGGAACGAGCACAATACATCTCACGCAGTTCATATCAAGTTAGGAAAAATAAAGCATACAATAGAGTAAGATACATGAAACGCTGAAAAGAGAATATATGAAGTAAAGAAGATAACTGTAAGGAAACATTTACTATAAATAGAGAACTAGCAGTAACTAGTGAGTCAGAGTAAAATATAGACATGTTAATGGCATAGGAAGATTCATGACTACAGCTAAGAGTGATTCATGATTACAGCTACTTGGATATTATTCACATGCCTATTTCTACTCCCTCATCCCCAATCAATACACAAGGATCTGTTCAAGTTATGTTAAAATTCGTGAAACTTCACATGGCTCATAAAATGAGTGATACGTGAAGGTGATTCATGATGGCTCTGTGAACATGAGAGTACATGTGTCACAAGCGATTCGTGAATCAGTGAAAGCATAGAGATACGTGATGATTCGTGAAACGCACAAAACATACAGTATCCGATGCTCCCGAGGGGGATAACATCTCAGGAAAAGAACCATATAGTACCAATCCGTGCTACCAACGTGTCAGCATCAAGAAAAGTAATCTAGAGCAAGAATATAAATCCTAGCAAGCATGAAACGGTCAGAGAATGTACTCGCCTGATATCCTGAATGTCCGGAAGAAAATACTGCCTGAGGAGTGGTGTCTGGCTCCTAATCAGAACAGTACAAATCACAACATGTCCAGCTAATAAACTAAGATACTATGATGCTGTCTACATGATGTTAGGTAAATCCTAGACCAAAGTCAACCCTGGTCAACTTCAGTCAACTATAAGTCAAAGTTAGGTCAACCTAGACTCAAAGAAGTCTAACTTGGCCTAACCAGTTTACCCTAGCTAGAACACACCATACACTAGTCTATACATCTAGGTACACATTACCTACATAGGCTATACCTCTATTGAATTACAACCACATATAGGCCATGAGCTAAACACAAAGCCATATCGCATATAGGCCAAAACACACACACACACACACACACACACACACACACACACACACACATATATATATATATATATATATATATATATATATATATATATATATATATAGCAATATATATATCACATTATAAATTCACATTACACATAGAGATAAAGAGGGGAAATGTAAATCAAGGTAAAGTGTGTGTGTGTGTATATGTGTTTAGGCATATATGTGTGTGCATGAGTGCTCCTGTGTGTGATAGGAAGGTGAGAGTGTCATGGATTTTGTGTGCGTATTTTACATGTAATAGAGTGTGTGAGTGTGGCCTCTGTGTGTGTGAGTTGATAGTGTAATGTGTTAGCATAAATTAGGATGCATATGAATAGGGAATGTGACAGTATAGGATGTGTAGGAACATCAATGTGTGTGGGGAGTTCAGCATTAGTTAAGGGAAATCTCAAACCACATTCTCAGGTTTTTAGAAGGAACTTAGGTTTTCAAACATCAGTTAAAGATAAGAGGGAAACTCAGTCATGTATATATAAGAAACCAATTCCCAGGTAACACTAACACTAGCTGCCTATTCGAGTATTCATAGATATAACACAACCCTTCAACACATTCATGGTTCTCTCTTTTTAAAAAGGAAAGGAAATCAGTTCAGTTTTAACAAGGAAAACCTAGGTGACAGTATGTCAACAGTGAGGGCAGTAGTGTCCTTTGTGTGTGTATGTGATTTGTTCCCAGGAAACCAAAGTGACAGTGTAATCAGGAATTCAAACAGTGTGCAGGTAAGCCTACTCAGGTTTTAGGATTAAACAGTGTTCAAAAGTGTCTCAGTTCTGTGTGTGTAGTAGGATATAAATTAGTGTGTGAGTGATTGAACAATGGGTTCAATCTCGGGAAAACAAAACATAGTCACAGGTTCAAAATTCTAAATCAACAGCTACAACTAATTTCCACATTCGAATCCCTTTCAACAATTCTTCACAAATGATCCCCTACAACCTAACATGTTATTTGCTGAACAGAAATTTAACCATAACTAAAACACAGGTATTTAATCATTAAAATGTAAATGGAATGAAGAACAGTGATTTAATTACACTGATACATTAGAGTATCAGTCGAATACTCACTCCCTCTGAAAATCGAATGCTCCTTCATCAATCTTAACACAAAATGAATCCTAACATGATATCTAATGTTCAGACATTAAACCCCCTGGTCATTTCACATGCTATTCAACATAAAAGTGTAAATTAAAAAATGGAGAACAATACACAAATGCTCACTGATACTCACTGTATCAGTCGAATGGGGAAATTCCCATTCCTACATTAAATAACAATTAATCAATAGGATTAAGGTTGGTAATTATTAACCAATATGTGCTCGTGTCATACACTTACTATTGTGTCCAAACACCACACGAACCCAACACTATTCTGGACACGAGCAGCAGTGAACCCGTGCACGAGTCCTAGCTCACTCGACACGAAACCATTGGACACGAGACTTTGGGGGTGTCGTGTCAGACACTGCCCCGAGCTCTGTGTCCAATCTCACGTGTCCACGAGCCCTAGAACAGCCGCACGGACACGCGAGTAGCAGGACAGCCGACCGCGTGCGCGCGGGGCGTGTCCACGGGTCCGACTCGATCCAAACACGACACGAAACTAGCTCAGACACTTAGAAACCCATAAGCGACACTAAAACCTATTTTTATATTCAAACACATTCTGAAAACAAGATCGAAATGCCCACTGTAGCATTTCGTCGAACACTTAGAAACCTACACTGATATGTGTCCGATACGGACACCTAAAGGACACGAAACTTTACAAAACCTATTCCTACAGTGAGATGACTCCTAGGGCTATGCATCCATGCCTAGAAATCGAAATTTCATGGAGGGAATAGGAAGTTACCTATAGGTGTTCTTCTCTCAAGAAAACTTCAAAATGGGGATTCCTTCTAACTAGCCCCAAGCTCCAAATTGTCCCAAATCTGTTATTAGCCTCCATGGACAGTAGGGAAATACAAATTAGGTCACCATGAAAGAAGTTTGAATGAAAAATGATCAATATTGATCAAAATAGGAAAGAGTTTCAATGAAGACAAACCTTGCTCTAGAAAATGAAGGGATGAATAAAAGAGGCAAGTAGTTTTTGGGAGACATTAAATAGTGATGGAGAATACCTAGGCTGGCCATAGAAGCCTAGGGTTAGGGTTTTAGGACTAGATCTATGGCTCTCATTCGATCTAGTTAATCAATGGCCTAAAATCTAGGTTTACCTTCTAGTTAAGTTGCAACCTAGTTTGTTCTAACTAATCATGACTTAACCAAAACTAACCAATGCTAACTAATACTAACCATGGCTAACTGAGTCTAGCTATGACTAATCTAGGTTAGGTACAATCTAGGTTAGGGCTAATCACAACATCTGGCAATTAATTAATAATAATGAATCACACCATTCCAAATAATTATATATTAAATTTCAAATAATTATATATTAAATTCAAATAAATTCAAAATGACAAAAATACCCTCTAGGCTAAATGCACTAATTTGAACCTCTGCTCACATGGTTAGGCTCAAGGTCAAACAGTCTCTAAGGTCACTCTAGCAACACCAAAATCATAGGTCATGACTTAAACATAGTTTTTAAATGATTAAAAATCACCAAAAATCATATTATTATTTAAATATCATAATTAAATAAATTAAAACACAAAATTTCAAAATTACCCTCATTTAGAAAACTGGGTGTTACAAGTCTACCCACCTTAGAAAAATTTTGTCCTCGAAATTTAAGATGGTAGTATTCCTTCTAGGTCAAACATAGTCAAGGGTCAACCACTAATCAATTTCTCAACATCCAAGTGCTTGGTCATCAACTGGTCAACTCCTTAGGATTTTACCTATGCTAGCTATCTAGGTGTTGGCAACTAGAGATTAGCAAAAAGAAAAACTCTATAATAGACTAACTCTTGACTTCCCAATCTTATCAAGTCACCCATAACTAAATACCCATAATCTAAGCACACAAATCCCAAATACCATATATACATAAGCTCAAGAACAACAACCCATTACATATATCCTAAGTATATCATCTATATATCCATACATATATAACTGATCATCAAGGGTTAAGGTAGACTAAACTTATAAGGAACTGAACAAATGCTCAGAAATTAGGCTAAGGATGAATGGTCTGAAACATCAATGTAGGCAGAAGAAAATGATGCTAAGGAGACTGAATTTATAAGCAAAAGAACAAGACATCTAGTGAAGGGTCTGCACATTGCCTATAAAGGTTGATCTATCATGCCTGAACTCATTACAAGGAGAACTTAACTAAAATAGGAAACTGAACCAAATATAGTCTAAACAACATGTCTATAATCATACACAACAATGGCCTATAGATACCAACCCACCCATATCCCATATGCCAATATCATCTGCAATCTATCTATATATATAGACCTCTCAATCTTAGGTGAACTACAACTATACTCAAGGACAGGCTCTGGTCATGGGTGCCTTACTGGAAAGGACAATGGAAAATAATAACAATCATCAAGGCTGCAGAGCAGAATAACATCCTCTATGGAAACTGGTAGGTATTATAAATAACAGGAGAATCATCTACAATGGATTACTATTCTAATACCAATGCTAACTATCATCTCTAGGGTACAGCCACGCTACAAGTCATCATATCATTACACTATGAAAGAACTACATATGAATAAGCTCTATAAAACTAAAATATCCCTACTCCTAAGTTATTTGATGATGGAATACAATTTATAACAACAGAAGGGTACGATAGAGATGATATGTTTAAAAACTTTCTCAAGATACAATCTGATAATCATATGTGTCTGTCCAAAATCATGTTACTCAGAGCCCTCGCCATGACAGTAAGCAAGGCTACGATAAACTATAGATTCCATTACTGGTGCATGCACCTCTATAATCATGTCGTCTGGAATTCTCGCTATGTCGACTAGTATAGCTGCGAGAAATTTCAAATCTCATAACCAAGATACGTACATCCGAAGTCAGGTCTCTATGTTTCCGCCACGCCAGCTAATATGGCTGTGATAAACTACAGGTTCCATAATCAAGTAGACGTTTTACCATCCCTGTTATTTCCGTCAACATATGTTATCAGAAAATATCGTAACTAAGGCCATAAAATTCATCTCGATATGAAAATCAAAATCAACAACGACCCATCAAAATCAAATTCAATAATCAAGGAGTGAGAGGGAACAAAACAAGGAAAATGATTTCAAATTGAAGTTTAAATAAGATTCTCAAGGGTCATCCCCGGAATCTCTCAAGGAGTCCTAACTGTGATTGAGTACCTTCAAAAATATATCATAATCCTACTGCAGGCTGTAGTGATACTCTATTTCGAATACCACTACATAAACTCGACTTGTATGGGCCACCACTAAAAACGTGTCACGACCCGCACCCACTGTGAAGATACGAGAACGTAACAACGTCCAGCCGACGTCGCAGTGTCGGCGGTAGAACGCTGTCCTAGGTCACAAGATCTAGCAATATAAAATACCTGAACAGTATATACACTCTGAATAGAGGTAACATAAAAGAACAGTCTCAATCACATCTAAGGCAGATACAGAATAGTAAAGGTAGATAGATAGATCAAAACCACAATGTCATACAAATAAGAGAGAGAGAATCTAAGTGTCTAAAATAACAACTCAAGAAACATCCAGCTCAATACAAGTCTCTAAATATATACAACATCTCAGAACAACAACTGAAAGTCGAATAAACAATGCTGGAAAAATAAGATAAAGCCTAGCTATCTAGCCTAGACTATGGGAGTAGCATCATGTACTGCAGCTGGGTCCTCCAGAGGAACCATGTCGCAGGTGTCGTCTAAGCTTGCTCCGTAATAGGTGGTGCATAGGGCCTCATCCTCTGTAATATTTTCAACAGGTCCAGTCAGGACAGGAAGGTGAGAGTGTCATGGATTTTGTGTGTGTGTGTATATGTGTTTAGGCATATATGTGTGTGCATGAGTGCTCCTGTGTGTGATAGGAAGGTGAGAGTGTCATGGATTTTGTGTGTGTGTGTTTTACATGTAATAGAGTGTGTGAGTGTGGCCTCTGTGTGTGTGCGTTGATAGTGTAATGTGTTAGCATAAATTAGGATGCATATGAATAGGGAATGTGACAGTATAGGATGTGTAGGAACATCAATGTGTGTGGGGAGTTCAGCATTAGTTAAGGGAAATCTCAAACCACATTCTCAGGTTTTTAGAAGGAACTTAGGTTTTCAAACATCAGTTAAAGATAAGAGGGAAACTCAGTCATGTATATATAAGAAACCAATTCCCAGGTAACACTAACACTAGCTGCCTATTCGAGTATTCATAGATATAACACAACCCTTCAACACATCCATGGTTCTCTGTTTTTAAAAAGGAAAGGAAATCAGTTCAGTTTTAACAAGGAAAACCTAGGTGACAGTATGTCAACAGTGAGGGCAGTAGTGTCCTCTGTGTGTGTATGTGATTTGTTCCCAGGAAACCAAAGTGACAGTGTCATCAGGAATTCAAACAGTGTGCAGGTAAGCCTACTCAGGTTTTAGGATTAAACAGTGTTCAAAAGTCTCAGTTCTGTGTGTGTAGTAGGATATAAATTAGTGTGAGTGATTGAACAATGGGTTCAATCTCAGGAAAACAAAACATAGTCACAGGTTCAAAATTCTAAATCAACAGCTACAACTAATTTCCACATTCGAATCCCTTTCAACAATTCTTCACAAATGATCCCCTACAACCTAACATGTTATTTGCTGAACAGAAATTTAACCATAACTAAAACACAGGTATTTAATCATTAAAATGTAAATGGAATGAAGAACAGTGATTTAATTACACTGATACATTAGAGTATCAGTCGAATACTCACTCCCTCTGAAAATCGAATCCTCCTTCATCAATCTTAACACAAAATGAATCCTAACATGATATCTAATGTTCAGACATTAAACCCCCTGGTTATTTCACATGCTATTCAACATAAAAGTGTAAATTAAAAAATGGAGAACAGTACACAAATGCTCACTGATACTCAGTGTATCAGTCGAATGGGAAAATTCCCATTCCTACATTAAATAACAATTAATCAATAGGATTAAGGTTGATAATTATTAACCAATATGTGCTCGTGTCATACACTTACTATTGTGTCCCAAAACAGGACACGAAAGTGTCCAAACACCACACGAACCCAACACTATTCTGGACACGAGCAGCAGTGAACTCGTGCACGAGTCCTAGCTCACTCGACACGAAACCATTGGACACGAGACTTTGGGGTGTCGTGTCAGACACTGCCCCGAGCTCTGTGTCCAATCTCACGTGTCCACGAGCCCTAGAACAGCCGCACGGACACGGGAGTAGCAGGACAGCGTGTCCACGGATCCGACTCGATCCAAACACGACACGAAACTAGCTCAGACACTTAGAAACCCATAAGCGACACTAAAACCTATTTTTATATTCAAACATATTCTGAAAACAAGATCGAAATGCCCACTGTGGCATTTCGTCGAACACTTAGAAACCTACACTAATACGTGTCCGATACGGACACGTAAAGGACACGAAACTTTACGAATCTTATTCCTACAGTGAGAGGACTTATAGGGCTATGCATCCATGCCTAGAAATCAAAATTTCATGGAGGGAATAGGAAGTTACCTATAGGTGTTCTTCTCTCAAGAAAACTTCAAAATGGGGATTCCTTCTAGCTAGCCCCAAGCTCCAAATTGTCCCAAATCTGTTATTAGCCTCCATGAACAGTAGGAAAATACAAATTAGGTCACCATGAAAGAAGTTTGAATGAAAAAGGATCAATATTGATCAAAATAGGAAAGAGTTTCAATGAAGACAAAGCTTGCTCTAGAAAATGAAGGGATGAATAAAAGAGGCAAGTAGTTTTTAAGAGACATTAAATAGTGATGGGGGAATACATAGGCTAGCCATAGAAGCCTAGGGTTAGGGTTTTAGGACTAGATCTATGGCTCTCATTCCATCTAGTTAATCAATAGCCTAAAATCTAGGTTTACCTTCTAGTCAAGTTGCAACCTAGTTTGTTCTAACTAATCATGACTTAACCAAAACTAACCAATGCTAACTAATACTAACCATGGCTAACTGAGTCTAGCTATGACTAATCTAGGTTAGGTCCAATCTAGGTTAGGACTAATCACAACATCTGGCAATTAATTAATAATAATGAATCACACCATTCCAAATAATTATATATTAAATTCTAAATAATTATATATTAAATTCAAATAAATTCAAAATGACAAAAATACCCTCTACGCTAAATGCACTAATTTGAACCTCTACTCACATGGTTAGACTCTAGGTCAAACAGTCTCTAAGGTCACTCTAGCAACACCAAAATCATAAGTCATGACTTAAAAATAGTTTTTAAATGATTAAAAATTACCAAAAATCATATATTATTTAAATATCATAATTAAATAAATTAAAACACAAAATTTTAAAATTATCCTCATTTAGAAAACTGGGTGTTACACCGATCTCTTTCCTTTACTTTCCTCGTCTTCGACGGATCTTTGATGATATCGGCCTCACCGATCTGGTAGAACGCCAAGTTGACGTTAACGATCTGCGGTAGAATAGATATTAGGATCTCAATCCACAATTGCTTTGAAAATTCTTTCGGCTTCCTATATCGCCCTTGGAACTCGAAAATTTTATTCGATCTTCCTGAACTCCTTGTCTTAGACTCTCATCTAATCCTATTTCAGAAGGACGAGTACTCGTGCTTGATGAACCATTTAGATTATATTCCTTCGTTGATAGAATGTAGTTTATAAAAGTGTGTGAAAAAAGGAATTAGTTATCTAGGGTAGTAAACAGACATAAAAGACTTATCAGTGATATCTCAGTAAAACTTTACTCCACATTCTATTTGATGTCGGAATTGATTGAAAAATGAGAGATTTATTGTACAAACAAATTTTGAAAATCAATCTCGACTGTGAACGACCCTCATGATAGTACAGGAACCAATGCATCTAAGGAATAAGCAAATAGAAACCGAAAGGCATTTCAAGAATCATAACTTAATTAGTTTTCTAATGTACCTTCATAAATTCTGCTCCTTGAAAATATTCTTCCAACTTGGACCTAGATGCTTTAACATAGTGCGAACTATAAGTTGCTTTTCCATTTTTGATATGCATGGCATAAATTATTCTGCAAATTATGGTATATAGCAAAAGGACTACATCAGTAATCAAGTGGTACTCAAATATATTATTTAAGGCACATCCAAACTCCTAGAAATAGTCTATCTTGCTAAAGAAAACCTAGAGCAACTAATAGAAATATAACCACGTATAATATGCATTGGCAATATAAAGAAGATGTAGATTAATAAATGAGAATTATTCGTTAGAAAAGTAACAGATATTAGATATTCACAACATAAGAAAAATGAGAATCTTCTTTTTGGATAGTTGTAATATATCAATTATTATTTGAAGTGCAAACCTAAGTTTCTTGGGTACGGACACAACATGAAACATACACAACAAAACCATTGTGAAGCTTAAGAAAAAGGCAAATACAGGTAATGACATAAAAAAATTTCCACATAAGGACACACAAAATTGATTTGGAATGTCAACATATATTTTGGTGTTACCAAGTCATATCTGATACAGACATATGACATGTTTTGAAGTGCCCGAGCTTCCTAACTTGAACCGAGTTCACTTGTTGTGCGGATAATACTTGTAAATTTATTATAAATTTTAGAAAAAAAAGGTCATGGTTTACTAGTTTGCCAAAGTCAATTAAGTTTTGGTTTAATTTAAAATAAGGAATCATCGGAAATAGGTCTCAAGTGGACTTCCCTGGTGATGGTGCTAAACTGGTTATGAGAAAAGGATTCTCTCAAGTCATTCCTATGAAAACTAAAATCAAGTTCTGTTTGAGGTGGAATGTATACCAACTTTTGAGAAAGATGAGCTCAAACTGCAAATGACATCCCAATTGTCCTTATATTCTATAAGGATCCTCATACATCATGGCTCCGTGCCTCTGAGTTTTGAAATGCCAATTATTGGCATATAATTCTTATCAAATCAACATGAGATGGTCCATCTTTGAATGGATGGATTAAAATTGTCAAATAACTCGAGTGACATTGCCAAATAAATTCCAAGTCTGGTTAGACCTTGCAGTACATTACCAGACCAGGTTCCTTGTGACATTCTACCTCAAATTCATGAACACGAACAGAAAAGCACAAGTTCAATTGTCATGTAGGGCAGCTTCTGGAGAAGATATTGAGAATTCAAATTTTTAATATATGTGATTGTATGGATAGTAGACCTGAAATTGCTATAATATAATTTACTTCACAATGTTGAAATTTTGGGGAGAGATATTTTCAAAGTGAAGCAAGAGTACTGGAAATTGTAGGAAAGAAAGAAAAAAAAAAAAAATCATAACATAATAGTGTTTCCTATAAACATTTTCTCCAAGTCACACAGTGGCACATGTGGCTTGCTTTAGTTGCATAAACAAAATGAGCAATGCGTTTCTAGCCTCGTATGTTGCTATTTTAACACTTCATGGAGATTATTATTGATAAAATCTTCTTTTATTTCAGATATGTTTCAACTTACCAGTTACCGTTTCGAGAGGGCATATGACATGTAAGCCTACTTTTACATCTGATCCGGTGGATTAACCATGGACCGAAAAAGTTGTTAACCAACATGCAAGTCTACTTAGATCATGTATTCAATTTAAATTAAGATTTGATAGAAAACTATCCATGTGTGTCTAAGCATGCATGAGTAGAGACTAAATTTTCAAGAACTTCCACTAATACAACACTTAGACAAAATACTAATAGAAGAGACTGCCACTACTTTTCAAAATAGAAGTACCTAAAAATATACATATTTGGGTCTTCAGGCGGCCAGTTGCCGTCTTACAAGAAACAAGGTGCTCTTTGTAATATTTAAAATAGCCGAGTTGCTTTACAAAATTTTGGAGTAAACAAAACCGACTCAAAGAAAAATAGGCAAAAATGTAAACTTACTTGATCATGCCACCATATACGGGTCCTCGCTTTAGGATCCTGCCACACTTTCTACGGATCTTCAACCATCTGAAAGCTACTCCCTCGTATGATAATCAAACATAATAAACCAATGACATGAAAAAGGGAAAATACACTATCAATGAAAATACAAATAGTTCAACACATGACAAAAGTCTTAGACAAATACTAAAGAGAATTACAACCATTAGTTATCCCTATCAATATAAGCTTTAGACTTGTCTCTATATCGGGAATGCTTGGCCCCCAACACCCCTGTGTATCAAGCACATATATTCTATGATGATTTGTAATCTTTGTAAGGTATCTCAGCTTTACTTAGTATGGCTAATAATATGTAGATAACTAAACAAAAAAACTAGCATATGGAGATGTATACAACTCTTGGCCAACTTTAAAAAAACAAGGTTGTTATTATTTTTAGAAGGAACAGATGGATATCCATGTATATATCATTACAGGAAATGAATTGCCAATATAAACATAACAAAAGCAATATAGTGTCCCAAAATAAAGTGACAAGAGGAGCTGGAAAGTAATGATACGAAAGAAACTATACAAGATTATACAAGCCATGATATTTTTCCATGTTCACTGATCAGACTATTTCTCTAGTCCATGTTCAGTGCTATCGACATCAAGTTATGTTTTACTATATACACAGATTATGTACAAGTATGAATCATTTCATTCTCTCATATTCTGTCCACCCTGCCTTGCAACATGTATACAACTTAATTTGAGACCATTTTTTAGTGCATAAAAACAAATATCATCAGTTACAAGATTGATGTGCAAAAGTAGAAGCCAACCAAATGTTTTGGGAAGGATAAGCATCATCGGTCCATAACTTCTATTAGTTTTCTTTTCAAGAGAGAAAGGGTAAATGCATAACCCCGATCATCTCGGCCAAGCATTTAAACAAGATGCTATAAAGAAAAAAAAACCTGATCAGAGTTCATTACAAAGCTAACAAACCAACTAGTACTATCAAATTCACCAAATATTATCAACTTTTACTAATTAGCATTAAAGTTGAAGAGAACTCAATAAAGAGAATAGTGAAGGATAGATAACAGTATCGAATGTTAAGGACAACAACATACTTGGAACTAGAAATTCTAGTCAAGTGGAAGATTAAATTTTATGCGATATATCAAAGTGAACACTAGTGATAGTTGAAGGTACTTTAGTACAAATATGGAAAAACTATACTCATACCTACTGATATTGACACCCAGCCACGAGCATCTAGCACATATGGCTCGTATACACGCGGGCAGGTGCGCCAACAATCATAAAGACCTGAAACATAGGAACTCTTGCACATGAAACGGTTTGGAAGAAACTAATAAGATTGTTGACAATGAGAACTTGCACATGTAAACAGTAACTAAATAAAATCTCTTCTTAGGTGGAGTGCCAATATTTGGACAAAAAATCAACACAATATCCATTATCTAGGGAAAAATAAAAACCAAAATACTATCCTTTGAATTCCCACTTACCTAGTTGCACACCGAATGCTTGAGGTCGTGTAAAGAAAAATTCTAGCTCGTGACAGATTATATCATAAAACATACAAAGCAATCTTGCTTGTAAATAGGTTCACCAAACAAAATGGTGGTACTGGCACATACGAACATAATAAGCAAAAGTTCCTAGTTCCAACTCAAAGGAAATCTTAGAACTTGAAGGGCTTCTTAAAAGCAAAATATTTGGGATCAATCCTTCAAAGTGATACTTGAAAAATTGGTAAGGCCTTGTGTCACCCACCATTGCCGCCTCCTTCTCGACTCTCGAGTCTCTTGTAATCGTATCACAATGTGTCATACTTCACAAGAAGTTATTATGATTGCCAAGGTTGTGAAAAGTGTTAGGCGCTAGTCGGGCGGGTACCCGCCACCTAACGCCTAGGCGGTTCAAAAATAAATAGATAAAATCCAAAAAGCCTACTGAACATTGCAGAAAAAGTCCATAAAACGCCAAAACATGCATAGTCGGGTGTCGGGGTGTTTTGGCTGGTGCCTAGGCGTGCATCGGGCGGACACCAGGTGCCTAGCGCCTAGGCGCCGCCTAGGCGGCCGCTTAGACCGCCTTTTAGAACAGTGGTGATTGCAACGCAATTGTGTGCCCCACTCTGACTTATATTTGTTTACCCTCCCCTAGCCACAGCAATGGCGAGACAAATAGTTCCTCGTTCAAAACATAGACACTACAAGATGAACTACTGTGTGTCAATAGCACGAAGTCATAAAATTCATCCCTCTAGTCAATGTACAATTGACTTCAATTGCACAATATTGAGAATATGTTAATTGCATCAAAGTACAACATCGTCCCCAAGATCTTGTCCGACAATATACCAAACAATTCAATGACAAATTACAAACTTTCTGAGTTCACGAAAATCTAGTAACTACAAGAACAAAATTAACCTAACTTTCCATCAGAATCGATCGAAAGAAATAGAGGAGTAGATACCTAGATGGGGTTTGTGATCCAACGTCGACGCCGACCTGTCTCCGTGCCGAGGACAACCCTGACCGGATCCCGATCCCACGCCTCCTCGAGCCATTCCCTGACTCCTCCTACTATTCTCGATCGAGCGCCACCCCGCTCCCCGTGAGCGCAGACCTCCCCGATCATCTGTACTTGAAGCCACAGTGCCTGGACGACCCCGACCCACCATCTAAGACCAAACCGTATCCCCTAGCTCGAACCCGGAGGGGAGTAGTCTGGAACCTGACGCATGTATGGTGGTCAGAGATGTTGACGATCACCAGCGGGTTGATTAGGTGCGATGGAAAATGGGGAAGAGGACATAGCTGCGAGGAAGAAGAGGGAATGGAAAATAGGGGAAGACTGGAGGGCTAGGGCAGAGAAGGATTAAATTTGAAGAATAAATGAGTGGATGAGTGAGTGTGGTGGTGAATTGGTGATTGAAAATTTCGGGGGAAACCAAAAATTGGGGGACATGACTAAAATTTATTTATTTTTTCTTTTCGCTCAAGGTTTGTTGGGACAAAAATAATTTTTAGTCTCAAATAAGGTATATGATCAATATCCACTTACAAATCTGTTATAAATAAAATTATCTTTTATTACAAATAAAATATTGGTCCCAAATGTTGATCTTTTAGGACTATTCAAAGTATCGTTTCTAATAGTGTCATCCCAAAAGGTCATTTTTTGTAGTGCGGGCTACGATAGAGACTTACTATAGGTTGTTAGCAACCACCGAGCTGCAATCTATAGGGCCGTTAGCCACCACCTGGTTGTTGTTTATCCCGATTTACTTGTAGTCTCGTTTATTATTATGATTCTCGACGGCATGCCACATTCTTCACATTTTTACTCTTGTACTGTGTATTTCTTAATCTTTATTTCTTGTACCATGTTTTGTCTTTTTCATGCATGTTATTTACTATATAGTAGACTCGTGTATTTTGTATTTTGCTATGTCCCCTGAGGACCTGGTGACCTCTACAGGTAATTGACTGAGCGGAGTTAGTTTGTGGATCGTGATGGTGTTGCTATTTCAGATTCAGGTATCTTGTGTTTACATATTCATCTCATTTTATTTGCATTCTGCTTGTTAGTCTAGTATTTGTAGACTATTACTATTTCTTTCGAGTCTACTCGGACAAGTGTAGCTTGCGGTACACACCATGATACATATTACCCATTCTTGTGTTCTATATTATTGTGGACTGAGACTTAGTGATAGTATTGATTTATGATAGATAGCCGGCCGTTACTGTACAGTTTATATGTATTCGAGCTAGGCTGGAGTCCACTTGAAACGTAGCTGGCATGTATATACATTCTTAGTCCTACGTATTTTGGGACTGGGGTGTTAAATATTTATCGTGGCCTATGCAGGTCGAGTTAGCCATTTTGGTTATGCTACTGTACCGAGCAGGTCTACTATAAGATAGTATATTAGGATCTTAATCCACCACTGCTTTGAAAATTCTTTTGATTTTATTGTATTCGATCATCTTTTTTGAATGCCTTACCATGTGTAAAATTCCTAAAAATTTAAAACTATTCTTTTTTTGGGTTAAATTTTTTTATTGGATTTTTAATTAATTTGTATCCTATTTTTATTATATAAAAGGGCTATAGTCATGATTGAGTTTGAATGTGCAAGTTGACTAGAAAGTATGGCCTGCCTGGTATAGTCGGGTGCTTTAACTATCATACTAGCCATGTTAGGGATGTCATAGTCATGTTTTAGTCTCTTGCATTTTAACAATTCAAATTTTGGCCCAAGTCATATTTTGATTAATTAATTAGTTATATAAGCCTTTATGATTTTTTAGGAGACCCGATTTTACCAAACCTTTTTGAACTTGACCTGAACCAAATCCAAACCCAAGTAGGCATGTTGGATATTAAAATACATTAATAAATTTTTTTTTTTATATATGTTCAATTTTTTGGAATTATTTTGGCTCAAAGGATAGAAGGTTCTATGTAAGGAGATATATAGTTAAGTCCTCAGCCTAACTAACTAACTACCCAACCAACCGACTAACTAACCTAACCACCTAACCAAGGCCAACCAAGAGTAGAGCCTGTGTAATTTTCGTCCAAAAATCATCCCCTATATTGGCCAGCCATGCCATACATGGATCCCCTATATTGGCCTGGGCGATTGTTGGATGATTAGCTGCTGCCCTTCCGGCGACACTGCTCTGACCGCCCCGGCGGTGGAGATCCTCCGCGTTGTCCATCTGGTCTCTTTCCTGCGGCTGCCTGCTCTCCCGTGGTGCTGTTCTTTCTCAGGTTCGTGTCTTGAGGCAGTTTTTCTATTGCTGTTTTGGTGGTCTTCTTTTCTGGGGAGGTAGGCGCCTTCTGGTTCTTTCTGTCGGCTTCTTCAGCTCATGGCTCTTACTCGATTAGGGTCCATGTTGTTTTAGCATGACATCATGTTCTTAGGAAGATTCTGGTCGGGTATCGTTTGGTGAAGCAACCGGACGACAAAGTAATATTTGTCGACTTCAATGGGAACATCATCACCGGCCAGTCTCTGGTCGGTGGTTACTCGGCTATACGACTCCTCTCTATAACTGAAGCTTCTTCTAAAAACCCACACAAATCCAGACTGGCTACATCAAAGTTTTCTCCGGCCATAGTTTCTGGAGCTTCCCCCTCCAAGCTGCTTTCTTTCGAGTAGTTGGTTATTGTTAGGACTCCTACCGAAGTTGCTTCGTCTCCGGGTATAGCCTATGTGATTACTCCGGCTGAGTCTCCTTCTTTGCTGGGCACGTTGACTGCTGGTGCTACCGTGCTCAAGTCAACGATCAACAACCATGGGGATGGAGCTGGAGTCTTCGGTTCTTCTACTGACCCTCATCCAACGGTCAATAATCTAGGGTCTATGGCCCTATCCAACGGTCCCCCTGGAGCCCTCCATCGAATAGCCAATCTTCTCTATAAAGCTTTTGCACATGGGTAGCTCACTTTTCAAAGTACACATGTCTCTTCATGCAAATATCTCTCTGACCAACTTTCTTCTAACCCATCAAGTTTTCTAATGTCCCCATCCGCAAAGACAAACACTCCAGCCTCGCCAGCAAGACTTGACCCCTGTACTAGTGAAAACACTACTAACGCCTGCTCATCCCTCTCAGCCTATTCCAATGTCACACCTCATCAATAACCCCTCCATTCATCTAACACCGCTACTGCTCTCCCATGCCTATTGGAGACAACCGATAATAATCAATTCCCACCCCTTGCTTCCGCTAGAGGGAATAATCCCTACGCAGCATAGACTCCTTACGGGCCAACTCCTTCCAGGTCATTCTTACAGGATTTACGTCCAGACCTTGTTAAGCTCTCGACATGTATTATCAATGACGTGTCGTTGGAGGAGCAAGCGTCGTAAACTCCTGCAGATGTAGACGACATCAAGGTTTCTTTCTCTATCTCTGCGATAAACTCCATTGTAGAACAATTTCAGTTTTACTCCCGTCTTGAAGTTCCCTAAGGGGTGCCTTAAACTCCCCCGGGTGAAGGCGAACATTTCTAAATAGGGTCGAAGGAGTCCCTACTCTGTCGTCCCTATGGATCCACGCCATGTCCTCTTACACCTGACTTCGGCCGAAGACCATGGGAGGGTCTGGTCCATGATGGAGATGAACTTCTTCAGGAGATGAGAAAGCACAAGAGGGATGTGTTCTCTTGTTTCTAAAACACTAGAAGAGGATACTCAAAATATGGAAGTGGAATAATGTTTATTGATTTTGCTTGATGAAAATGGATACAAGATGATGCTCTTATATAGCATATGTATTTGCATAAGTTACATGTTTATTAAAGGTGTAAGTTAAATAGAAAATGAGGAAACCGAAATGAAACTTGTCATGTATATGAACATAACATATAACATAGGATGTTTCTTTATTTAAAACTTGTAACTCTCTAGCTTATATTTCCAACAGCCTCCCTTAAGCTAGATCTTCACCATGCCTAGTTCTTCTTTCATATTCTGGAAAATATCATACTTCAGGACTTTTGTAAATATATCAGCAACTTGATCTTTTGTTCTGCAATGTCTGACATGAATCTCACAATCTTTAACCAGATCACGAATGAAATGGTACTTGATCCTGATGTGCTTACTTCAATTTGTTCATGTTTGAGCTCACCCAAGATCCATCTAATCCATAATGATTGACAAGATGCTAATGCCAAAGCAATATATTCTGCTTCAGCTGTTGAAAGAGCAATGGCCTTTTGTTTCTTGGATGCCCATGAGACTGCACCAGAACCAATATGAAAAACATAGCCAGAAGTACTTCTAGAATCATCAATACTTCCTGTCCAGTCACTATCACAATAGCCAATCAACCTTGAATCTTCAACACTTTTGTAATGTATGCCTTCATTGATGGTTCCACACAGATACCTTAGTACCCTTTTTCCTGCATCCCAATGGCTCCTTTTTGGTGATTCCATGAATCGACTAAGCATGCTCACAACGAACATAAGATCCGGTCTTGTTGCAGTCAAGTACATAAGACTACCAACAAGACTACGATAGAGAATTGCATCAGCATCTTCTTCATTTTCAGATTTGCATAACTTCAAACCAACTTCCATTGGAGTGCTAAGTGGGATGGCGTCCTTCATTTGGAATTTCTTCAAAATATCATTGGCATACTTCTTTTGTGAAATAAAAATTCCATCTTCTTCTTGCTTGACTTCAATTCCAAGAAAGAAATGAAGCAAACCCATGTCAGTCATCTCGAATTCATGCATCAATGCCTTCTTAAATTCTTCACATATGCTTGTAGTGTTGCTAGTAAAAATTAGATCATCCACATATAAGCAAACTATCAAGAATTCACCTTGATCTCCTTCTTTGATATAAAGTGTATGTTCAAAGGGACATCTTCTGAAACCAGTCTTCAAAAAATAGCTGTCGATGCGACTATACCACGCTTTCGGAGCCTGCTTGAGCCCATATAGTGCCTTCTTCAAATGACATACCTTCTCTTCTTCACCCTCTACTACATAACCAGGTGGCTGATGCACATAGACTTCTTCTTCAAGAAAACCATTCAAGAATGCCGACTTGACATCCATTTGATGAACCTTCCATCCTCTTTGAGCCGATAAAGCTAAAACAATTCGTATGGTTTCAAGACGAGCAACAGGGGCAAACACATCTTGGTAATCAATACCAAATTTTTGTTTGTAACCTTTCACAACTAGACGAGCCTTGTGTTTTTCAGCTTCACCTTTAGAATTCAGCTTGGTCTTGTACACCCACTTCACATCAATAGCTTCTTTCCCACTTGGAAGGCTCACAAGCTCCCAAGTTTTATTTCTTTGAATAGAATCAATTTCTTGATCCATAGCATACTTCCACTTCTCTTCTTTTGAAACAACTTCAAAAGTAATTGGATCAGCATCGGCAAATAAGGCAAAATTAGCCAAATCTTCTTCCAAATTTTTTGTTGCTTCATATAGCTCTTGTATGCTCCTTGTCTTCTTTGGAGGATGATGCGAACTCGAAGACGGAGAAGATAAAGATGGAGAGGAATGAGGAGAAAGAGGTGGAGTGTTTACCTCATTATCATGCTGAATTTGTTCTCCTTTTTCTTCTTCCACATGGACTACTTTGTCTTTTGTGTCATTTTCAGCCCAATTCCAGGTTGCTGCTTCATCAAATTTCACATCCCTACTTATGACAAGCTTCTTGGTAATTGGATTAAATAGCTTGTACGCCTTTGAGTGCTCGCTATATCCCAAGAAGATACATTTTTTAGATTTGTCATCCAACTTCTTCCTTCTCTCGTCTGGAATATGAGAATAAGCAATGCTACCAAAAACTCTTAAATGAGCCACACTTGGCTTATGACCACTCCATGCTTCTTGAGGAGTCTTGTCTTGCAAACTTTTAGATGATGCACGATTCAAAAGATAGATAGCACATGCAACAGATTCAGCCCAGAAGTCATTAGGAATACCTTTTGCCTTCAACATGCTTCGAGCTAAGTCCACAATTGTTCGGTTCTTCCTCTCTGCGATCCCATTCTGTTGAGGAGTATATCGAGCAGTAAGCTGATGGCGAATTCCATTTTCTTTCAAATAAGTTTGAAAATCATGCCCAACATATTCACCTCCGCGATCGGTACGCAAAGTCTTCAATGGGAAGCCACTTTCCTTTTCCACTAACGCCTTAAAGTTTTTGAAATATCCATATACTTCTGATTTTTCTTTAAGGAAGAAAACCCATGTCTTTCTACTATAGTCATCAATAAAGGTAAGAAAATAACGATTACCTCCAATTGAAGTAGTTTGCATTGGACCACAAAGATCTGAATGTATAAGCTCAAGTGGTTGTGATGCTCTCCAAGATTTTCCAATTGGAAAAGAATTTTTGTGATGCTTGCCAAGTGCACATCCGTCACATACTTTCTCTTGAATATCAACCTTCGGCATGCCTTCAACAATATTCTTGCTATCCATGAGTGAAAGAGTTTTAAAACTCAGATGTCCAAATCTAAAATGCCATAGCCACGAGTTGTCTTGGATAGTATGCATGCATGAGTCAATTTGAGAATGAAGCTTCAAAGGAAACATCTTGCTTAGTGTCATCTTTACCTTCGTGATAAGAGCACCATTCTTATCTTTTATCTCACACAGATCTTCTTTAAAATGAAGTTGGAATTCCTTCAATAGAAGCTGGCCAACACTCAGAAGATTGTGCTTGAGTCCGGGAACATAGAAAACGCTAGAGATGCGCTTTACTCCTTTCTTTGATTGAACAAGAATATCACCTTTGCCTTTCACTGAGAGTCTCTTGTCATCCCCAGTTCGAACTTCACTTGTAATTGATTCATCAAGCTCCATGAACACCTTTTTGTTTCCAGTCATATGGTTGCTACAGCCGCTGTCGATGTACCATACTTCGTCATGTGTAACTTCTTCAACATTGCAAGCGAGAAAGAGAGTGTCGTTCTCACTTTTCTTTTCTTCTTCATGCATGAAAGTTGAGCTTCCTTCTTTATTATTGGTCTTCTTGGACCAATAATCTGTTTGATAATGGCCATATTTTCCACAATTGTAACATTGAACTTGATAAAAATCTTCATGACTTCTACCTTGGCCTCTACTTGCAGCTCTTCCTCTTCCTCTTGTTCTCCTCCAATTTGAAGAATCAACATCTTCCTTTTTCTCAGCTTCGATGAATCTGCCTCCATTGTGTCTTCCTCTTCCACGACCTCGTGGACCACCTCTTCTTCCTCTCGAACCGCCTCCGAAAGACATATGTGTTTGGAAAGCTTGCTCTAGAGGAGTGGAATCATATTGTTTCATACGGAGTTCATGGGACTGAAGTGAACCCAATAAACTCTCTACTGAAAGTGTAGACAAATCTTTGGATTCTTCAATGGCTACTACAGTAGACTCGAATTTTCGAGTCAAGCTTCGTAGAATCTTCTCAACAATTCTTTGATCTTCAACTTTCTCACCATTCACTTTCAATTGGTTAACAATTGAAATAACCCGATTGGAATAATCTTCAATGGATTCTACATCTTTCATCTTTAGTGTATCAAATTCGCTACGAAGAGTTTGTAGCCTTACCATTTTCACCTTGTCATCTCCCTTATATGAAGAATGAAGTGTGTCCCATGCTTCCTTTGCCGAAGTCACCGTCGATATCCTTTCAAAGATAACCTCATCCACCGCTTGATATATGAAAAACAATGCTTTCTTGTCCTTCTTGCGAGCTTCCTTCAATTCTTGAAGTTGTTGTGCATTGAGACTAGCCACATCAGCGGGTTCAGGAACTCCGTTCTCTACAATATCCCAAAGATCTTGAGATTGGTAGAGGACCTTCATTTGAATACTCCATTGGTTGTAATTCTTGCCGGTGAAGCTAGGTAGTTGGGGCTGCAACATGTTGTTGTTGTTGTTGGAAGCCATGATACCTCTCTGGCTTTGATACCACTTTTATGGAGATGAACTTCTTCCGGAGATGAGAAAGCACAAGAGGGATGTGTTCTCTTGTTTCTAAAACACTAGAAGAGGATACTCAAAATATGGAAGTGGAATAATGTTTATTGATTTTGCTTGATGAAAATGGATACAAGATGATGCTCTTATATAGCATATGTATTTGCATAAGTTACATGTTTATTAAAGGTGTAAGTTAAATAGAAAATGAGGAAACCGAAATGAAACTTGTCATGTATATGAACATAACATATAACATAGGATGTTTCTTTATTTAAAACTTGTAACTCTCTAGCTTATATTTCCAACAGTCCAGAGGTGCGCATGATCCCTCGATGTTCAGATTTTCAAGTGGACGTCTGATTTTTGTCCTAACGAGGAATCGTCTCTTGCTGTGGTTTGGGTCAGCTTGCCTAATCCCCATCTTTTGAGCTTCATACCGGCTGAAATCAGACATATAGCAAACTCCTTTAGAAAATTTCTCACGATGGCTGAAGAGGCGCGTTCTTTCACCAAGGCGAATGATGCTAAATTCTCTGTGGAAGTCGACCTTGCCAAGCCTCTCCCATCTTGCCCGAAGATTACTACGGGTGACAGGGAAGTTTTGATTCAGCCTATCAATTACATCTCTAGCACTAAATATTGCCTTCACTACAAGCTACAGAGACACGATAGCACTGGTTGCTATAGACTTCAGCCGGAATTAAGGCCAAAACCAAAAGGGTGCGACTAAAGGCACCCCAGCCTTTACTAAGGACACCCCACACTTAAAAAAAAAAAAAAATTTGAAATACCTATTCTACCCCTCCCCCTCCCTCTGTTCGGCCGCTCCTCTCCCCGCTTCCCCGACCCTCCTCCGACGAACCCCCTCCCTAGCCGCTCCTCCGGCCTCCCTCCCCTCCTCCGACGACCCCCCTCCCCTCCCCCGCCCTCCTCCTCGCTCCTCCCCCGACCCCCCTGACCCCCCTCCCCTCCTCCTCGGTCCCCCGACCCCTCCCCTCCTCCTCCGGCCCTCCGACCCAGACCTCCGACCGAGGAGGAGGGGTCGGGAGGAGGAGCAGAGGGTTGGAGGAGGAGGGCGGGGGAGCAGGGGGGACGGGGGAGCGAGGAGGAGGGCGGCGGAGCAGGGGGGATCGGGGGAGCTGGAGGGGGAGGGGGTCGGGGGAGGAGCGGGGGAGGTCGGGGGAGGGGAGGAGGGTCGTCGGAGGAGGGATGGGAGGCCGGGGGAGCGGCGGGGGAGGGGGTTCGTCGGAGGAGGGTCGGGGAAGCGGGGAGGGAAGCGGCCGAACAGAGGGAGGGAGAGAGGGGTAGAATAGGTATTTCAATTTTTTTTTTTTTAAAAGTGTGGGGTGTCCTTAGTAAAGGCTGGGGTGCCTTTAGTCGCACCCAAACCAAAAATCCTGCTCCTCCATTATAGGTTGATAAAGCAGCTATACAGAAAAAAAAAACCGAATCAATATATCAAATTTGCGGATAGCAGTGGGTCCGGGTTTAATGCTGGATCTTCTTTTGTCTCCAGCAATCGCTCTATCTCAGTCTCCAACAAGTACCAGGCTTTTGAGGAGGAGGTTCTGTCTTCTCCAGAGGGCAGCCACCATTCTGCTTCCAGTACCGTGGCCAGAAGCGACGAGGACTCCATCTTTGCTGAGAGTGTTGATGACCCCCTCCTCGATTAGCTATAGCAGCTGATCCACTGTCCCTATGCACGACCGGCTTCCCAACCCAAAGCTAGCACCGTTTCCCGATGGCTCCAAGTCCTCTTGGAGTGTTGGTATTCCTGCTACTCGAGTCAAGGCTGCACCACCACCTGATACATCAGTAGTTCAACAACTAGTTTCGGATAGGGAGACCAGGACAAAGCTTAAGGCCTTTATTGCTAGGGTCTCAGCAACACTCCCTGCTAGTGGGGCGGTGGAAGAGTTCAAATTATTAACCTCCCTCGCATTTGATCCGAATTCCCATCAAGCTTTCCGCGATAGAGTGAAGGAAACACATGCGACACTGGCATCCCTCCATAACCTTCATCAAGTCTTCGTTGACTATGTTGACGAAACGCGTGCCGCGATCCCCCTCCCGACCCTTTCTTCGCTCTGACAGTTGGCGGTAGAGTTGATATCAGTTTTCCATTCTTATTAGCCTAGGTCTCTAGGCGCTGTGTCAAGGGTTTACTCCCTCCCTCTTATAGGAGCAAGGGCCATCTCCCTACTCCAATTTTCTATTTATCGTTTCTAATGAAGGCCTTACCACAAATATATATATATATATATATATATATATATATATATATATATATATATATATATATATATATATATATATATATAAATCCTAACCCTAACACCAAAAACTCTCATTTACCGCCCAAAAGCAGCCCCTTCCCCCATTTATAACGAAAATAGCAGCATCTCCCCTCTTCTTCATCATCCTTACCCTCCATAACACCTACCAATCATCTCCACCCACTCAGTCTCTCCTTTACACAATCTCTTCACCCAAACACCATTAAACCTTCAAAAAGACTCCACCTTCACCAGTAAGCCTACTAAACCACTATTGACATCTTCTTCAAACCATCAAGAAGGGGTTACCAAGCAAACAATACAAGAAAGTTGGAGTCTTTGGCAAGGAGGAGCACCCACAAGCTTATAGCACAGGATTTCGGTAAGATTCTATCTTTTTCTATCTCAAACCCTATGATAAAATTCAATGGTAAATATGAGATTAATGTCTTATAAATTAGATTTTGATATCTTTTATCATATATTTTTTGTCTCTTGAAGTTGCATATAGAATAGTTGAGACATCGGGTTACGATAACGTTGATTTTTAACACCATTGTGAAGGAACTCTATTTTATTCTTGGTATTTTTTAAAACTGAATCTAATTTAGGTTTATTACTATAAAGTTTAATTTTTAAGCAATTTTTCATGATTTTATCATCTTAGATCTGTTCGAGAAAAATGGGGGTCAAAATACTAGTTTTTGGGTAAACTACTGACTTAGAATAGCTATAAATTAGGATCTATTTGGATGATCATTATTGAATCTATTTTCTGAGAAATAATCTATATTAATTCTATTTTAATATTGTGTTTACATATTTAAGCCATATTGGATAGTTGGCGATATTCCGGACAAGTTTAGGGTAGACTTGCCGACATGAGAGTTAAATAGTCATAAATTTTTCTTAGAATTCCAAATCTAGAATTCAAAGCTTATTTCTGTGTAAAATAAATTAAAATTACTATTTTTATTATGTTAGATTATTTTTAGGCATACACTCCAAGTAGGAGCATAACCGACAATTTTGGGGGTCAGAAACCGTAAAAGTAGGTCCCGGAATCTCATGGAACGTATGTGTTATGGTGTATGAATCTAAGTAGTTTCATTAGATATTTGGATATAGTTATTACGGTTTAAAATATTAAATTAGATAAATTAAGTCCTATTGTAAGTTTTATGATTAAATACTTAAACTAGTTAATTAATTATTTAGGAGCATTGGATTACGGAGGCGTGGACACGAGAGCTACCTTTCATCATCACACCGCAGAATCAGACAAGTGCACCTTGCTATTGTTCAATTCATGTTTTATCTTTGTTCTTTATTTCTTGTTATTTTTATTATTGTCATGAACTTTAGTGGTTATATCAATACGGGCTTTCGGATTATATTCGGGTGCACTCAACTATTGAGTTGTCTAGTATTGATATAGAGCCTGTCTGATGTAGTGCCCCGACCCGCAAGATACCTTATGATGGATGGTTGGTTCGATGAAGCCTTGTTGGATTTTGGAATATGTGAAGGATCGCTTGGAAGGCTATGCGATCGTGGCAGGAATCGTGTTATGAATGTGAGTAGTGTTGAACCCTTCGAAGATCCTTTAGTTTCACGCTTAAAATAAAGGATAGTATGTTATGTTTCTTACTGAGTTTCTCAATAACACCTTGCATGGAATTCAGAAAGATAATGAAAGATAAATAATCACCTAAACGTAAATTGTTATTGCTAGATGATTTGTATGTTTATACGATGTTGCGATGAAATACATGAGAGGTGAAGCAAAGTCCCAAATACTTGGGCGGTGAGTATATTGAGCCTTAGCTCGATGAATAGATAGTAACACAGATGTTAAGACCCATAAACTGGGCAGTGAGTATGCTTGAATTACGTCCGAATGAACATATGCTAAACAGGTGCTAAGTCCCAGGAATTGGGCGATGAGTACATTGAGTTTAGTTTGAAAGATGTATGGTATCAAAGATGTGAGAAAGGGCTTAGGTAATCACATTCTATTATCCTGTGCCGATGTAGAATGTAGATTTCACTAAGATCCTGGATTGGGCAGATGATAATGTGAGCGTTGGCTCAAGGCAAGATGGCAAGATGACAATACAAATGAGAATGATGGGTTATTACTTAGTTTTTCTCATCATGCATTATATATTTTCTTATTAGATGAGTTGCATATAATTGCATGGTCATGGACAACTTGTCGACAAGGTGGTTCCTCGAACGGTATTCCAAGGCCTTGGAAACCGATTCATCCTGGGGGGAACCTCATGCTGAAGTAGTAACACACTGCTGAAGTAGTAGCACTGTATATAGGACCTTCAGTGGGGCTAGCTACCCACACTGTAAGGGACGTCGTATACTTGTAAGATGGTCCAAAATGGCGTGTCGTCAGTGATCTTTATATAGATAAGTCAAGTGCTAATGATGTCTTATGCAGAAAGAGTAAGTTATTACTCAAATACAGGGAATGATGTCGGTTGTTGGTAAGAATCACCTGAACGGTGATTTTTATAGTGTATCATGATATTTTTTCTAACAATGTCTTATGCAGGCTGAGTAAGTATTTGTCACGACCCGGTCCCAAATTGTTGGGTCGAATGGGATCATGCCCAGCCTGCACCGTTGTGAGACGGCGGCAGTAAGCTGTATCCAAGTGCAGGTAATCACAACAACACAATATATTTTGTCACAACATCTAAATTTCGAATAAAAAACTTTGTCCAACAAAATTGCAACTGAAATAAAACTGGATTAAACTGTCTTTTTATTCAAAACATCAAACTAGTAAGGAAATAACATCGTCTAGGAAGTTGGCTCGTCAGCCACAGAGTCATCGTCCTCCAAATGGGACTCTGGCAGAACAGCTGGATGAAGCACCGGGTCGTAGTAGCTATTTATCAATAGCTCAGTTTCATCAAAGGAACCTATTGGGGGTGGGAGATCCAGTCAGGAAAGGAGCAAAGTACAATTATGAAAATTTAACAATTTAACTAATAATTAGAAATTTACAATTTTAAACATTTTAAATACTTGAACAATATTTTCTAGCAATTTTCTACAATTGAAAACAATATGATTTGAGTATGTAATGCTTATGACCGGCTTGGGTTGTACAATAGTATCCTAGTGATACGATACGGCTTATCCCCGTGTGTAAGAGGGGTAAGCTCGCACAATCAATATGCAATATGAGGGGTATTGGTCATAATACACTACACTACTCCTCCAATCCCACAATCAATAACAATCAATACTCTAGGAGAGAGTTCCGTGTGGCAATGTAGTTTAATCTTGCAATATTACAATTATTAACTAAATTGAAAAATAAACGCAACTGTACTTGCCTTTGTTTATGACTGGGTTTGAAGGATCGGTTCCAGGAAAGAAATCAGACTCGTCTTTGAAATCATACATTGAAAATCCTGACTTAGCATAAATGAGGAAACCATATCTAGGTGTGCTAGTTACAATCTCTAAAATTTGATCCTAGTCAAATTTTATGTTATTATAAACAAAACACGTTTATCGATGCGATTCAAAGTTATTAATTTAACGAGATAAAAGTCAAATTAACATTTTTATTGAAAAACTTCACATTTATTAATTATTTGGCAAAAATTTGTATTTTGTAATATATATATATAAATTAGTTATTTTTCTTTTAATGAGAAAACATGAAATTGTCTAAGTTATAAACTTGACATCTTATTATTATTAATGTGAGAAAGCTCTTATTAATTTTTCTATAAAAATAAATATTCAGTTTACCATTTACACGTTACCTACAAAACAACAATCCAGAAAATAAAAGAAAAACTACCTACTTATTACAGTTCCACAGAAAAATAGAAAAAAAACTTGTAATTATGTCCTTCTATTTTTTTTACATAAATTAATTTAATTTAAAGGTGAGCTCTGAATGCCGTGAACGGTCCAACAGTAGGCCGAAGCCCTGCACCAAAATACTAACAGCAGTAATCCATTCTAAAAATAATAATAAATTAAAGAATATTATAAAATGCGTCTCAGACTTGGTCATTCAAAAACTCATGTTTTAACTAATGCCTCAACGTCCGGATTAGCCAGTTTTGTTTGCAATTAGTTAGGGCCCATGGACCAATATGGTCGTCGCCCGAAAAGATACAAAAATCTATTTTAAAATCAACACTCCAAAATGTAGTTTGTTTTGCAAAGATCGGGATTTGAAAATAGTTTTAAAATATATTTTTGAAAATTTGGGCTGCACTTCCTCTATAATTGGGACAACCCAATCCTGGAAAAATGCCAACACCCACAATGTTCCAAACCAGGAATAACAGCCACAAAATTCCAACTCAGGGATACCAATTTATCCAACCCAATGTAAATTTTTTATATCAAAATCACAGAAAACTTTCTGAACTATGAAATTCGAAAAAACCCGAAATATAACCC